>MU968363.1:4790480-5120685 GCA_034641835.2 Pinus albicaulis | reverse complement strand
CACTCTTCCAATAAACTAAAATGATGAATGTTTAATGACTATGGTACTGTAGGATAGGAGTTGAATTTGTATTTGTTTTTAAATAGATATTGTAGTTATATTCATTCCAGTTCTTTCACAAGAAGACATTCTTCCAACAGATCATAATGATGGACAGAAGTGAATAGCTATAATCTGTAAAGATTAGTTATTAGGTCATACACCACTATCAGGTTACTTGTTCTAATCACTCTTCCACAAGAAGAAATTTTTCCAAGATATCCTTAAGAAGTTCAAGACTCTGGCCCAGGCGGATAGAAGTAATTTAGTTTATTTTGCTGGGTAGTACTGCTTTCATTGCATACAATTACACGATCAAAGCTTGTTCTACCTCTTCCACGAGAAGAGATTCTTCCAAATATCACTAATGATGAAAAAACAGGTTGTGTAACTTCATAGAATGATGCATGTTGGTTAGAACGCTCCAGAGTTTCATTTTGCATTTAATTCATGTTCAGCCTACTTTGTTTCAAGTTTGATAATGATTTCCAGTTCAACATTGTGCTAGTTTAGTAGCATCTTAGGTTCATTTTTAGATCAACGTATTGCACTTGCATCTCATAATCACACTGTCATCCCTTGCACAATAGATTACTTTAGTTTATAGGATCCACAAGACAGCCTTCATTATCTACAAATATCTTTTTGTTCTGAAAACCATCAGTGATCCATAACCAAAGGAACAGAAGATAACATCATTATAAGGTCTGAAATATCTCTGCAAATTCCTCATCATAAACAGAGCTCTTCCTCAAGAAATCAACAACTCTTTGAGTATAAGTTCTGTGACATTCAATTAATTTGCAGAATAGAATTAGGAGTTAATCATGGAATAGATGAGCTAGAACAGAATATTGCATCTTTAGTGTTGAATTGTTCAGTTAGAGAACTTGCATATTTAGTGATCATTTTTCAAGTTTAGTTTGTGTCATTTGCCTAAGAAGTCATTATCAAGCTCTTGTTTCTATTTCATAGGTTGCTTCAGTGTTTTTGATTACATTTTCCATTCCATACATTAGGCTCAACTGTGTTTTTGACCACCAATTTCTTTTCATTAGTTTTCTAGGCATTTTCATTGTAAACATAAAACTTCAAAAGACCAAAAACATCATAAATCAACATAAAAGACCAAAACATCACAAAACACTACATACAACGCATTAGGAAACAAGCACCTAGGTACATATGGTACACTTCACTTCAGCAGTTTACAAATCCTGGTTGACAATTAAATGAGCTCAGTTTAGGAGACTATATTGAGATCCTATCAACTAAAGTAATCTACTGTGCAAAGGGTGACAGTGTGACTATGAGATGCAAGTGCAATGAATTAATTTAAACATGAACTTAAGATGCTTCTAAACTAGAACAATGTTAAACTATAAGTCATCATAAAACTTGAAACAAAGTAGGCTGACATGAATTAAATGCAAAATGAAACTCCGGAGCATTCTAATTAACATGCATTATTCTATGAAGTTACACAATCTGTTTGTTCATCATTAGTGATATTTTGGAAGAGTTCCTTCTTGTGGAAGAGGTAGAACAATTCTGACTGTGGACTTGTATGCAATTGAAAGCAAATGAACTGAAAGCAAATGAAAAACTTAGTTATCACATCACGGTCATATCTTGAACTTCTTGACAAACTTTCGCTAGATTTCATAATTTTTGCATTAAAGTGAAATTATGATTTCTTGGATGAATTGAGAAATGTTTGCATTAAAATTCCATTGTTGCAAGCCATCAAGGAAATCCCAATTTTAGCCAAAACAATAAAGGAGTTGAGTATGAAGACAACAAAGAAAAGAATAAGAGAAACCAAGAAAATTCAACTGGTAGGACAAATAGCAGAAATTATGATGGGTAAGACTACTATTCCAAAGTACCTTGACCCAGGAAATCCAGTTGTCAAAATTCACATCAATGGAATTGAAATTCAAAACACACTCATTGACTTGGGAGCAGCAATAAATATCATGAGTAGACAAATCATGGACAAACTGAAACTTCCTAATCTTCTCTTTACACCCACACTATTACAATTAGCAGATAGATCTGTGATCAGACCAGATGGGGTAATAGAAGACATTCCAGTGTCCCTAGACTCTTGGGAGTACCATGTGGATTTCATGATCCTGACACCCAAGAATAATCTAGGAGGCCATCCTGTCATACTAGGAAGACCTTGGTTGGCTACAGCTGATGCTTTTATTAGTTGTAGGTCCGGTGATATGTATATTTCTGATGGAATTTCAACAAAGAAATTCACTTTATATCCTCCAGCTAGGACAATTACAGATCTAGATGACACTCAATGGATAGAGGATGAAGAATATTTACAACCACTCTTCACAATTTCAGAAATTAGTGAAGATAATCAAATTCTGAATACTCTAGAAAATTTTGAATCCTCTCCAGAACATAAACATGAATAATTTCAAAAGAGATCCAATATTGATTTCTTGTCATCTAGGCAGATGTCTCTTCATTCTATGGACAAATTTGGCAGCTCTACAAGTGAAATTTTTCCAGGCAAAACCTTGAACATAAACAAAAACCTAGAAAAATCTCAACAAGAAGAGTTAGTCAAAGTATTACAGAGACATTCTTCTGCATATGCATGGGAATACACTAACATGAAAGGGATAAGTCCCAAGACTTGTACTCATCACATCTATATAGAGGCAAATTGCAAACCAATTAGACAACCTCAAAGACGGATGAATCCAAATCTTAGGGAAATTGTCAAGGAAGAATTACAAAAATTGTTAAATGTTAACTTCATTTATCCTATTTCAGATAGTCAGTGGGTTTCCCCTTTAGTAATTGTACCTAAGAAAATGGAAAATGGAGGGTGTGTGTTGACTACCGAGAACTGAATAAAGCTACTCTTAAAGACCATTTTCCCTTACCTTTCATAGATCAAGTATTAGATACATTAGCAGGTAAAAAGTACTTTTCATTCCTAGATGGGTTTAGTGGTTACAATCAAATCCAAGTAGCACTTGAAGACCAAGATAAAACCACATTTACTTGTCCTTGGGGTACTTATGCCTACCGAGTATTTCCATTTGGATTGTGCAATGCACCTGCAACATTCCAAAGGGCAGTATTAGGAATTTTTTCTGATCTGATACATGACTGTGTAGAGGTATACATGGATGATTTTACAGTTTATGGGGATACATTTGAAGAGGCTTTAGAAAACTTGGAAAATGTCTTAAAAAGATGTCAAGAAGCAAACCTTTCTCTTAGTCATGAAAAATGTTTTATGATGTTCACTGAAGGTATTGTTTTAGGGCACCACATTTCGGGGGATGGGATTAGAGTTGATGAAGCGAAAGTTGAAGTTATTTCTAACCTATCCATTCCAAGTTGTCAAAGAGATGTAAGAAGTTTTCTAGGATTTACGGGGTACTATCGGAGATTTATAGAAAACTTCACCAAAATAGCATCTCCCCTCTTCAAATTACTCACCAAAGATTGTGAATTTAAGTGGACTTCTGATTGCCAGTTAGCTTTTGAAACCCTGAAAACCAAAATTTCTGAAGCACCTATATTAAGGGGACCTAACTGGAAGTTACCTTTTCATATCACGACAGATGCTTCCGATACAGCTCTAGGAGCAGTATTGGGACAAAAAGATTTAATTCCCTATGCCATCTATTATATCAGTAAAAATTTGACTCCTGCAGAGTTAAACTATACTGTAACTGAAAAAGAGTTTTTAGCTGTTGTTCATGCTATTAACAAATTTAGACACTATATAACAGGCTATGAAACTTTTATTCACACTGATCATTCTGCCATTAGATACTTAATGAATAAATCAATTACTAATGGTAGAGTTATAAGATGGTTGTTGTTATTGCAAGAATTCAACATTACTATTCTAGATAGGCCTGGAAAACAAAACACTGTGGCTGACTTCCTGTCTAGAATTCAAAATATCAAAGATGACACTCAGGTTGAAGATCAATTTCCTGATGAATATCTTTTTGCAGTTTCTACTCAAACTCCATGGTTTGCTGATATTGCTAATTATTTAGTTTCAGGAAAATTTCCCTCAATTATGAATGCAAGGGATAAAAGAAAAATCATTAATGATAGTGCAAGATATTCATGGGTCGCTAATGAGTTGTACAAGACAGGTCCGGATTTGATCATTAGAAGGTGTGTTCGTGAAGATGAGATGCCTGAAATTCTCAAGGCATGTCATGATGAACCTTGTGGCGGACACTTTGCAGATAAGAGGACAGCCTATAAGATCCTTAATTTAGGATATTATTGGCCATATTTGTTTAAAGATGCAAAGGAGTATGTCAAAAGGTGTGACAGTTGCCAAAGGGTAGGGAAACCTTCTCCTTCAGGTGAGATGCCATTACAACCTCAGGTACACATTGAACCGTTTGAAAAATGGGCCTTGGATTTTGTAGGACCTATTAGTCCTCCATCAAGACAAAAGAAATACATATTAGTTTGCACTGATTATGTTACTAAGTGGGTAGAAGCTAAACCATTACTTGTTGCTAATGAATCATCTGTAGTTACTTTTCTTTTTGGGGATATTTTTACTCGTTTTGGTGTCCCAAGGGAAATTGTTACAGATCAAGGAGCTCAATTTACATCAAGGCTAGTGGAGCAAATGATGGAGAAGTACAAAATCAGACATAGAACATCCACTCCTTATCATCCACAAGAAAATGGTCAAGTGGAATATACTAATAAAGTCATTGAAGGAATCCTAACAAAGACTGTTCATCTACATAGAAGGGATTGGGTAGATAGGCTTCCTGAAGCCTTGTGGGCCTATAGAACTACATGGAGAAACACAACAGGCCATACTCCTTATGAGCTTGTTTATGGGAAGCAAGTTTTTTTTCCTATAGAGTTCCAAATTCAAACATTCAAGATGGCAGTTCAGCTAGGACTTGATCTAACGGAGGCACAAAAGCATAGACTGGAGCAAATTAATGAATTGGATGAGATCGGACAAGATGCAGTTCAGAAAACAAGTCTAGTCCAACAGCAAAGGGCTAGATGGCATGACAAGTACATCAAAGAGAAGAAATTTAAAGAGGGTGATTGGGCTCTCTTGTTTGATTCAAAATTCAAGGATTTTCAAGGGAAATTTCAGATACATTGGCTTGGGCCATATGAAATTGTTCGAATTTTTGATAATGGGGCAGTAAAAATCAGAACTATAGATGAAGAGGAGGTCACTTTTCTTGTGAATGGTCACAGACTGAAGCTATACCACAAGCCACTCTCAAGAGAAGAGTTTGTCAAGAAGTTCCAAGGAGACAATGATGTGAAGTTAATGAAGAAGAGTCTCTCTTCTTCATCAACTTGATTAAATTTTCTGAAGCATTTCTCTTTTGAAAAAAATAAAAATAAAAAAAAATAATAATAATAAATAAAAAAAATAAAAATAAAAATAAAGGTATAAACATGAAAACCAATCACTGATTGGCATGTTTATACAGAAAAGATAGGGTGAAAATCAGAGTCTCTCTGACACTCTAACTTTTCCCATTTTTGTTTCTAAGCAGCTATTATAAAAATCATAAGTTCAGTGCCATAGTACTTATGATTCATTTCATCTCACTCCATTCACTATCCATCCATACTTCATCTCATCCATCATTCACATTTCACTCCATTCCACATCTCATTCATTTCACTCCATCTTCCATTCACTTCATTTTCATGTCAAAACATAGAAATTGATATCTTGCTGCAAGTGAATAAAATATGTCATGAATTGCAGTACAGCCCTTATGTTCCTTCACTCCATGAACTGAATCCATTTTATTCCATTATCCACTTCATACATATCATAATCCATCATCCATTTTCATCCATTTTCGTAACATTTCACCCATCCTTCAGAAACATTTCATTTTCATGATTAAAAGTGTTCTACAGGAACATTCTGCAGCTCAGTGGACATTCTGCAGCTGATCAGCCTTTTTGCAGCCCGACAGTCTTTTCGCAGCTATAAACCCTGAAGGCATCAACCAGCAGACATCAGAATTACAACAAAGTGATCCAGTGAAGTCATGAATCAAATATATCAATAAAATTGTGAAAAATTCCTCCAAAGATGAGCAGAGAAGACAAAGGATACAAAAACATCAAATAAAGGGCAGAGGTAACAAATTTAAAATTACGATGGCATTACATAAAAGTTTAGCATAGTTTAGTTTTGGATTATTCGAAAGGTTTTTTTAATTGTTTTATTGATCAAAAACCAAACAAACCCTCTACAGACCTTGTATTAAAATCCTCCATTTCAAATTTTATATCCGATAGCATTTAAGCGGTGAAAATGATCAAAGCGTTTGAATTTCCCACGACTCTTAACCAAGTTATTTAATGATGATGATTTTCCCAGCCGTCGTAAAATCCTCCGCTGTCTCCTCAATCATTAATACAATCCTCCACCTCACTCCACTACTCTATTCCGTGACCATTTACCATAACTTCATTCCGTAGCCGATACTCCATTCCGAAGCCACAGATATTATGATCATCAGGAACAGAGCTAAAGGATAACAGCGTTGAGCATTGTAAACGAAGAACAGAGGAGGTAAATTTGAAAGTATAACAGTGTGAGGACTCAAAGCCACTTCACTGAGGACGAAGTTTGGAGCATTTTCACTGTCAACACAGAATTGTGGCTGTGTAAAGTTTAAAGTCTGTTGTTACCAAAAGACAGAGGTGTGGTAGTGATTGAGTTTAAAGTCTTTTGCTACCAAAGACAGAGGTGTGGTAGTGATTGAGTTTGAAGTCTGTTGTTACCCGAGACAAAGATGCTGTAGTGTTGAATTTGAAGCATACCATTTGCTATTAGAGACAGAGGTGTTTTTCAGTATTGAGTTTGAAGTCCTTCTGTTACCAGAGCCAGAGGTATTGCACTTGAAACCATCTACCACTGTCTATCAGAGACATATTAGCTCGAAATTTGAAATTGCTTTCATATCACTCCAAAGTTCAACAGAAGCACATCAGTCCGAGGGTTCGAAGGCATTTTTCATTATCAAACAGAGGCATACCAGCCAGAGGTTTTGAAGCTATTGCTATTATAAATCAAAGGTATGTCATTCCAAAATTGAAGCCATTTTCATTTAGAGCTTGAAGCCATTTTAATCCGAAAGTAAAAGTCATTGTTTTGTGGGTAGAGAAGAGTGTTAATTTGATATTGAAAAATCATGGGTTTCATCGTAAGGACTGAGCCTATGGGATCAAAATATTTAGAAGGTTACCCACAATGCAAGGAAATGTTACAACAAATAGGATGGCTTCAATTCTTGGAAAAATTTAATGGCTTCCATAAGGAAGTCACCAAAACATTTTCCAGATCATTCCAAGGCACTGAAGTTGAAATAGGGGATGTCAAGTTTACTGTTACTGAAGTTTTTATAGCAGAGGCTATAGGATTGTCCAGAACTGGAGAAAGATGGTTTAAAAATAGGGAATTCCACAATGACTCCTGGAAACAAATTTTAAAATCACCAAATATGGATGTTAGTGTGTTCAAGAAAGGAATTCCCAGTACAGCATTGAAAAGCAAATGGAGAAACATACTAATTCTTTTACAAAAATTTGTCACATGTGAGGGTAGATATGGGACATTTTATGTCTACCACATTAGACTAATGTTGCATTTTCTGGGAGAAGATTTGAATCTACCATATTTCTTGTATCAAAGTCTGAAGAAAATGGCTTCATGTGTTCAGAGAAGAGTTCAGTTTTTAGAGACAACCCTGTATCATCATGGGTTGGTCAAAATTTTGATTGAGCATCATCTATCCAAAAAAAATGATACATGGGATGATTTCTTAATAAGAAATCATTTTGAAGAAGCAAAAGAACTATCACCTGAACCACAGCCCACAAAGAGAAGTAGGAAATGGAGGACTTCAAAAGGTAAAATTGACAAACCAGTTCAAGAGAGCAGTGAGGAAGTCATTTTGGAGAAATTGACTCGAATCAAGAGCCAACTCAAGGAAGAGAAGATAATCAAGGAATCTGTTATAGAGAAAGGAGAGGGGTCTTCTCAGCTTAGGAGAAGCCACAGATTAAAAGGAAAACTGAAGAAAACACCAATCAAACAAACAGGGGTAATCAATATTGAAGATGAAGAAACATCCATGGAAGAGGATGATGATGAAGATTTTTATGAAGGCACCCCTGAGATTGATCCTGCTCAACAGGAAATCTATGATTATGTGGAAACTTTAGAGAGGATAGCTCCAGAAAGATAAGAGAGAACCCCCAGTCCTCCACTGACTGAAATTGATATATTAAGGAGGGATAGGTATGAGTTGGAATTATTGAATAGACACATCAAAAATGAGAATGAAATTCTCAAAGATCAAATCAAGCTCAAGACTGACATGAACTCAACCTTATCCCTACATATAGACAAAGTGGAGAGGACCAATGAGAAGATGAAGACAAGGAACAAAAAGTTGATCAGGGCACTCACAAACCTCAGGTTCAAACTTGTGATCGGGAAACCCAGAAGGCCTCTAACATTCAGACAAAGGAGAAGAAGGGGATTAGATGTCCTTGTAGAAGCCTCAGAATTCATAGGATAATTTGCATGAGGACATGCAAAGAGACAGCAGTGGGGGTATGTTGAGCCTCAAATTTGTGCTTTCCTTCACCTCATTTCACCTCATTTTCCCTTGTCCATTTCTATTTTAAACCCAATTGATCAATAAAAATAGTTAAAATTACTTCTAGAATGGTTTACATGACTGACTTGTTGAATTTTTTGATTGTTGCCATTGTTAAGCATTTTGACCGGAACTAGCTGCAGAATGCAGGCATTCCGTAGCTAACCGGCGATTCTGCAGCTACCTTTATGTTTGAGTATGTTCCAGGTGGCCTCTTGAGGAAAAACGCATATGGGCATGATCCACGTCGTGCCTACATGGTGTGTTGCTCATCATGGAAGAGGAAATGAATTCTGGGTATGGTTATGCACGTGGGAACACATTTGTGAAGGTAGACTCCTACTAGGACTGTCTCAGTCCATGTGTCTTTTCTCCTTCACGCAGCCACCTCAAAGATTCCTAAGATGATTTGGATAAGGAAAGACATCATTCCTAAATTATTGTAATTATTGTTACTTGCATTTACTTTATAAACTCTTGAGTAGGCCGAGAGCTAGTTAGAGATTTTGTGTTAGATTTGCTGTGGGATTTTGTGTAAACTCTGTGTTACGTCTTTGGAGACACAGAGAATTATGTTCAAACTATTGCATCGTTAATGGAGCAGACAAAATTATCTTGAAGGCGTGATTTAATTTGGAGTTGAATGCCGTCAAGTGGTAGAGGGCCCCTGCCCCTTGCACGGATTTCTTTTGCGTAAACTAGATAAGTTTTTCCTAGCTGTCTTTACGTTCTGCATTTGAATTGGTAGTTGTTTTGTTACTGTAGTCGTACTCATTCTAGTTCTTCCATAAGAAGACACTCTTCCAACAGACTAAAATGATGAATGTTTAATGACTATGGTATTGTAGGATAGGAGTTGAATTTGTATTTGTTTTTAACTAGCTACTGTAGTCATATTCGTTCCAGCTCTTCCACAAGAAGACACTCTTCCAATAAAATAAAATGATGAATGTTTAATGACTATGGTACTGTAGGATAGGAGTTGAATTTGTATTTGTTTTAACTAGATACTGTAGTTATATTCATTCCAGTTCTTCCACAAGAAGACATTCTTCCAACATATTATAATGATGAATGATGAATAGCTATAGTGTTGTAGGAATTAGTTGTAGTTTTTGCTCTTCACTATCACAGTTGCACTTGTTCTAATCACTCTTCCACAAGAAGAAATTCTTCCAAGACATCCTTAAGAAGTTCAAGATATGACCGTGATGTGATCATTTAGTTTTTATTTGCTTTCAGTTCATTTTCTTTCAATTGCATACAATTACACAGTCAAAACTGTTCTACCTCTTCCACAAGAAGGAATTCTTCCAAAATATCACTAATGATGAACAAACAGATTGTGTAACTTCATAGAATAGTGCATGTTAGTTAGAACGCTCCGGAGTTTCATTTTGCATTTAATTCATGTTAGCCTACTTTGTTTCAAGTTTGATGATGACTTATAGTTTAACATTGTTCTAGTTTAGAAGCATCTTAAGTTCATGTTTAAATTAATTCATTGCACTTGCATCTCATAGTCACACTGTCACCCTTTGCACAGTAGATTACTTTAGTTGATAGGATCCACAAGACAGCCTTCATTATCTACAAATATATTTTTGTTCTGGAAACCACCAGTGAACCATAACCATAGGAACAGAAGATAACATCACTACAAGGTTTGAAAAATCTCTGCAAATTCCTCATCATAAATAGAGCTCCTCCTCAAAAGAACTACCTTGAAAAGAAACCAATAACTCTTTGAGTATAGGCTCTGTGACATTCAATTAAAATTGCAGAATAGAACTAGGAATTATTCATGGAATAGATGAGCTTAGAATAAAATGTTGCATCATGATTATTGTCTAACTGTCTAGTTAGAAAACTTGCATATTTAGTGATCATTTCCCAAGTCTAGTTTGTGTCATTTGTCTAAGAAGTCATCATCAAGCTCTTGTTTCTATTCAGTCATAGTTCAGATGTTGCTTCAGTGTTTTTAATTACATTTACCATTTCATACATTAGGCTCAACTGTGTTTTTAACCACCAACTTCTTTTCATTAGTTTTCTAGGCATTTTCATTGTAAACATAAAACTTCAAAAGACCAAAAACATCATAAATCAACATAAAAGACCAAAACATCACAAAACACTACACACAACGCACTAGGAAACAAGCACCTGGGTACATATGGTACATTTCACTTCATCAGTTTACAAATCCTGGTTCCTTGCTGCCACCTTTTGCACCAGCAGGAAGTACCTCTGGTAGAATGAGGTTTTGGAGGGTCAAATCAACTCCAAATTCAGAAATTCTACTTGGGTTGGAAAGTAGACATCCAGGGCTTTCCAACGAGCTATCATGAGCTCAATTTGGATGCCGGGAGCTACCTCAAAATCAGCCTGGAACATGAGCGACCCACGCAGTTCAGGAGCGACCCACCTAGAGATTTTTCTGAGTTTTCAGCTGCCAGCTCAGTATTTCGCCTATTATGGACCAGTTTTGCTTATGGATGGAATTTTTGGGTTTTTATGATGTAAATTCATGTTTGGTATGTAACTTTGGCTTGTTTTTATCTCTTCTAGAAGATTCACTCTCAAATGAGTAAAAAATCATGTAATGGATCAGTTTCCACTGTTTTAGAGGCAAGTGGTTAGCTGCCTAGATTGTAGTTCCATGATTAGAATTGGTTGAAAATGATCCCTGAAGAGGGAATTCGACCCCTAGAGGTGGGGAAAGGGGTTAGAGTGATCTATATATTGTAATTTTTGAGGCATTCTACAGGTTGGACTCTTGGGATACTTTTGATACTATTGTACATACTTTTCATATTTTGGCTAAGGAAAGATCAGGGGTTTTGCGGCACTTGTTGGGATCCTTGTGGTGTTCTGTTCTTGATGGTGTTTCTTCTTTGTTTACTGTAAGTTTTTTCATGTTTAATGTATGCCATCCTTTCATTATGCTTATGAACTAAATTGAATGAGTGAATAAGGTTGAATCCATTGTTTACAGTGCTTGGCCTTTGAATTCAGTTAGTTCTATATGTTTTCAGCTGTTTGGAGAGGATCCAAGTTCTCCTTTGCCCTCTTCAGCTCCTCGTCGGTCTAATCTATCCATAAATCCAATTTAAAGCATCAAGATCATCACCTACCTCGCCCCAGCTTGAACTCTGCAAAGGTCTGACCTTATCCCCGGACCCAAAATTTGTTTTCCCATTACTCCAGCGAAAACTCAAAAAACCAAAAAACAAACATTCTTATCTCTTTACTAGCCTAAAATCAGTTCTTATTGTAAGTCATCTCGCATTCTATTGCTTATTTTCTCGAGATTGACGGAGAGAGCCCTCTCCTGTCCTCGTAGGGCTAGCTACGAGGTTGAGCGTGGTTTGATGTAGCCTTGAGTTTTACTTCATTTCAGCCTGAGGTAGATTTGAGTGCTAACAGAAAGGAGCTGTGGCAATAGCAAAAGGAGAAAAGGTTGGTACATTGTATTTATGCAATGGTATTTCTAACTCTGTTAATGCTTTAACTTCCAAAGGAGCAGCATTATGGAATCATAGGCTCGGACACACGAGTGAGAAGGGGATGAAGATTCTTCACTCAAGAAATTTGTTGCCAAGTTTGAAGAATGTTGATTTGGATTTTTGTGAGAATTGCATTTATATAAAATAGAAGAGAGCCAGATTTCTCAGAGTTTGGAAATGAAAGAAGAGCGAAAAATTAGAGCTTGTGCATACAGATATATGGGGACCTGCTCAGGTATCATCTCTTGGTGGCTCTCGTTATTATGTTACTTTTATTGATGATGCAACTAGAAAAACTTGGATTTATTGTATTTAGAATAAATATGATGTATTTGATACTTTCAAGAAATGGAAAGCTTTGGTTGAGATTGAGACAGGAAAGAAGTTGAAGTGTCTCAAATCGAACTGATGGAGTAGATATTGCAATAAAGAGAGTTTGGAAGGTAAGTCTTGTTGAGCATGTCGATTCACGAGAGAGAATATAGTTTATGCTGCCACAAGGTAATGGTGTGGAAAGGATGAATAGACAATCATGAATGAATCGTTGGGCAGGAGGATTGCATGCGAGGATTGCGCCCAATGTACAAACAAAAGAATGTATTGTTTATCTAATAAACAGAGGGCCTTCAAGTTCCTTGGATGGTGGTATTCAAGAGGAAGCATGGACAGGTAAAAAGGTAAACTACTCTTTTTTAAAGCCTTTTGGTTGTGAGGCCTTTGTCCATATTAATAAAGAAAATAGAACAAAGCTTGAGGCAAAATCAAAGAAATGTACCTTTATTGAATATGGTGTTAATGATTTTGGTTATCGCTTATATGATTATGAAAATCACAAAATCATTAGGAGCAGAGATGTAATATTCAATGAAAAGGTATTGTATAAGAATCATTTGCAAGAAAAGAAATAGGAAAAAGAAAACAAAGAATATACAGTTCTTGATGAGATCACATAAAAGGTAAAGGTGCCTGAAAATAATAATAATCAAACCTGACATGACACCACAACGATGAAACTCAAACACTGAAGATGGTGATGAGGTAGATCTACCGGAAAATGAAATTCACCCACAGACATTATATCATCATTATAGTATTTATTGTTGACTAATCATGGTGAACCTAGATATTATGACGGTGCATGTTGAAAGCGAAGAGAAATGCAGACTAGCCATCCCGGACAATGAGGAATCCTTAATGCATAACCAGAATTGGGACTTAGTCAGGTTACCTGCAGGTAAAACTACATTGCAGAATAAATGGGTTTACAGGCTGAAGGAAGAAGATGGAGGAAAGCAGAGGTACAAAGCTAGACTTGTGGTGAAGGGGTTTGCACAAAAGAAAGGTATTGATTTTGATGAAATATTTTCTCTTGTTGTTAAGATGACTTCAATCAAAACTATTTTAAGTCTTGTAGCAGCAGAAGATTTACATCTTGAACAGTTAGATGTAAAGACATCATTTCTCCATGGAGATTTGGAGGAAGAGATCTATATGGAGCAACCAGAAGGATATGAGGTCAAAGGGAAAGAAAAATTAGTGTGCAGGTTAAAGAAGAGCTTGTATGTCTTAAAACAGGCTCCAAGGCAGTGCTATCTAAAATTTGATAGGTTTATGTCTAAACAAGGTTATACTAGATGTCACTCTGATCATTGTGTTTATCTGAAAAGAAAAATGATGGAAACTATATTATATTGTTATTGTATGTAGATGACATGCTTTTTGCAGGGTCTAACATGCAGGAAATAAATGTGCTCAAAAGAAAATTGGCAAATTCATTTGCAATGAAGGATTTGGGAGCTGCAAAACAAATCCTTGGTATGAGGATAACTAGAGACAGGAAAAATCGCAAATTAACACTGTCTCAGAATGAGTACATAGAAAAGTTGTTGAAAAGATTTAATATGCGGAATGCAAAACCAGTTAGTACACCTTTTGCTAGCCATTTCAAACTTAGTAAGGAGATGTGCCCAAAGACCCAAGAAGACATGGATTATATGTCTAAAGTTCCATATGCA
This sequence comes from Pinus albicaulis, assembly GCA_034641835.2. NCBI lineage: Eukaryota > Viridiplantae > Streptophyta > Pinopsida > Pinales > Pinaceae > Pinus > Pinus albicaulis. The sequence continues at coordinate 5,106,432 of MU968363.1, read as the reverse complement.
TCTGTAGTTGGAAGCTTAATGTATGCAATGGTCTACACAAGGCTTGATATTGCACATGCAGTGGGAGTTGTAAGCAGGTACATGAATAATCCAGGAAAAGAACATTGGATGGCAGTAAAATGGATTCTCAGATATTTGAGAGGTACCACAAATCAAGCATTATGATTTGATGGTTCAAACATTATCTCAGGGTCTTAGTCACCGAATGGCGGTGTGGAGATAACGGGGAGGAGCACCATGATATGTATTCTTTGCATCGTGGACAGCTTGTCGGTTGGTTTTAAAAATCAAAAGTGTTGTTGCACTTTCAACAACAGAAGCAGAGTATGTTTCTGCTACAGAGGCTAGTAAGGAAATGATTTGGTTACAAAGGTTTATGGATGAATTGGGTAAGAAGCATGATATGGGCACGTTATACAGTGATAGCCAAAGTGCCATTCATTTTGCAAAGAACTCAGCATTTCATTCCAGGACTAAAAACCTACAGTTCAAGTACCATTTCATACGGTCAGTATTAGAAGATGGACAGTTGAAGCTGGAAAAGATACACACTAGCCAGAATCCTGCAGATATGCTAACAAAATTTGTAACCAGGGATAAACTGAGAATATGCTCGGCTTCGATTAGTCTTCAAGGATGACGATGAAGATGAGAAACAGCCAAGTCCAAAGAGGATTCATTGTCTAGCAAATGAAACAGCGGTGGAGTTGCTACAATCAGTCTCCAAGTGGGAGATTGTTGGGTGTGGAGCCTGATTATCTTGTTTCTTTTGTATCACAGCGTTGGACCGTTGTACCTTAATGGGGGTGGAAACGCCACCCGCTATTAAATGTTGCCTGGGGAATCCAGGGGGGGTGGCTGCCACTTTATGGAGCCCCCCTTGGCAGGGGGTTTCGAGGGCAGCGCCCTCGAAGCTAAAAATAGATGTAAAATTGCCTTGTAAAATTATAGTAATTTCTAGTCAATCTAGGCCATTCATTAGGCTGATGATCTGACGGTATAAGTTATGTTTATTTTAGGGTTTTTTTCCCTACAAGGCAACCCCTCACTTTGTATGAGGGTATTGTATTGCGGCTGTGTATTGTATGTGTATTCTTAGAGTGAGAAACAGATAGGGAGACTGTGAGAGAGAACATAGGATATTACAGCAAATCTGCTTCAGGTTCTATCTCTTCATTTTGCTGGATAATAGAAAGGAAGGACTGGTTGTTCAAGGTGGACGTAGCCCAAACTGGGTGAACCACATATATCTGTGTCTTTCTGATTTTATGTGTTTTGTGTGCTTGTGTTTTCTGCATATTTTATGTGTTTCATTGCTCTATAATATATATAATTTTCTAATAAATGGGTATATATATATATATATATATATGAGCATGTGCAACAACCTTTTGAAATAATATTTAATTGCATCAACCTGAGCTACATATTTGAGCCGACTTCAAGTGCATATAAGCACCAGTGCTGACTTCTGTCTGGACTAAATTTGGTTCATTTAATTTGTGTTTGCCTCGAAGGAAAGGAGGATGTAATGTTGCCTCCTAAATGATTGCCTATGGAAGGAAAAAATAGCCTATCTGACCCCATAGGCTATAGTCATAATAAAGGGGTAAAAACCCAAATTTTCCAATGTGTGGCAACATTTTGCCAAAGCTGGGTCAGTTGGGTCAAAAAGACCCAAAATTGGGAGTTGCTTACACAACCCTTCAAATGAGCAAGCCCATGGAAAAGTATATAAATAGAGAATAATTGAGATCAAATCAATCATCATCAAATTGGAATTGAATTGTCTCTGTTTTCTTGAGCATGAGGCTTTTATGGTTTTAAGACCCCTTTCTCCTCTACTAATTTCGGTGGTTAAATATTCCACCTTAGTAAACCTTTTTTTTAATATTTGTTCTATTTTGTAAAAGTGAGAATTTATCTATCTAGAAGACTCACACTCACTGAAGTTGTTCAATATAAATCTAAGGTGGTGTTAGGTGCATTCTTCTCTAGATAGGTCGTTTTCTGTGATAGAATTAAGGAAATCCACCTGTTTTTCATCGGTGGGAAAACTGAGGCACTTTGGACACCGTGAAAGATAAACTCTACCTTTTTCTAGACTTCGGCCTTCTTGAGGCAACCAGAAGACATACGCAAGTTGCAGGGGCCACAAAAACTAGTCTGGCCGCAGTCTAGCCACTGACTAACCAAAGGGCTGAATTTGAGGCTGAGTTCTGTGCCCTTTTCTGTAACAATTAGGCCTTCCCTGAGACAGATTTTGCAAGGATTTTTTGAGATAATTCAGAGGTAGATTTAAGTACCTTCACCAAGATAGTTCTGGTCAATATGCTTACACAATTAATTACTATTCTAAAGTAATTCAATTGTTGTCTTGAGGCCCCTTTGGCTACCTTCTAAGGTTAAATTTCAACGGACACTTATAACAGTGAGACAGCATTGGGTAATCAACTAAGGAGTGAATCCAAGGGTATCCTCTCCTCTCTTAAGGCACATTCCAGGAATTTAACTCCCTGTAGAAGATTGTTCTAGTCCTGAAGCAGCTTTTGTATGTTGAGGATAATAATTCAGTGGAATTTTCCTGATGGTTCAATCTATCTGCAGAGTTTCCACTGAAGATATTCTGAGATATAGTTCTCCTTCAGCGGCCAATCAAACTAACTAGAATAGGTTATGTAGACTGTATAGGAATACAAATAAGCTAGTTGCTTGAGTTACTTGATAGACTGTGTTGTATTTGGTTGACCAGTTTTCTGGTTATTGAAAGGATTAAGTCTGTGCAAATGGAAATTGAGAAATATCATTTTTCTATTGAATGTATTATAAATATGTTAGGAAATTGATATTTCTCATTGTTTCGTAATTATGGTTCATATATTTTTCCTACCAGTTATTGAATGATCTGTGAAATTTATGAGGAATGCTTGTTGGTGTGTAAAAAGAAAAAAAAATTATTCAACTTCTGTGGAAACACTAGAGGTAATAAGAAGCCCTATGATAAAAAATTTCCCTAGGATACTTCAGAGGAGACCCACCACTGACGTTGAAAGTTCACTTTGGAAGATACTTGAAGACTCACTTGCATGATGAGAGGAGCTTTTATTGCCTTATAATGTTTGGAGGGTTGTTTATCGGCACACATGTCCAAGTGTAGGAAGATTTGGGAGTGTAACTTGCATGCTTTATGGAAGAGATACACACATTTGGCAAGCCTTTGAAATATGGACAGTCCACTTGCGATCCATATTATACCCTTTTCAAGGCAATGTTTCAGTCTTTATCATTGCATTATTGTACATGTGGCATGGTAAGGCCATCTTTATGTATTTTAAATTAATTAATTAGAGAAAGAAGGTGTTTTATCCCTACGTATGCTAGATTAGGGGCTTCTAATCGAAATATTAAATTTTTAACATGAAGGAAGTTGAGCATCTCTCCATAAATAGAGATGCACTTCCTCTTCTGCAAATCATGGTTGGACTATGGGAGAAATCTCTTCGCAAATTTTGAAAATTTGTTGGAGAACTTTTTTCCTTTCAATTGGAGTTATGAATGGAAAACTAAATGCACCTCATTGAGGAGATGATTTTGTGGATGACTTAAAACTTTATATTGACTTTCATGACTAGAGTGCACAATTATTTATCAACAAAATAGTCTCTCTATTCTTTTAAACCCTAGGAATAATTCTCGGGGAGAATCTTCCCTTGAGTTTATCTTGGAGCATGTAAAAAGTACTAGGTGGATCTTCTAGCGTTAGAAGTGGGAAACCCTAGTCATCACCCATATGCTGAGTGAAAAGGAACTAATATCCTATCTTTATTTTAATCATATTCTCTTAAAAAAACTCCAAACCATTTTGTTGGATTTGTTGTGCATATCACCTTGGAACTCATTGCCTTAAATCTGTAATGTCCCCATTTTTTTATTCCCTTTTTACACAATTAGAGTTGATTTCTCGGGTTTGTGTCAGCGAGGTCAAGGGATTCGAATCATGTTATCAGCGAGCTCGGAAGATGGAGAGTAGTTTTAAGGGGCCCAACCAAGGTTACTTGGGAGCACGAGCATAAGTGGGGAGTAGCAGAGGGGAGTGACATTTCCAAAATCTCTCGGTTCAAGAGCGAATCGGGAGCGAACTTTTATATAATTTATATTTTTATATATTTTGATGCATATATGTCAACAAAAGCATGTAGAATGATGAATTATATATAAAAATAATAAAAACATAGATTGAAGCATATAACATCAATCATCTAGAAGTTATAATCTTCATCAACCACATCCACAAGTAGTAACATACAACATATCAAGTCTCATGATTCATAAATCTTAAAGTTTCAAGCTTTCAAAATTCAATGCATAACATTTATCATCATTGATCACCAAAATTATATAAGAATTATAACATGAAATGAAACAAATTTCATGAAGCATCATATTCATAATTCATTACCAATGAGTTGTAATTTCCAACTTCAAACTTCAAACTTAAATTGTCATATATTGTTTACAAAAAATATCATAATAAATATGAAAGAGTCAACAGTTATAAAAACTACTAGAAACTAGAAAAGACAAGAAAATCTATTTTCTATTGCTAATGCTTCGGTCTCTTGCCGCCATGAGAAATGTTTAATTTCTAAGTCTTGTTGGAAAATCAAGATCTTTGTCATTAATATCACCCTCTAAGCATTAATATCCAGAGGTCTCTTTGTCATTGCCAATGGATTTTTATAGGGATATTTTTCATTAATATCACCCTTTAGGCATTAACATAAGATAGAAAAAAACATAGCATGTCAAGTCAATATTTTGTTTAAGTTATGGGTACATTTTTAGTAGGTTCATGATAGAGGAGTTTGACAACCAATGTCACTAACATCAAGGTACATAGAGAGACATTACATAAGCCCAAATGACAAGATATTATATAGTAAACTAGAGAATATCCTGAAAAATGGAAGTAAAGGAATGAAAGCCCCTACTACAGGTTATCTTCAAAAAACAAATTATTGTTTGTCCACTACTACAAGGGAGGTATTCATGAAAAACTGCCCAACCTTACAGATTTTGCGGTCATCTTAAGACTCAATGAGTCTCAAAAGGAAGTGTTTGAGATTATAAAATTTCCCTCAGAGTCTATATTTGACAGAGTGTTCCTGTGTAATTGGGCACTACTATTGCCAAACATTTGGCACATGCATATGGTATTATGATAAAAAGAGTTGCATCAATAGCACAGGTGGACCTAAATTTAGCAACAATCCATCCAATGTCAATTTGCTGCTACAAGACCTCTTCTGTTATAACATGAAAACTAAGATAATAGATGATAAAATTTATTTTGAAAGAGTGGGACTCTATAATTCAATTCAGATTTACTCGTAATAGTCACATCACCATTCCATCTTGTAGATTTACCCCAATAGTCACAACACCATTCCAACTTGTATTTCTCATAGAAAGAAGGTAATTTTGGTATCTTGGAGGCCTTATGCTATCATTCCTTAACAAAATATATTAAGCCTATTATAATTTATCCCTTTGTAGCTATAAAACACCAAACTTGGACTGTGAATTGTAATGTACATGTAGGCAAGTAGGCAACAAGTCAGCTTTGTTAATGGAATAGCTACCATTAAAGGTGGTTCCCATGTTTATTTAGTAGCAAACCAGATAACAACCCATGTGATGAACATTGTAAATAAGAAGAACAAGACAGCTGCGGTGAAAGGACACACAATCAAGAATAATTTATGGATCTTTGTCAATTCTTTGATTGACTATCATGCATTTGAATCCCAAACCAAGGAGACACTAACAACTCGTCAGAACAGCTTTGGTTGAAAGTGTGAACTCTCTCAAGAGTATTTGAAGAAAGTTTCTAAATGTGGAGTTGTTGATAACATATTATCATGGGAAGACTTAAAACGGAGCAAGGATCTTAAGAAAACTAATGGAACCAAGAGACAAAGGTTAACTAGTATCACCAAGCTTGATGATGCAAATGATGCAGGAAGCAAGAATTATGAGAAATGCGCTTTGATTTTAACTGAAGGAGATTTAGCCAAGGCCCTTGCGATGGAAGGGTTGGCCGTTGTTGGTCGAAATGATTAGGGTGTGTTTCCCCTCAGAGGTAAGTTGTTGAATGTAAGGGAAGCCAGCCATAAATAGATAATGGAAAATGTTGAGATTCAACATATCAAGCAAATCCCTGGTCTGCAGCATGGAAAGGAATATGACAGTGTCAAATATATGAGATATGGCCATCTTATGATTATGACATATCAGGATCATGATGGTTCACACATAGAAGGATTTATGATCAACTTCATACACTCTTTCTGGCCATCTCTACTCAAGATTCCTTCATTTATTATTGAATTCATTACTCCTATTTTCAAGGCAACCCATAAAAATAGACGGGTATTGTCTTTCTATACCATGCCTGAGTATGAATCATGGAGAGAATATCTGGGTGGATAAGCATCAGGATGGGCCATAAAGTACTATAAAGGTCTCAGTACAAGTACTTCTAAAGAGGGGAAAGAATATTTTGAAGATTTGGACAGACATAAAAAATACTTCATGTGGATAAATGAGGAATATGGAGATGCAATTGAATTGACCTTTATCAAGAAGAAAATAGAGACCTGAAAGAACTGGCTAAGAAATTTTGAGCCGGGAACATATTCGGACCAGATTGACACGCTTATCAAGTACATCGACTTTGTAAACAAGGAACTGATCCTCTTTTGCATGGTTGATTTGAAAAAATCCATCCCATCCATAATTGATGGTTTGAAACCAGGGAAAAGGAAAATATTGTTTTTCTCTTTCAAGAGAAATTTTGTTACGCAAGCAAAGGTTGCTCAATTCTTGGGTTATGTCTCAGATCATTCTACTTACCATCACAGTGAGCAGAGTCTTGGTAGCACAATTATTGGAATGGCACAAGATTTTGTTGGAAGTAACAACATTAACCTCCTTGCTCCACTTGGGAAATTTGGTACCAGATCCCAGGGTGGAAAAGATCATGAAAGCGCTCGATATGTTTTCACATGCTTGTCACCAATAACACGCTTCTTGTTCCCAAAAGATGATGATGTACTCTTGGACTACTTGAATGAAGATGGCCAAAAAATTGATCCAACGTGGTATGTGCCAATTATTCCAATGGTTCTTGTAACTGGAAGTGAAGGAATTGGAACTGGTTGGAGTTCCTTTGTACCTAACTACAACCCAAGGGAATGTGATAAGATGGATACGATACAATGGTGGTTATATCACCATAACTAGAACAATTAAGCATAGTGCTAATACAAAGTGTAAAGAGTGCTAATACTACATATTCAACAAGCAATGGAAGCTCTGCTTATTAGGGAGAATACTAATAGCACAATAGTAACTAGTATCACTATTACTACTTGTATGTATAAGCTTCTATCATATCCATAGGAGTTACCAACCCAACTTAACTAGTACAATAGGGATATGCTTATATTCACAATACATAGCAAGTACTCTAAGATATCATGTTCAAAGCTTATAACAGGGTAAGCAGTCACGTTATTCTCATAATTATGGTTACTAATCTAATATCAATCATAATCAAGCCTTGATAAGCATATCATGTTACATAGTTATCACATTTGTTATGTCATTCCCTATCACCATTTCATGAGGACTAGTAAGCGGAACTTGATTACAACAAGTAGATTTCAAGCCTGATGTTGAATATGAACTAATACCACATCTTCATCATATCAAATATTAGGGAGATACAGTATCCATATACAGACAATATACATAGAGTAAGAACCATGTATTCATTAGAGTGATTCCATGTGATCAAGTAACATAGTATGCCCATGATATATGTAAAGCTTACATATGATATTGCTCATATTTCACCAATTGGTTAAGCTTAGAGCTTGAATACCATCTATATTATGGATAATGCTTGGATATGTATAAAAATTACAGTAAGCTTAGTTGTAGTTATAAAAGGGTGTATATTACTAATATAACCACAACCTGCTTAGTAATCATAATAAGGAGAGTAATACTCATAGCTTAAAGTGATACACATAGTACGTGTATTAGTTGCAACTACTTTGTTCTATCAAATTAATGCACATGTTATATATAAATAGTAATGTTTATAGCACTATGTAACATGAACATGATGAAACCTCATTCCATATATCATATGGATTAGTTTAGATGGAGCATGTAGAATGATAACCAAGTTGTTGTATGTATTCAGATTAGTTATGCTTACTCAATTACACATAACACATGCAATATCACTAGTACCAACTAAGTGTGTTAGCTCTTTTATTACCCCGAGATATAGACTATGTTCTAATTACATTGCTTTATCATTATATTAGGATATGAATCACATAAGAGTCTGATTTCAATTACTAAGCTTAGACTAATCTTTGTAATAGCTTGAATATGGTTAGGATATAGATTAGATAGTGCTGAATAGGGAAACATAGACTGCTATAGAGATCAAATTCATATGGTCATGATACAGGTAGAGAGCTTTCACTATGGCTTGTGTAATGGTTCACTCAAATCAATGCTAAGCTTAACCAATCATACAAGATCAGTTATTATATAAACATTAGCAATCAAAGTGTGTTTCTACTTAAGGTTTAGATACACATGTTGGCGTAGAGCTAGTAAGGCTATGTACTTATTACTATGATTCTGATCATTGTTAACAAGGTATGAAATGAATAGGGAAACATAGATCATTACGTCATAACAAGGATCTTAGCTTGAATATGGAGTTTCTGGTCATTGTAATCTAAGACCTGTATTAAGGATATCATGTTTATATGAATATGTGTTATTCCATTACATGTAGTTACATCAATAAAGCTTGGTCACTGATTCAATGGAATTGATTCATTAGTATTAATAACATAGTGAAATCAATAAGCTTATAGATTCAATAGAGCTTACTACTAGCTTAACTAAGGTGATATAGTGATAGTTACTAAGCTTAAGATGGGTATCATAGGTACGATATGGTCTCTTATACCAATCTTCTTTTAGTTCCATATAATTGTTATCATTGTAACTAATACATGGGAATCATAGAAGATAGATAGGGGTGAATACATTACTCATCTTAAGCTAATCCAACTCTTTTCACTAATCAAAGCTGGAAAGAGTGTATTCAATGATATCGAGCTAGAACAGGAACAAGCATATCTCAGTACTGAGCTTACATTACACCTATGACCACATTAGCTATTGGAATACAAGATGATTTATTAGGTAGAATATTGTATGCTATTACTCTATCCTTAACATGTATGATGAATATGGACATTTTAGTATACACTAGAGTAACACTGAAACGTACTTTTTATGAAATACCAATATGAGGAAATGTAGATTAGGGAAACACTATACTCATAAAATCTATACAAGCTTATGGATCTGGATATGATTTGAGCCTATACTACGATATGGATCTTTTTTATCACTTTATTATGATATATTGATTGGCCTAGGATTAAGGGACATTTCAACATCCCGAAGCACTAGACATTACACCATTGGCTTGGCACCTTGGTACAAGGGTTTTAAGGGTACGATTGCACAAACAACTGTAAAGGATAATTATGTGTCTTACATGATTAGTGGCATCATAGAGGAAATTAATGAGACAACATTAATAATTACAGAGTTTACTATTCGCAAGTGGACTCAGGATTACAAGGAATTTCTGGAATCATTGATGACAGGGAATGATAAGATTAAAGATCCATTCATAAGGGACTACAAGGAATACATTATTGATACTAGGGTCCATTTAGAGGTGTCATTTTCTGAAGAGAATATGAATATTTCACTTCAAGAGGGCCTTTTAAGGAAATTCAAACTGACTACTACAGTCAGTACAAGTAACATGCATCTTTTTGAGTCAAAGGGAATCATTCATAAATATGAGACCCCTGAGCAAGTTCTGGAGGACTTCTATCATATTCGTCTTGAATTCTATGAAAAGAGAAAGAAAGTCCAATTGGACAACCTTCAGCTTGATTTTTTGAAATTGGACAATAAATTTAGATTCATCCTGGGAGTTGTAAATGGAGAAATCATAGTGAAAAATAGGAAATGTGCAGAGTTGTTGCTTGAATTGAAGAGTAAAGGTTTCACTCCATTCCCTAAGAAGGGAAAACCTATTGAGGCTGTTATTTTTGGGGATTTAGTAGATGATGGAGATTCTCCTGAAGACAACATTGAGACAGTAAAGGGTGTTCGTGCTGCAGATTATGAGTATCCTCATTTAGTGTGGTAGATAATTCCTATTAGGTGATCCAATCAACATCTGGTAACTCTAACTCAGGTCTAGGGTATGATGTGGACCCTAATAAGTATTCTTTTCATTTCTCGACTGTTGATTGTCCATATTCTCGTGATCTCCTTGAAAATGAGCTACATTTTGATGAGGCCATCTTGGAGGCCATGTTGATCATTAATTGGCCTTAGGAGGGGTTACATCATCACTCATTTTTTCTCCCTAGTCTGGCCAAAAATTGATGTTCAAAACCTAGTTTATACTGGAAATGTTGAGAGATACCAATCTCCCATTATGGCACATGATGTTTATTCCAAAGGGAATTAACATATTCAATACTACACCCATCAGCATTTTAGTTAAAATATACCTTAGTGATGTTCATGATTAGATGTCAGTATTGCTTTAAGGGAAGGTATTCCAGCTAGTAAGGAAAGGTAGGTAAGGTCTTCATGTTATGCCTAGATTTCAATTATCCCCATCTCGCCCTTATGATAAGAAAAGGAAATAAACCTGCATATGAGCTAAAATATGAGGGAAAAAACTTAGTGATATCGCGCTGGATTTAGAACCACAACAATAGGCTTTGAGTCTCAATCTCCAATGATTGGTTTTGAATTGAAACTTTATAAACACCCTATTATTTAGTTCTTTCTCTGCCAACTAGTAGTTATTTCTCTACCTTCCCTAAAAAAATTGAATTATTGGGGTAGGGGCCTGATTTCTTGAAGAAAGGTAAGGTTATCACTCATACTTACTAAACTGACTACCTCACTCAAGCCAATCAAAAGTAACTCACTCCTTAAAATAGTAGGAGAGCCTTCATGATCCCACTGAGCGACAACATCTCAGGAGCTAAAACTACTACTACCAGTTCATTGTCCATAGGAAGAGAAGTCACTCACCCCTTAAAATAGATAGACCCATCTAAATAATAGAACATATGTAACAACAAAATGGTAGAGAGCATTTATGCACTCTTGTTTACAACATTTTATGTCTACAAGACAAGTCTCAGGAATCCTTGTTCCGCAAATTAAATGAGCCATGTGGTCTTGCACTTGAATAGACCTATAGCTAGTGGGAAATACTTCATCCGTGTTTCCCTCTCATAGCTTTTCAGTCCAATCTGTGTAATTTGGGCATGCCCTAGAATGTGTAAAAGCTCGTATAATATTAACCATGCATTCGTATGAGAAGCCAAACATATATGAACCAAACTTACTAATGCATTTTCTCCGCACTAGCTTTCATACCATTGCCAAGATTTTTTCTTTCCTTATCTAATGTCTGCATGATGTTAAAAATTTTATACATATACTCTGTAAGTTCTTAATCGTTCATCTCTGTTGCATTGTGTCTGAACAAGTTGTCCTTTTGTTTGTCGTTGTAGGGTCAGTGGTAACTAGTCGAAAAAATCACTCACTGCTTCCCTATGATTCATCCGTGGAACAGAGTAGACCCAAATGCAATCATCATGGACCTAAGGAAAGAAACAAATAAATTTTGAGCTAGACTAAGATTTTGAGGGGCACATGCCAAAATATCTGTGGCAGTCATAAGTCAAGGATAAACTAGCGAAACTTATTTATGAAGTTTGATAGGATGTTCTTAGATCAGCAAGCTTGAAAACGAAGCAGAACAAAACCCTGTGTAAACCCTTCAAAAATAAATTAATTGATGCATGAATAATCTCTCTTTGAAGTGGTTGTAACCCACCCTATATACTCCAAGACTTCTAGATGATTATGCTTACCTGTAGTGGCTCTGGAGTACCCAAAACCATTCATATTGTGCTAGGTGAGAAAAAATATCTCTAAGGGTATATGCCCTTGTAGTTCTGAAGTCATAATATCATCCAAATGTGGGTTCGGGTGTGAATAACCAGTAAGGCAATGAGAAACACTGAGGATGATCTTAGTTTTCTTAGTTCATCAAGTGTTATTCAAATAATCACTTGTCTGACCCTAGCACCTCAATACATAATTATTTCACAGATTTGACTTCATAAATGAACACTGTGAACCCTAAGCATCGAACTGAGCTCTCAAGGTTTCAAATTTCATGCTTAATGCTTCAATATATGCATGTGAACCATAAATGCATTCTATTGCAGACCCAGAAAAATCATACATCCTAGTATTTGGAGATATCACCCATAACATAATTCCTACCCATATAAAGCTTGAATATATAATAACAAAGAGGGAGGATGGCACCTTTTATTAGATAGAAGCTCCACTATGTTCCCAAAAACCCATGAGAGAAATTTCCAATTTGTTGTAAATGTCCAACGCACTTATTATAGGGCTCTGTCCCATCCAGCTGCAACAACACAGTTTTGAAGGTTGCAGTGAAGTGTGTACCCTCTAGTACAACATGTATTTTCCCCCACTGCCTTCGTGACACCATTCCCCCTTTTCTTTTGTTCTCTCTCCCTCTGTGGTTGGTTATGGTACACGCTCGCCTAACTCCTCTGGACCAACCCATTTTGTGTCATTTGGCCCTCTTCCTAAGGCTTCTTTCTGAATCGACAATGTGTGAGAGAAGAAAATATTTGCACTAGCTCCACCATGTGCTAATACATGTGAAATATCTGCCCCCACTACACCATGTGTGAATGCTTCCCCCACTCCAGAGATGCGCTAATATCTATGAACGTTGCCCCCGCTCCAAAGATGCGCTAATACCAATGAATGTTGCCCCCGCTCTAGAGATGCATTTCAGTATGAAGATCCATTTGGGCATGTTTTACATGTAATTGGAGCATGGTTACATTATCTTCCACCATGTGCTAATAACTGTGAATGTCGCCCTTGCTCCAGAGATGTGCCAATAACTGTGAATGTTTCCCCCACTCCCGAGATTCATTTCAGTATGAGGATCCATTCAGGCATGTTTTACATGTAATTGTAAGCATGGTTACATTCTCTTTTGTCATGTTAGGTTCACAAACATCGTTATTTAGATGTTAGTGTTGGGTGTGGAGCCTGATTATATTGTTTATTTTGTATCACAGCGTTGGACTCCTATACCTTAATGGGGCAGCAAAGCCGCCCAAAATTAAATGATGCTTGGGGGGTCCAGGGGGAGTGGCTGCGACTTTATGGAGCCCCCCCTAGCAGGGGGTTTCAGGGCAACGCCCCCGAAGCTAAAAACATATGTAAAATTGCCTTGTAAAAGTATAGTAATTTCTATTCAATCTGGGTTGTTCATTAGGTGGATGATCTGACGGTAGAAGTTATGTTTAGTTTAGGGTTTTTTGCCCTAGAAGGAAACCGGTCACTTGTATGAGGGTATTGTATTGCATCTGTGTATTGTAGGTGTATTCTCAGAGCGAGAAATAGATAAGGAGACTGTGAGAGAGAAAAAAGGATATTACAGCGGATCTGCTGTAGGTTGTGTCTCTTCATTTTGATGGATAATAGAAAGGAAGGACTGGCTATTTGGGGTGGACGTAGCCCAAACTAGGTGAACCACGTATATCTGTGTCTCTCTGGTTTTATGTGTTTTGTGTGCTTGTGTTTTCTGCATATTTTATGTGTTGCATTGCTCTGTTATATATAATTTTCTAACAGTTAGGTTCACAAAAGTCGTTATTCTGACGGTTTCCCCAAACATCGTTATTTCAACGGTTGTCGACGCTTAGTTCATAAACGTCGTTATTTCATTGCTTGTTTCACAAACATCACTATTTTGACGCTTGGTTCACAAACATCGTTATTCTAACGATACCCCTAAATGTCATTATTCCGACGTTTTCCTTAAACGTCGCTAGAGCGACGCTTCTTGACAAGATTAAAAAAAAATGAGAAATTTTTGGGAACTTTCCGACAATACGTCAAAATTATCGGAAAATTGAGCATATGTACTAGTGTGAGCGTGGGGCGATGTGCAGACATAATCCCAAGAGAATAAATTTGGGGAGGATCCATTGAGATGGCTTGTCTCAAGGATCGTACCTTCCTACGAGGAGCCCACAGTACATAGTAGCAGGAAGGATCAGTAAGATTGATGCAGTAAGATGTCAGGAAGACCAAAATCAGAGTGACAGAGGTCAAATACTGGAGTGTAGATCAAAGTTGGTAGCAGTGCAGAGGGAACAGATGCAAAGTCAGCAGCAGTGCAAATTTACCAGTAGACAGTGCAGTAGCTAGCAACAGTCAGAGACTCTGATGACAGATGCATCATACTGATTCCATTTTTGGAGGCTATTCAGTTGCAGGATTTGCAAGAGAAAACAACACTAGAGAAGTGTTGCATGAAGAAAACTCCAAAGGTAATGGATAGGGATAGATTGAATTCCTTTCTTGTTGAGAGGTAGTGTTGAAATTTGCAACAAGAAACATTGAAAATGGCAAGCATAAATGGAATCTATAAAATGGCACCTAGAAATGGTACCATATGAGGCTTCTGATTTAATTTTCCCTTAATTATATTGGAAGAGAAATTGTAATTTCATCTCATAAAAACTTGTATCAGTTAACTAAGTCAAGAAGGCTTACATAGCTTAGGAAATTCAAGTTATAGGTCTAAGAGGATGCATGTAGAGTTCTCCCATGATTTAATGGGATCTAGTTACAATTATCTGTGAGTTGTAATTATTTAACTCAAGAAATTGAGTTAAAATCATTTTAACTAGTTCTAATTGAGAGATTATCTAGTGAGAGGTCAAGTGAATTAAATTAGATTTGATTCACAAGTAGTGATCAATCAGTTAACTAGTAATTCACTATAAATAGTTGTTGCATGTCGGCTCTAAGGAAGGCCAAGTTGAGAATGAGGTTAAATGGAAGAGACCTATCATTTGTACTATTATAAAATTGTACAGGTCATGCATGAGGTCATTAGGAAGGCCCTGAAGGATTGCGTAATCATTAATTGGTATTTTCCTAATTAAAAGGGGCTTAATTAGCCCAATAATGTGTAAGTAAGGCAGGTGAGGCAGAGGCAAGAAAAAGGTTAAATACTTGACCGATTTTTCTTAGATTGCAAGCTAGATCCGAGCTAGATCTGAGTGATACAGTCAGTAGAGTGTGGGAAATTTCTCAGTGGAGAAAGAGAATTTTATTGTTTCATGGTCTTAAATTTATGCAATATATAGATAGCGAAGTTTTGAGAATTTGCTTTCCCCATATACATCTTGTGTTTTGCGATTGATAATTTCTTTCTCTTACTTGTTATGTGATTGTGCGACCAAATTTTGTTTCTGCAAATTGTAGAAGGATTCAGTGTCTTGTTTTAGTCCATTACAAAATCAGTTTGAATCCCCTTGGTTTGATTTTATACATCAAGGGTGACTCATCTCAAATGCTCTAAACAAGGGTGGCTTGATGATGTTTCCACATGGAGGAGGCCTAGACGGGACCATAAAAACATGATTAAATAGTGGTTACTCATAAAGAAAAATGACACATGAGTCGACAAGTGCAAAGATAAAGTGATACTAGAGTACAAGCGGATCATATGCAGAAATTTGATTTTAATGGGCGGAAAAGTGAAACCTCATGGAAAAAATGGTTTCTTGGTGAAGTGTCAAATTTTAAAAAAAAAGCAAAAACAAAAAAACAAAACAAAACAAAAAAACAAAACAAAAAACAAAAACAAAAGAAAAAACAAAAACAAAAAGAGACCCATTATAGAACTCGATGAGACCTTTCCAATGGTGTTTACGGTTCGCCAAACCAAGACACTGTTTTTTTGCAATGAGCGACGGAAAAACTACAGTTTTTCTTATAAAAATGCTTCTTTCCCCGAAATCCAATTCATTTTCATAGTGAGCTCTTGTATAATTTGGAGAGGAGGAGAAGGCCGTAAATCTTGTGGAGATCTTAGCGTACAAACCGACCATCAGAATTCAGATTTGTGACATTCAGGTAGATGACCTTACTTGTCTAAGCCTTATTCCTTCTTGGAAGGATGGTCCCTGGTGAATAATCAAGGTAAGAAAGGAATATATGAATGAACTACTAGAGAAGGTATAGGATCGTCCCTACCCACCAAGTCGAATGTGGGGACCGGGTGGTAAGTGGTGGTATCACATAAAGTAGAAAATATGAAGATATGGTATCAATCATCTACGATATGTGATGTGTATATGGTTCGTCGGAGAGGTCAGTAGGACAAACTATACAAGAAAGGAAAGGACAATCGACCATACCTATATCGTTGGGGTCCAGTCTGAGACTTATGTTAAACAAGTGAGAAGGTAGCTAGGGGTGAGATCATGCCCCCAATCATGATATATTGCCTTCCAACATATGATTATGGAGAGGAATTATTGGGTATCCAAAGGTGGGAATGATGCCCCTAGCTGGATGAGATGGTGGAGTGTCATTGTGTTCTAAGTGCTAAAATAAGGGATTCAATCATTTGGCCCCACTGGCATGAGATGCTTCAGAGGATGATGAGTAGAGGTAGGGCAATATGTGCCCCCCATTTTTTATGGTTGTATGTAGCATGCTATGGACATGCAAATTGTATTTAGAATAGTGGACTCTAAACACATTTTGATGATGTGCTTCACTATTTTTTTTATGTTATGGATATATTTTTGTGGGAATAATGTATAAATGATGCAATAAGAGAAAGGAAATGGTGGATTACCAATCTCATTTGGAACTGCATATATGAATCAAATGGATTGAATTTCTGGGTTCACATACATGGTGTCACTATACCAAAGAGTGGCTTCAGATATAATGAATTGATGCTCACCTAAACAATATGGTGGTTGAACAATAAAATTGTTTAAGGGAATAGGTTGTTGATTAAAGATCGAGGGATGATTAAGTAGATCATCTCGTTGGTGATCTGGAGTGATATGGGACTCTAGAGGTTATTCTGAATGGGTAAGAGAAATGGTACTATAGTCAACATTACCAGATGCACTTGCAGGATTAGGGAGAATTACTTCTCTTGGACTCTTAAAATTAGATGCCCCCTGACCCAAACAATGACTGGTAATGTAATGGCCACAAGGTGGATATGGTTTTTGTTAGTGTAAATATTTCAGGAAGATATACCAAAAACGCTTCACTTAATTCACTGGTGACAAGTGACCCTAACAACAATATGTGGTTGTTTATGCTTTAGATCTGCAATAATAAAATGAGAAAAATTGCAACAAAAATATTGTATGTGATCCAAAAAAAAAAAAGGAGAATATTTGATGTAATAACCAAATAGAATAATACTTTTTAAATGAAAAGTATTTTATTAGAAACATCAGGTGAAGGATATCTGCAAAAAGGATCTGCAAATCCCCCTCTGTGGTATGGGTCCTTTGATTTCCTTATGCTTCAACGATCTATTCTCTCTCTCAATGTGTGAAAACCCCAAAACAAAGAATGGAACTCAAGTGGGAGCTCGAATGTGAGAATACAATAGTAGTGATGATGATAGTGATCATGGTGAATAAAGAATGGAAAACCCTCTTATTTATAACAAAGTATTGGGTTCGCCAGATGCGGGTGATAGTAGAAGCACGCATGAAAATAGTCTCTCCCATGCTCGAGATGATGAAGATATGCAGCGCAATCCTTCACTTAACGTGGAGCCAATCTCCTGCAATAATTCGCATGAGATAACAGAGACCGAGCATCATGAAGACACACTAAGACAGCAACATCCCCTCCGGGGCACCTCTCTATTGTAATATTTTGAATGATCTCCTGGACGCATATGACATTCGGCCATAACTCTATGCACATGCCCACTCATGAAAACATTTACAGCATGCAGCTACGAGCAAGGCATAATAATGCTTAGCATCTTCGCATGTGCCATGGGCCTACAAAAGGGAAGGACCTACAGCACAGAGCGACTCACAGTCTACTCCTTCTGGCTTTTCTGTTGTTTTAGTACTAGCCCTCTTGCATGCCCAGTCTGTCATGCAGCCTCCCCCTAGTGCTACGCTGCGCAGAATCCCTCAGTTTGCACACCCCCTGATTACGCATCTCACCTCGGTCCACCTGCCTTGCTAGTTTCACTAGCCTGGGTGCTCCCATTATCTCGCGCCCCTTGTTGCGCATCCCCCATCATCCTACCTCCCTGTCCAATAGCACCTTGCTGTGCACCTCCCATCTCGGGTTAGAGCTGCTCCTCCCTTCCTCTCAAACCCCTATCGATCCTCTCCTTCATCTGACCATGGCTCCTAGACTGTGCCAAAGAACCATCAGAGGAGGCCAGAGAGGTTCGCTCCCTTGTCACTACCATCGGGGGCCAGATAATTGCCTGGAATCTATTGAAGGCTCCTCCTTGGGCAGTCACATTAGAGAGGCCCCCTAGAGCCTCGAACTCGACCACGAGGAGGAGGCCCCTACTCATGTAATGTAGAGAGGCAGAAGCAAACCAAGGAAATCCACCATTGCGCACCAGGAGCACCCCTTTCCCAGCAATACTGAGCCTCTTTCGAAACAGGAAGATGATGGGGATGACATAGATGTTTGGATAATGGCCTCGGAAGGCACATCGACGTGAGTCCCGGATGTTAACTACCCGATGGCTCCCATCCTCTACGAACCTAGATGTCTAGATGTCTAGTTTTTGGAATTACTTGAGTTTTCTCAAACTGATCCCTGGAAGTCTGTCAAAAAGTGGACTGAGTGAAAAAACCCAGGAGGGTCTCATCTGCTGATATGTGAGGCAGAAAGGTGAATTTTGACCGATTTTTGGCTCTTTGGGGGACCAAAACACCTTCTTTTGATCTAAAAAATTATGAGTAGATGCCCCAAAATTTAATACAACCAACAAAATGACTTTCATGAGATGAGGATGCTCCTAGCAAACATGGCAGCGCCTATAAAAATGTGCAATTAGGGCCAAAAAACACAAAAAACAAGATCATGTCAAAATTTGCTCAATTTTGGCGAGAAAACCCCTTGTGGGTTCTTAGAAGCATGCAAGGAAGATGAAGCCAAGATTTCAAGCCTAGATCTGTATTTTTCCCCTTTTTTCACCAGGCGCCTCCTTTGGGCAATTTTGAGCCTTTCTTGAGCAAGTTTGAGTTTTCTTCGGGAAAATTGATTCAATTTCTTGTAGTGCCCGGTCATCTTCCTTTGCAAACCCAAGTCTTTGTTTGCTTTGTCTAATTTATCCTCCAAATTCTTGTTCGCTCTTTCAAGCCATGATTCTTTATCATTTTCTATCACTTGGGCAAGCAATTGCGTGAGAGGATAAGATCGAACAAGGGCTGCTTCTTCTTCCTTATGTTTCTCAAAAGCTTTCCTAAGACCCATAGTCTTAGGCCTTTTTCTTACTGGCTACTCTTCTTCCTCAATATCATCAAATTCGCCCATATACTCTTCAAGTTTGACTTGTGCTTTGTATGCTTCCCTTTGGTAATTCAATGCCCGGGCCTCATAAATTTCCATTTGCCCACTCATTTGTTTATTTTGCATTTGTAGACAGTGTATGAGGTCCTTTGACCTTTCTAGATCAGTTTCTAAGTCTCGGATTTAGGCTTCTCTGTTTTTCAAAAGTGACTAAAAAATTATGGCTTCATCATCTCCAGCATCACTGTCTATTTGTATGATGTCAAACTCCCTTTCTTGTTCATGGCTACTCTCTTGTTGTTCAACTTTTTCTTTGCCCTTACTTTGGATAGACTTATTGGCTCTTGTTCTCCTTGGAAATTCAACAATACTCTTCTTAGGTAGTTTGCCTCTACTTCTCAGTGCCCTAGTGACATTACTAGTCACTGCTAGAGTGATTTTCTTCTTTGCAGATTTGGTGTTTTTAGCCTTTGGTGCTTTTGGAGAATGAATCATGACCCCTAGCCTAGGAGAGGCAGCAAGCACATGTTCTTGGTTGTGTTGAGGAGAAGAGAGAGGAGGTTTTATCACTAGCACTTGTTCAACTTGATCCTTTACACTGTTGCCTCCATCATCACTTGCTTTGTTGCCCTGTTCACTGTTTTCCTCATTGTTTTGAGTTTGTTTAGGGCTGCCATCTTCACCTTTATCACTGTTTTGAACCTCTTGATATATGTTGCCTTCAACCTCATCAGTGTTGTTTAGATTATGTTCTTTAGGGTTGTTAGCTTCATCATCCTTTTCTGCTGCTTGGCTATCTTCACTGCCTGTTTGTGGACTGCCTTGTTTACCCTCCCCACTGTCTTGATTTTGTTGAGGGCTGCCTTCATTGTGACTGTCTTCTTTGTCATTTTGCATGCTATCGCCTCCCTCACTGTTTTAAAATTTCTCTAGGCTGCCAAACTTACCATCACTATATTGAGCTTCTTCTTGTGTGTTGCCTTTACCATGCTCACTGTTTTCAATCTTTTCACCTGAGCTACTTCCATCATGACTGTATTCATTGTCATTTTGCAAGCTGCCATCATCTTCATTGTTTTCGTTAGACTCTGTGTGTGGGCTGCCCCCATGGTCACTACTTTTTTGGGAGGCACTTTTTTCACTGTCCCTTTGATTATTTTCATGACTTTGTTGAGGACTGTTGTGTTCCTCATCATTACTTCTTGCTTGAGGATTGTCACTATGCTTACTGCCACTTTGATTGCTTTCATGCTAACTGTCACTCTGTTTCTCATCACTGCTTTGAACCTCTTCCCTTTGCTCTTCATCATCACTACTCTGTTGCTCTTCAGTTTGTTCATCATCCTCATTAGCTGTGGGTGGGCTGTCCCCATGCTCATTTTCACTGCTCTGCTTAGGGCTGCTTTGTTCTCCATCCTCACTACTTTGCTGAGTATCACTATGTTCCTCATCATCACTAACTTCATGCATGCTTTCATAAGACCGCTCTTTTTCACTATCAAACATGGGCGATGTTTGCCTTTGAGGGTTAGATTGATTAGATGGAGGGGAGACATAGTGAGTGGAGGGTGAGGAGGACATATGAGATGGGCCATGAGATGAAGAGGTAGTAGCAAAATGTGGATGAGAAATGAAAGTCTCCCAAGAAACTCCTTTCTTTTCAAGCTGGTGAAGGATGATGATTTTGATGAGAGAATGATGCAAAAGACTAGCTTTTTGCTGAGCAGGAGGTCTCTTTTGGACAAGGGAGGACATCTTGTCTATGCTTTTTCAGAGGAAGAAAGGGAGATTTAGCAACTGAGTTCTTGTGAAATGCATGAGAAGCCTGATGTGATATGAATAAACTAGGAAATATCTCCCCTCACATGTGAAATATCTCATGATGGTTTTCATAAGGGGCACATAACTGTTCAACAGATGAGAAAAGGGCTAAATAGCTTTGCATTCATTTTGGTAAGCTAGTTTCAAGAAGGGTTTGTAGTGGTCTAGGTCCAAATAGGTTTGTTTGAACCACTTCTCACCAAGATAGGGAAACTTGGTGGCTCTTGACAATGAACTATGAGTGAGAATAAAATCAAGTCCTTCTAGGTGAACATGTTTTCCTTACAGCCTCAAGGTGAACAGTTGTGTTAAGGGAGGGTGATTGGTGACCTCCTGGACTTTTTGGCAAAAATCAAGGCATCCTACCTCATGGAAGTTGAAAAGGACTGAAGGGGAATCATTTAACTCTTTCACAGTTATAGGTTCAAATCTGTTGTGATACCCCCCTTTGTTGACCTTCTTTGAAGGCATAGTTGTTTAGGCTTTCCTTCACTCTCTTATCAAAACAGGTCTTTCAAATAAACTGAAAATAGATTTCTTCCTTAAGTACTGTGTTTCTTTCTTAGCTAGCAAACAAGTTCCCTTTTTAATGAAAATAATTTTTCTTTCTCAAGAACTGTGTTTTTTTTTCCTTGCTACTGAGTGTGAAGATCTTCAAAATAAATCTGTCTTTTTCCTTTATGAGACTGTGTCCTCTTTAAACTATTAATTTAAAACAAGTCTTTAAACTGAAAATAGGCCCCCTTTCTCAACAATTGTACTTTGCTTCTCACTTTACAAACAAGCCTTTTTGCAACCAATAAGACTTCTGGCCCTTTAAAATTACTGATTTTCTCTTGTGATTTTCAATCAAAAATTTGAGAAAAGAACCACAAATACCTTTTCAAAGGATGCCTCAGCTGTTTTTGGAGATAACCTTCTGTGCAAATTTCTGATTTTTTTGGCACTTTGAGGGATTTTTGAGGATGGTAGCCACCTCCTTTAGCATGGGCCCGGGCGGTGAAAAATTTGTTCAGGAGTGGCCCAGGCAAATGCGTCACGTGTTGGTGACTGAACGCCGGGCAGTAGGCCGTTCAGGAGTGGCCCGGGAAAACACGTTGTGTGTTGATGCCTGAACGTAGGGCAGTGCACAGGCGCGTCACATCACCTGACAAGTGCGTCGCATCTTGTGAAAAACACTTTTGCGAACACCTACAGGCGCGTCGCATGTATGTAAGGTAGAAAATGGTTATTTGAAGATCGTTTCTCTTGCCCATAAGGTTTTCACAATGATATGAAGATACTTTGGCCGTGCCTTTATAGTTTGAAAAACACACTTTTCCCTCTCTTATCAATTTGAAAAAAAAAACTTCTCCTTTTTTCTTTGTAGTTGTTTTGAAAAGCGATTTTGTGCTTTTGTTGAGGGGTTGCCCTTATCCCTTTCTATTTGCAGGATAACTCTTCGACCAAATTACGAACATATTTTAAAAGATGCTTCTCCTTATGCTTTGTCATTTAAAGACAATTATGAAAATATGATTCCCAAACACTCTCTATCAATGCAAATTTTCCCAAACACTGTCAATATTTGATGAATTTTAACCCTCTGCTTGTTATGAAGGAGGTTTTGCCATTTAGATCACCTAGATCCCTTGAAATCACTATTGACCCTCTGCTCATTAATGAAGGAGGTCCTTTCAAAACACTTTTTGGGCACTCTTTGGTATTTTTAGGTTTCAAATTTTATGCATCCAAGCTCTGTTTGTCAAGAAAGTTTCCCTCAAAACTGTGACCTTGTCCTTATCATCTGAAAAGGCTTACATAAACACCACTACTGCAGCCTCTCAACACCATTATGTAAATCCTCTGTTTATGATGTGAATGAGGTGTTTTCATCTATGTTTTCTCTGTTACCTTGAATAGACCATTAGGGGTAAAATGTGATCTTTTCCACTTGTCATTCTTGAATATCTTCAAACAAACTAAGTGCCCTCTTCTTATTACTGAGGGAGGCACTTTCAACATACTCTTCCGGGCGCTTGTCCTATACTCCATGTTTCAACCCTTTTAAAGCTCTATCTATTTATTTGAAAGAATTTGTTTTCAATATTTGAAACTTGCTCTCATCATTTGGTGGAAGGCATTTCAAAATGCAAACTCCTTGTTATCCTTGTTTAACTTTTTAAAGAGTTAGTTTATATGGAAAGTAACTCCTGGTGTTTTCCCTTTACTCATTATTTGGAGGGAGTATTTTGATAAACTATAATGGGCCTGTCTAAATGAGAGATGCCTTTTTTACATAAATCACCTATGTGAATCTCTCTTTCTATCAGTTGCATAAGTCACTTTTAAACAAAGCTTTGTGTACCTTCTACACCATTTAGATGAGGTTGCTTTAATCAAAAATCTAGCCTTGGTTTGTCATTGAATGCACTCTTTCAAACACACTATCTCTCAAACTACCCATTACTGACATTTTTTCTTAAACACGGGGTTAATACTTGGAGACTTGACCCTTTGCTTATTTGTGAAGGAGGCCATAAGAATGTGTTTCTGACCCTCTGCTCGTTTTGGAGGTCCTATTAAACACAAAAAATTCATCCATCTCAACACTGTGCCTTGTTCTGTAATATATGTCTTTGCTTTGTACCATATCACTGTGAAGTTTTTCTTTAGGGAGTAAACAATGTGATTGGTACATGGGGATCGCTCACTGCTAGACATCTTTGAAACAACTCTTTCCCTTGACTGTGTTTTCAGGGGTAGTGAAATTGTCTGTGATTGCCTTTCAGAGCCCAGGTGTATGCTAAGGTATGAGAAGAAACTTTCCTTCTTATATCTTCACTGTGATGCCTAATTTTCTTTAAAGCTCTTTTTGCTAGAAGACTATCACTGTTGTTTTTTATGAGACAAATTTTGAGAGCTGGCCCATACTTTTGGGAAAAATTGTAATTGACCTGAAGCACTGGAGGCAGTATTTTTCTAACATTTTGTGCTCTTTTTACCCTGATGGAGGTTTTTTGACATCATTGGTGTTTTGACTTACAGGGATGGATCATATATGTGCATCTTCTCTCTAAACTCAGTATTTCCCTTATTCCTTAAAATAGTCAACTATTCTTTTTACTTGGAGTTGTTCCTTGAAATGTTCCTTTGCCCCAAACTAATTTGTGCCATTGATTCTTAGCACCCCTGCAGAGATGCATTGATGAAATGAATTTGATCACTGAAAACCTTTACTAATATAACATGATGATAATGCTTGAAAGTTCACTTGATCATCTTTCTTCAGGGAAACTCTTTCTCTTTCCTGACTTGAACATGTGTTAGCTCTGCTTAAAAGAGACAAAGCAAGATTTAGTGGTGTGTGACCTAAGGGTAGACCAGGGTTTTGTTTGTTGGGTGAGAAGATAATGATGGCTGACATGATGATGAAAAACAGGGTTTTGGCTTAAAATAGTCTTGACAAGGAGTTTTCCCTAAAACACCACCACCTAGACCTACAGATTTTATCACAGCTCTTGAATGGCTTCTTAGGCATGAGTGGATTATCACATGACAAGATGATCAGGGATTGAAGGGTAGTCATTTTTTTAAATGTTGGACAGTGGGTTGTATGAAAAACAAAGGATTTTGATGGTAGAGAGATAAACTTACAACAGCTATAGACAGGGAAGCTTTGCTGAATTGTGATAGGTAGCGAAACTGAATACTATTCTCATCCTAGGTTGAAAAGGAGGGGTAGGAAGACAAAAATTTGTTTGAGGTGTTTTCTAGATGACAAATTTACAGATTGAGATTAGCTTCTAGAAAACTCAGCCAAGGAATCTAGTCATCAAAATAGGTAAAAATACTAATGACTAA
The DNA here is from genome assembly GCA_034641835.2 of Pinus albicaulis. Classification (NCBI taxonomy): domain Eukaryota; kingdom Viridiplantae; phylum Streptophyta; class Pinopsida; order Pinales; family Pinaceae; genus Pinus; species Pinus albicaulis. The sequence goes on along the minus strand of MU968363.1, from coordinate 5,081,160 downwards.
TAGTGGCTCCATTTGGGGAGGGAAGCTCCCTTTCAGGAGGTGTCCAGAATTACAGATCTTTGGCTTGTGAAGACCAGTGCCTTATCCATTGGCGCAAATTTCTCTCTTTCTTGATGTTATTTCTGAAAATTTACAGCATGATTAACATCAAAGTCATCTCTACCTACCCAGCTATAATTCCTAACATTTTTTCTTCTTTAGGTGCACTTGGACTAGCAACCCTTTGACATGATATTTTTGAAAAAAGGAAAACTATCTAATTCTACACTTATATCTTCTGGGAGTTCATATTAAACTAATTAACTCTTTTCATTCTCTACCTATGCTAGATCGACTGTCAAGATTAAGCTGTTTCACAGGATTTCATTCACTAAACTAAAACATGAAATTGAAAAATGACCAAATCAGGATTAGATGGTCTGATTTGTCATGTGTTTGTGGCATAAAAGACATGCTGCACACAAATATTATTTTTGCACAAAACGAGATTTAGAAAAATCAGGGCTAGGATACATAGTTTTTTTTTTATCCCTGTTTTCCTCTTTGGTTCTGTTTTGAGCGAGTGGAACCAGTATCTTTTCCTAATCTACTTTCATTGATAAGTCAAGTTTACACAATTTTGACTATCATTCCTTTTACTAACTTATCAGCAGTCAATTTAAAACATGTTCAGTTATGATTAGGCTAGATAACTGAACAAGACATCCTTTGAGCACTAGTAGTGGCATTTAGATTTGCGCACTTTCAGCATGACTATTTTTTTGAACATGGAGCTTTTCTACTATTTTTGAAACTGCCCTCTTTTCTACTTTTCTACTAATTTTGTATTTTCTGTTTTTGATTTATTTCTTCAAACAGTGATATGTACAATGAGTGAAAATTTTAAAACTGAAGCTCTTGACAAAAGTAATGTTTTAGTGTCATGCCATTTACGGGACCTCCAAAGGTCTCAATCCCATCAGGTTCTTGCAAGAAAAAAACATTTTTTCCGCTAACTGAACTGATAATGAAAGGCCCTTTCCATAAGTTTTCAAACTTACCATGCTTTCCTTTATCTTCTCTTCTGGAATCCCATTTTAATACTTTATCCCCAACCTAAAAATAATTTTCCTTGGTCCTTCTGTCAAACATCTTTTTCATCTTATCTTGCACTAACTGAGTCCTTTGGTACACTTCTTCTCTTGTTTGTTGCAAATGGATAGTCTGATTTATCCTCCTTTGCATGTCATTTTATTCTATTTGAACTTCTTGTAATAGCTTCATCACTGTAACCCCTAAATATGTCGAGAAAATGGCATCCATGCCATACACTAGTTGATAGGGAGACACACCAATTGATTTTTTGGTGGTTAGTCTATCAGCCCATAGTGCATGTACTAGTTTTCCACGCCATGCTTTTTTATTTTGTTCCAAAAGCTTCTTAATGATGTTGACTAGGCTTTTGTTAGAAGACTCGGCTAAACCATTACCTTGGGGGTAATAAGATGTGGAATCTCCTAATGTAATATGATATTTGTAACAGAAGTCAACCATTCTTTTGGAGGAAAAGCAGGCAGCATTATCAGTGATAATTTTCCTAGGACAACCGAATCTAGATAAAATGTTGGTTTCTAGGAACTTGATGATGACTGAATCAGTGGCATTCCTAGAGGGTATGGCTTCTATCCATTTAGTAAAGTAATCAGTGACTGTGAGGATCCATTTGTGTTGAGCAAACGAAGAAGGGTGTATTTCCCCAATAAAATCTAACCCCCATTGCTGGAAAGGACCTTCAACTATGATGGGATGTAAGGGAAAAGGTAAAAAAAAAATTCTTGCCATCAAAAATTTGGCATTTATGGCATGTCATAACAAGTTTGTGAGTGTCAGGGAACAAGGTAGGCCAATAATAACCAGCTCTAAGGATTTTTTTGGCTGTGGTTTTCCAGTAGAGACGTCCTCCGCATTCTCCTTCGTGCATTTCGTGCATAATTTTTTCTGCATCATCTTCAAGCAAACATTTAAGCATCATACCAGTGGGATTTTTCCAATACATAATTCCATCTAGAATACAAAACTTTAAATATTTTTGTTTGAGGAATCTTGATTTTGTCTTTGATAAGGCTGGAGGAGAATTAAGATAAAATAATACGTAAAGAATATCAGAATACCAAGGTGAATTTAAAAACACTTCTTCAACATGAGGGGCTGTGCATTCTTCTTGTTCCTCTAAGGTGTCAACAAAATTTATATCTAATGCTTGGAGGCTTGTTTCAGCCATTAGTCTTGCGAGTCCTTATGCCTTAACCAGTTTGGTGGGTCTGATTTCTAAGTCGTATTCTAAGATGATAGCAATCCATTTTCCTCTTTTACCATCGAGATCTTGATTTAATATATCTTTGACGACGGTATGGGGGACGAAAGCAATGATATGAGAATGTAAGATATAAACTCGGAAGTCTTTCAGTGCTTTTACCAATGCGAATGCCTGTTTTTCCATGATATTATATTTTAAGGGAGAATCTCTTAGGGCTTTGCTAAAAAAAGCTATGGGTTGTTCTTTCCCTGCTGCGTTCTTTTGTAACAATACTGTAGCTATCATGTGTTCAGATGCAAATGAAAAAATGTAAAAATCTTTGGTGAAATCAGGACTTATTAGAACTGGTGTTTCGGTGAGTGCTTTTTTTACCATTTCGAAAGATTGTTTGGCTTCTAGAGTCCATTTAACTCCAACCTCATTTTTTAACATGTTTGTGATGTTTCTCAAGAGTTCGGCAAGATTGGGGATGAATCTTCTTAAGAAATTAAATTTTCCGATAAAAGATTGCAATTCCTTAATGTTTCTGGGGGGACTGATTTGCAGTATGCCTTTGATCCTTTTGGGATCTATTTTTATTCCATCTTCAGAAATTATGTGGCCTAAGATTTTTCCTTCTTCGAGACCAAAAAGTGTTTTCTTGGGGTTTAGAGACAAACCATATTTTCTACATTTTTCAAAAACCTTTCTGAGGTGAACCAGATGCCCTTCATTTGATTTAGAATATACTGTGATGTCGTAAAGATAAATGACTATGAAATAACCTATGTCTTTTGAGAAAGCTATGTCCATGGCTCTTTGAAATGTGGTGCCGGCATTCATTAATCCAAAAGGCATTTTAACATACATGAAAGTGCCCCAAGGTGTGGTGAAATTAGTTTTGTATTGATCACTAGGAAAAACCAGCACTTGGTTGTATCCGGAAAAACCGTCAATTAATGAGATTCTTTTAGCACCAACCACCTTTTGAAGTATGTGGTCCATTTTGGGTAAAGGATAGTTGTCTTTTAAAGAGGCTATATTTGGATTTCAGAAATCAATACAAATTCTAATCTCACTGGTCTTTTTCCTGACAAATACCAGGTTTGAAACCCACTCAGAGTACCTAAGGAAAACTATTATCCCGACATCATACATCTTTTTTATTTCCTTTTCAAATAAAGGCAGTAAGACAGGATTTATTCTCCTCAATTTTTGTTTGAAAGGTTTCTGGTTTTCTTTGAGAGGGATCTTGTGTTGAATAATGCTTGTGTCGTATGATTTCAAATCTTGGTATCCCCATGCGAACACATCTTTAAACTCTTTAAACAACTCAATGTATTTATGTTTTATGTGAGGAGGGAGAGTTTTGGAAAGTTTGATCATTTTTGGTTCTTCTATGCTTCCTATGTTATATTCTTCTATATCAACATCAGTAGATTCCATTTTTGGTTTTTTGGCTACGTCATTAAAACGAAACAATTCCTCCAAGGGTGCAAGACCTCTGGGTATGGTGTCATTTTCACAGTGTAATACTTCCAGCTCTCTTTGGTCTAGGTCCTCACATGTTTCAGCTTCATAGGGATGATTAATCAAGTTTATATCCGTTAGAGAAGGTAAATATGGCTCCTAGTCTTCATTTTTGTCAAGACTTCTTTCTTCATGTTCTAAGTTTGTTTCAGTTATTTCAAACTCATTTCTAGATTGCAAAAAATCATCAATTTGTTCATCATCATTGAATATTTGCCAATGTTCAATGTTGTCTGGTACTGTAGGATGATTTTTAACTTGGATACTGTATTATTCATTTACAAATGGTTTTTGGCAATTGCTTGCGGCAAAGGCGAGCTCATTAGCTAGGCTATTTTGAGTCCTAGGAATATAAGTGAGTTCATATCTTTTGAAGGTTTTAAGGATGTCTAATGCTGAATTCATGTATTCTCTCAGTATTGAGTTTTTTTTCGAATATTCACCTTTGATTTGTCTAATTACAAGTTTTGAATCTCCCTGGGCTGATATTTTCTTAGCGCCTAAGTCTTTGAGTAAGTGCAAACCAAGGAGAAGGGCTTCATATTCCGCAATGTTATTGGTACATTGGAATTCTAATCTGAAAGAATGACCTTCATTAGTATTGTGTATCCAGATGCCAGCCCCTGAACTAGTTTTTCCACAAGAACCATCAAAGCTTATACTCCAAAGATTTTCCTTTTCATACGTGTTACTAAGCTATTTTTCAGGTTTCTTAGAGTTTTGAACATCAATTTCTTTATCTGGGGATGAGTAATGTTGTTCTAATGGTTTGAATTCTTCTTCATTTCCTTTTATCTGCTCATTTATATCACTTTCATTGTATAAGATAAAAGAATATAAATTGGAATGAATGGAATAAACTGGGGTATTGTTTGGCCTATCTAGGTTTCTTACCATATATTTCATGTGAGTTTCTCGATACAACCTCCTAGTTTGGTTAAAGACCGGGATAGTAACAAATGACATGTCCATTTGGAGGCTACCTCGTATTTTGGCGGCCCATGATCTTGATAATAGCATTCCATACTTGTGAGGAATATCGGCCACCACTACGTCCATGACTAGGATTTTAGCCGGTATTTGTGTTAGAGTGAAACACGGGTTCTTTATTAGGCCTAAGCATTTGACCCTACTTGAATCGAATGATTACAAGTATTTGTAAGGTTTAGTTACCTCTAGGCCCAAACTCTCCATGACTACTTTAGGCATGAGGTTATGGGAAGCACCGGAATCTAACATGGCGTTATGTAATATCTTGTCATGGATGTTCAAACTTACGTAGAATGGGGAAATAGTTCCTTCTTGGTATTCTCCTTCTATTTTGGGACCAAATAAAAGCTCGGGTTTGTCATCTATCAGATTTAACGTATCTGCATCATTTCCTATGTTTAAGACTTTAAAGATTTGAGATTTGTACCTATCTACAGTCACTAGCTTAGTGAGAGGTATGGTTATCTTGATCTTGGCAATTTCTCCTTCGAAACTAAAAGGTGCTTGGGTTTTGCGCATATTCATCTCAGTTTTATCAGCCATAAATTCTTCTATATTCTTGATTTGCTGATTTTGATTCAGGGTTTCGCTCAATATAGTTGTTTCGGGAATCTTAGTAGAGGAACTAGGACAGTTGGTATCAAGGCTTGCCTGGCTAGTTTTGTCTTTGTTTTGGTCAGTTCTCTTAGCCATGATTTTGTTACTATCTGTTGTTCTTTTAAGAATGGTATTGGGGGCTTTTGTAACCGCAGTGTCTGAGCTACCTTTCTTATAGTTGTCTTGGTTTTTCTTACTCCTAAGATCATATTGCCTATGAGCTTCCATTATGGCGTTTTGTAATCCTATTTCAGGATCTTTGGGGTCCTCATAATTTGTTTCATATTGGTTTGAGGAGAAGAAAAAAATTTCTTCTTCTGTGAGGAAAACCTCACCCTCGCTATCAGAACCTATCAAGTTTCAGTGATTTTCATCAAGTGGTTCCATATCTCTTTCTACCTCATCAACATAGTTTTCATGGAAAGGTGGCCTGATCTGTTGATCATTCTCCCTTGGTTTGTTTTGAGGTGGGTCTCTTCTAAAGTTTTGGAGAGGATTTGGCTGGTTGTCCTTAAGAGGTGCTTTTTCATTCAAATTCATTCTTTCCCACATTCTCTCCACGGATCTAACCAGGCTGTCTATTCTAGGATATGAGGAGGAAACTGAAGGTGTGGCCTCATCTCGGTATGAGACTTTCTTTTATGATCTCATCCTAGCTCTCTTTTTAGCTAGGTTGGCTTCGGCACTAATAGCTACTTTTTGCATTTCTTCTAAAGTTGCGGGGTCTCTTTCTCTTAGTTGGTATGTCATATCCAGATAGAAACCTTCGGGGAATTTTACTAGTGCTGAGCCAAGTGGAGGTTTCATGTGAGGCGGGAGGGCATTATAAACACTGTTGAACCTAGTGCAATAGTCTTGAACACTTTCCCCCATATTCCTTTTAAGGTTGTTATATTCGGAAAGGATTTGGATGGGTTTTTTTTATGATTTCCCACCTGTCTATGAAAGTTTGGTAAAGTGCTGGGAGATCATGCATAATGTTAGGAGCTAAGATTTTAAACCATTTCTTGGGTTCTCCGCCTAGGCTTTGGGCGAACATTCTCATATTTATGGTTTCATCGTCTAATTCCATATAGTCAAAAGCATCACTGATTCCATCTACATGCTGTTGAGCAGTAGTAGCCTCAGCTCTGGAGAAGTGTGGGATTCAGGACTGGTAATCATTCTGCAAAGGTATCAAAGGCAGTGGTAACACTAAGGGCACATACCAAGCTGCCATGATGGGAGATGATGGTAGATTTACAGTATGAGGACTTGTAGTACGGGATGAGGTGATTTGCACAGTGGTGGTCTGAATGGGTGTGGTGGAGGTACTTGGACTTGTAGACTGATTCTGAGCATATTTGGGGTGATAAGAGCCAAAATTATGGAGAAGCTGAAAATCATTAGATGTAGTGGGTGAGGCGTCTCTGCTAGGACTCTGTTGCAAATCTAAGGGCTCAAGATCGGCAAGGTTGATTTTACTTTGCGACTTGCTTCTAAAAAGGGGTTTTGCTGAACTCAAGTCCAACTGGGAATCTTGCAAGGATGTAAAATGTTTAGGTACAGAGCTTGCTTTGTGGATGGTCCTATTGGTAGCAAAATTACCAGTTTCAGAAGTTTTCCACAAAATCTTTTCTGGGTCATCAACTACGATAGGGGGATTCGGGTCCAGGTGAGATCTGGTATTAATGCTTCATGAAGCCAGATTTCAAAGTCAAAGTTTAGAGAGGGTGATAGTTGTGATTATTTTTTGGATGGTTGTCCTCCCTAAGAGTTTTGCGGATGCTATTAAAGTGAAAACTAAATGAAGGCTAGTGGAGTCACCAGGTGGATGTTCCTGAGATTTACAGTCCACCACCAATATTGACAAAGATGTTTTTTAGGAAAATTCTTTTCTAGAAAACTTTTATGTGAAAACTTGTAATAATGACTTAAAACTCAGTTCAATAGTTTGCTAGATTGTTGAGAAAGCTATAGTTCTATTCTTATAGGTTATTCTGTTGATTTCCTATGTTTAGATGAAGATTTTTGAATCCTAAGTTATTCTTATTTTGTCACTGATTTCAGAGGCTGCATCAGGATTTTTGTGTTTTTGGAAAGGTAAGTCAACAGGATAGTATGATTATGAAATTTTTGGTTTTTAATGGAGTATTAGGCCTACTGGAGGCTATTGGAGTCGCCAGGTGGATATTTTGTTGTTTTTAAAGATATGTATTTATGGTCCACCACCAATAACTGAGAAAAGGCCAATCTAGGGATGTTTTTGGGGTTTTATGAGTTCCTATATGTAGCCCTAAGCTTTGTAAGAGTGTCCTATATATGAATCATCATTTTGCTAAGATGGTGAAACAATAAGAGTTTACTCTAAATGATTTTATAGGTTGTTTGTCTGATTTTAATTTTGAAGGACTAATGAGTCTACAATATTTTGCTAGACTATTATTCACTCAGTAAGTCCCACCATGATCGCCATTATGTTAGTGTGGTGATGAGGTGGTTGATTCACTAGATATTCTTGAAGACAAGGGATTTATGTAGTCCTAAGGGGTACTTAGATTGTCACTAACTCAGAAACGTCCCACCGTGATCACCATTATGTTAGGGTCCCGTGATTTGGCAGATTGGCAAGCCAAATGACAGGGTAACATCAAACCAACTTTGGAGCCCTAGGACCTAGCCTTCCTGGACTCAAAGAGGGCTCTCTCTATTATGCAAAGGATGTAAACTTGTTTGTTTTTTGTATATTTGATTTTAGGCTAGTTGTTAAGTATGTTTTTAGTTTGTTTTGGGTTTTTGAGGGGAACTGATCAAAGGATAAATATATAAAAAGTTCTTCATATTAGCTAAGCTATGGGGTCGAAAAGGTCGAGACTGTCTTAATGGTGGACAAGGTATTACTGCAGGGCCGATTTGGTCGAGGTAAATGGATTCTTTGGATGTAAGTGAAATGAGATGGACATTAAGTTTGTGAAATACAAAGGTATTTTAAGCATAAGTAGTTTAAACAACAAGCATTCATGTGGTAGGGCTAACCATTAATCACTATGAATGAAACTCAAACTAATAAATGCAGAAAATAAACAATCTAGTGATACATAGAAGTATAAGACCCTCTAACTTTGGGAAAATCACCTTCAGACTTTTGGGAAAACAAATAAGACAAACAAACAACTCAATCTATGAATAGGGAACTCCTAAACATCATATCTTGAGCTATTGGGAACTTTGAAATAAGGCTGCAAAGCATGGGAAAAGGGCAAGATTGAAACAAGACCTCTTTGACTTAACTAAGACAATCAATAATTTAGAGAGAGATTTCAGAGATGGAGTTTTGATTAGCTATGAGTAAGCAGGGCATACCATGAATCATACTAGACAGCATACATAATAACCATTAATGAAACTGATAACTAATTCTTAGGGTACCAAAGAGCAATTAAGAATTCTTTGACATAACCAAGAAAGATGAAAACATTTAAGCTGTAATAAATCAGGAAATTTGAGGTGCCTCCATGGGCATATCTCAAACTTATTCTTTACTGAACTACAGCAAGCAAGAAACATGAAAACATGTATGATAAACTAAGAAAACATAACAGATAAGGGACACAATACCATTCACCAAGCCATGGAATCCTACATACAATCCTCCTCCACCACCAAAGTCAAGCAAGAGATCATCCACTTCATAAGACAAAGTATTTCTTCAAAGCTTTTAATGTTATGTATTGCTCTATAACATCAAGTTCAGCCTCCGGTTACAATGAATCCTCTTGGATAATATAGGCCAAAGAGAAAGAAACCCTCCTAGAGCATCTAGAAGGCCATTGGCCTAATACAAATATCTGATTTTGTCCTTGAGGCTTTGTAAAGCCAAAGGCACAAAATATCTTCTGAAATATCTATTTAAGCTAAAAATAGTAAGAAAAATGACTTCTAATCTCTGACATAGAGTTAAAAATAGCTAAATGCACATTTGGATGGCCACCTTCATAAAACTGCTTTTTAAGCCAAAATGCTATAGGAGCGTAGCAGCAGAAAGAAGCCTATTTTGCAGATAACTTTTGAGGGACTTCCTAATGTCGAAACGGGGCCTGTGATAGCTCGTTGGAAAGCCCTAGATTTCTAGTTTCTGGAACTACTTGATTTTCTCAAATTTATCCTTGGAATTTTGTCAAAAAGTGGACTGAGTGAAAAAACCCAGGAGGGTCTCATCTGCTGATATGTGAGGCAGAAAGGTGAATTTTGACCAATTTTTGCCTCTTTGGGGGACCAAAACACCTTCTTTTGATCTGAAAAATTGTGAGTAGATGCCCCCAAATTTAATACATCCAAAAAAATTACTTTCATGAGTTGAGGATGCTCCTAGAAAACATCGCAACACCTATAAAAATGTACAATTAGGGCCAAAAAACACAAAAAACAAGATCATGTCAAAATTTGCTCAATTTTGGCGAGAAAACCTCTTATGGGTTCTTAGAAGAATGCAAGGAAGCTGAAGCAAAGATTTCAAGCCTAGATATGTCTTTTTCCCCTTTTTTCACTTGGCGCCTCCTTTGGACAGTTTTGAGCCTTTCTTGAGCAAGTTTGAGTTTTCTTCGGGCAAATTGATTCAATTTCTTGTAGTGCCCGATCATCTTCCTTTGCAAACCCTCTTTGTTTGCTTTGTCTAATTTATCCTCCAAATGCTTGTTCGCTCTTTCAAGCCATGATTCTTTATCATTTTCTATCTCTTGGGCAAGCAATTTTTTGAGAGGATAAGATCGAACAAGGGCTACTTCTTCTTCCTTCTGTTTCTCCAAAGCTTTCCTAAGACCCATAGTCTTAGGCCTTTTTCTCACTGGCTTCTCTTCTTCCTCAATATCATCAAATTCGCCCATATAATCTTCAAGTTTGACTTGCGCTTTGTATGCTTCCCTTTGGTACTTCAATGCTCGGGCCTCATAAATTTCCATTTGCCCACTCATTTGTTTATTTTGCATTTGTAGACAGTGTATGACGTCCTTCAACCTTTCTAGATCAGTTTCTAAGTCTCGGATTTGGGCTTCTCTGTTTTGCAAAAGTGACTCAAGAATTCTGGCTTCATCGTCTCTAGCATCATTGTCTATTTGTATGATGTCAAACTCCCTTTCTTGTTCATGGCTACTTTCCTGTTGTTCAACTTTTTCTTTTCCCTTGATTTGGATAGACTTCTTGGCTCTTGTTCTCCTTGGCAATTCAACAATACTCTTCTTAGGCAATTTGCCTCTACCTCTCAGCACCCTAGTGACATTACTAGTCACTGCTGGAGTGATTTTCTTCTTTGCAGATTTGGTGTTTTTAGCCTTTGGTGCTTTTGGAGAATGAATCATGGCCCCTTGCCTAGAAGAGGCAGCAAGCACATGTTCTTGGTTGTGTTTAGGAGAAGAGAGAGGAGGTTTTATCACTAGCACTTGTTCAACTTGATCCTTTACACTTTTGCCTCCATCATCACTTGCTTTGTTGCCTTGTTCATTGTTTTCCTCACTGTTTTGAGTTTTTTTAGGGTTGCCATCTTCACCTTTATCACTGTTTTGAACCTCTTGATATATGTTGCCTTCAACTTCTTCAATGATTTTTAGAGTATGTTCTTTAGGGCTGTTAGCTTCATCATCATTTTCTGCTACTTGGCTATCTTCACTGCATGTCTGTGGACTGCCTTGTTTACCCTTTTCACTGTCTTGAATTTGTTGAGGGTTGCCTTCATTGTGACTGTCTTCTTTGTCATTTTGCATGATGTCGCCTCCCTCACTATTTTGAAATTGCTCTAGGCTGCCAACCTTACCATCACTATATTGAGCTTCTTCTTGTGTGCTGCCTTTACCATGCTCACTTTTTCAATCTTTTCACCTGAGCTACTTCCATCATGGCTGTCTTCATTGTCATTTTGCAAGCTACCATCATCTTAACTATTTTCCTTAGACTCTGTGTGTGGGCTGCCCCCATGGTCACTACTTTGTTGGGAGGCGCTTTTTTCACTGTCCCTTTGATTGGTTTCATGACTTTGTTGAGCACTGTTGTGTTCCTCATCATTACTTCTTGCTTGAGGATTGTCACTATGCTTACTGCCACTTTGATTGCTTTCATGCTGACTGTCACTCTGTTTCTCATCACTACTTTCAACCTCTTCGTTTTGCTCTTCATCATCACTACTCTGCTGCACTTCAGTTTTTTCTTCATCCTCATTAGCTGTGGGTGGGCTATCCCCATGCTCATTTTCACTGCTCTGCTTAGGACTGCTTTGTTCTCCATCCTCACTACTTTGTTGAGTATCACTATGTTCCTCATCATCACTAACTTCATGCCTGCTTTCATAAGACCGTTGTTTTTCACTATCAAACACGGGTGATGTTTTCCTTTGAGGGTTAGATTGATTAGATGGACGGGAGACATAGTGAGTGGAGGGTGAGGAGGACATATGAGATGGGCCATGAGATGAAGAGGCAGTAGCAAAATGTGGAAGAGAAACAAAAGTCTCCCAAGAAACTCCTTTCTTTTCAAGCTGGTGAAGGATGATGATTTTGATGACAGAATGATGGAAAAGACTAGCTTTTTGCTGAGCAGGATGTCTCTTTTGGAGAAGGGAGGACATCTTGTCTATGCTTTTTCAGAGGAAGAAAGGGAGATTTAGCAACTGAGTTCTTGTGAAATGCATGAGAAGCTTGATGTGATATGAATAAACTTGGGAATATCTCCCCTCACATGTGAAATATCTCATGATGGTTTTCATAAGGGGCACACAACTGTTCAACATATGAGAAAAGGGGAAAATAGCTTGACATTCACTTTGGTAAGCTGGTTTCAAGAAGGGTTTGTAGTGGTCTAGGTCCAAATAGGTTTGTTTGAACCATTCTCACCAAGATAGGGAATCTTGGTGGCTCTTGACACTGACCTAGGAGTGAGAATAAAATCAAGTCCTGCTAGGTGAACATGTTTTCCTTGCAGCCTGACAGGCGCGTCCCGTCCTATGAAAAACACTTCTGTAAACACCTACAGGCGCGTCGCAGCAAATTTCAGGTGTGTCGCGTGTATGAAAGGTAGCAAATGGTTATTTGAAGATCGTTTCTCTTTCCCACAAGGTTTGCACAATGATATGAAGATACTTTGGCCATGCCTTTATAGTTTGAAAAACACACTTTTCCCTCTCTTATCAATTTGAAAAACAAAACTTCTCCTTTTTTCTTTGTAGTTGTTTTGAAAAGCGATTTTGCGCTTTTGTTGAGGGGTTGCCCTTTTTAACAAACTGACTTATCCCTTTCTATTTGCAGGATAACTCTTCGACCAGATTACGAACATATTTTAAAAGCTGCTTCTCCTTATGCTTTGTCATTTAAAGACAATTCTGAAAAGACTGATTCCCAAACACTCTTTATCACTGCAAATTTTCCCAAACATTGTCAATATTTGACGAATTTTAACCCTCTGCTTGTTATGAAGGAATTTATGCCATTTAGATCACCTAGATCCCTTGAAATCACTATTGACCCTCTGCTCATTAGTGAAGGAGGTCCTTTCAAAACACTTTCTGGGCACTCTTTGGTATTTTTAGGTTTCAAATTTTATGCATCCAAGCTCTGTCTGTCGAGAAAGTTTCCCTCAAAACTGTGACCTTGTCCTTATCATCTGAAAAGGCTTACATAAACACCACTACTGCAGCCTCTCAACACCATTATTTAAATCCTCTATTTATGATGTGAAGGAGGTATTTTCATCTATGTTTTCTCTATTACTTTGAATAGACCATTAGGGGTCAAATGTGATCTTTTCCACTTGTCATTCTTGAATATCTTCAAAAAAACTGAGTGCCCTCTTCTTATTACTGAAGGAGGCACTTTCAACATACTCTTCCGGGTGCTTGTCCTATACTCCATGTTTCAACCCTTTTAAAGCTCTATCTATTTATTTGAAAGAAGTTGCTTTCAATATTTCAAACTTGCTCTCATCATTTGGTGGAAGGCATTTCAAAATGCAAACTCCTTGTTATCCTTGTTTACCTTTTTAAAGAGTTAGTTTATATGGAAAGTAACTCCTGGTGTTTTCCCTTTACTCATCATTTGGAGGGAGTATTTCGATAAACTATAATGGGCCTGTCTAAATGAGAGATGCCTTTTTTACATAAATCACCTGTGTGAATCTCTCTTTCTATCAGTTGTAGAAGTCACTTTTAAACAGAGCTTTATGTACCTTCTTTACCATTTAGATGAGGTTGCTTTAATCAAAATTCTAGCCTTGGTTTGTTAGTGAATGCACTCTTTCAAACACACTATCTCTCAAACTACCCATTACTGACAATTTTTCTTAAACAGAGGGTTAATACTTGGAGACTTGACCCTCTGCTTATTTGTGAAGGAGGCCATAAGAATGTGTTTCTGACCCTCTGCTCGTTTTGAAGGAGGTCCTATTAAACACAGAAAATTCATCCATCTCAACATTGTGCCTTGTTCTGTAATATATGTCTTTGCTTTGTACCATATCACTGTGAAGTTTTTCTTTAGGGAGTAAACAATGTGATTGGTACATGGGGATCACTCACTGCTAGACATCTTTGAAACAACTCTTTCCCTTAACTGTGTTTTCAGGGGTAGTGAAATTGTATGTGACTGCCTTTCAGAGCCCAGGTGTATGCTAAGGTATGAGAAGCAGCTTTCCTTCTTATATCTTCACTGTGATGCCTAATTTGCTATAAAGCTCTTTTTGCTAGAAGATTATCACTGTTGTTTTTTATGAGACTAATTTTGAGAGCTGGCCCATACTTTTGGGAAAAAATGTAATTGACCTGAAGCACTGGAGGCAGTATTTTTCTAACATTTTGTGCTCTTTTTGAATTGATGGAGGTTTTTTGACATCCTTGGTGTTTTGACTTATAGGGATGGATCATGTATGTGCATCTTCTCTCTAAACTCAGTATTTCCCTTAGTCCTTAAAATAGTCAACTATTATTTTTACTTGGAGCTATTCCTTGAAATGTCCCTTTGCCCCAAACTAATTTGTGCCATTGATCCTTAGCACCCCTGCAGAGATGCATTGATGAAATGACTTTGATCACTGAAAACCTTTGTTGATATAACATGATGATAATGCTTGAAAGTTCACTTGATCATCTTTCTTCAGGGAAACTCTTTCTCTTTCCTGATTTGAACACTTGTTAGCTCTGCTTAAAAGATACAAAGCAAGATTTAGTGGTGTGTGACCTAAGGGTAGACTAGGGTTTTGTTTGTTGGGTGAGAAGAGAATGATGGCTGACATGATGATGACAAACAGGGTTTTGGCTTAAAACAGTCTTGACAAGGAGTTTTCCCTAAAACACCACCACCTAGACCTACAGATTTTGTCACAGCTCTTGAATGGCTTCTTAGGCATGAGTGGATTATCACATGACAAGTTGATCAGGGATTGAGGGGTAGTCATTTTGTTAAATGTTGGACAGTGGGTTGTATGCAAAGCAAAGGATTTTGATGGTAGAGAGATAAACTTACAACAACAATAGACATGGAAGCTTTGCTAAATTGTGATAGGTAGGGACACTGAAGACTATTCTCATCCTAGGCTGAAAAGGAGGGGCAGGAAGACAAAAATTTGTTTGAGGTGTTTTCTAGATGACAAATTGACAGATTGAGATTAGCTTCTAGAAAACTTAGCCAAGGAATCTAGTCATCAAAACAGGTAAAAATACTGATGACTAACATAAACAACGATGATGATGCAGAAGACTCATGACTTCGCTGCTGCTCAACTCTTCTTAGTTTTTTTCATGCTTGGTATTATCACAGAACTTCTATTTTCATTGGTGTTACGACACACTTTGTAATTTTTTGTTTCATGTTTTTCCCATACTGGTTTCCTCCACGGAGGTAGCCCGATACTTGCGCAACAAAGGCTGGGATTGGTTAAGCGCAACTTACCAACTCAGCCTGTAGCATATGTACTGGTCTATTTTCGAATTAATATATTTTAGCCTCAATTACCAAAAAAAAACACAAAAACAAAAACAAAAAACAAAGTATTGGGTTAATTTAGAAAATGGGAAATAATAAGTTATTATTGATCAAATCAAAATCTAACAATTAAACAAGAATGCAGGTTCCCCTTAGTCTCAGCTTTTTTTCTCATTAGCATGCTTATGTTTTGGAATTGTCCTCTTTGTGACTCGTGTTATATTTTGGTTCTTAAATCTGCTGGTTTCCCGCTTTGGGCAGCATAGACTCGCTGGTTTCTAAGGATTGGTTTCCCCTACTGGGGCAGTCCAATTTTTGGTGGAAAACTGTTGAAACTTCCCTCTGGACTCAACTCATCCAATCCACTGGAAGAGACCTGTAATTTTCTGTTCCATATGACTTAATAGAAATAGTTTAACTTAGAAAAAAAAAATTAAAAAATCTAACCATTAAGAATACTTTATTATATTTTTTGGAGAGTGAAAATATATTCAAAATGGTCAAATATCTTTATTTAGAAATAATTAACAAATAAAACGATTCATTAATTATTTTGCGGGGATTAAGAAAGGTGTGAAATTTAAACGATTATTAAATAGTGATTTAACAATTATTCCAAAAATAGAATTAAGGAATAAAAAATAAATAGTGATTTATTAATTATTCTTAGCTGATTTAGTCAAATGTGACTAGGAATAATTATCAAATAATTATTGCTAGAGAAAATTAAATAAATAATGACTTATTCAATTATTCTCATGGGGTTTTTTAATTTTAATCAAAAATAATTTAATAAAAATGGTTTACTAAATTATTTTATATGGTGAAAGTCATTTTACTATGGTAAAATTAATTTTATATGGTGTATTTCGATCCACCTAGTTAGAAATGGCTAAGTGATCATTTTTTAGGTGATAACAATGTGACTCTTCATATTCTATATATATCTCTTTACATTCCACATGTGTTTTTTCACATTCCACATGTGTCTCTTGGACTTCTTTTACATTACATTTATTTATAAAAGACTAAATTCATCAAAAGGGTGGCTATATAGTGAAAATCTCTAATAAGACAAAATAGTCTTCATGAAGAAGAAAAGGACAAATTAGTAGTTTGAACATTGAGGTCATTCGTGATATAGGAGTGCCATGCTCTAAACTCTATAGTGATAAATTTGACTTTCATTGGCAACTCTGAAACATATCACATCTTGGATCCTTTGATGATATGGATTTGGAGCTTGACTGTATGATACTCCAAAGCGAGGATAACTTCATGTGAACTTTATTTGGCTCAATTGCACATGGTAGAATAGTGTTATTGGTGATCTCCAATCATTCTTTATTTGTTGCCTACTTGATTTTTTCAAGAAACTCCCTTATGTCCAGCACGATGACATCTTTGCTTCTCATCTCTCCGAGTGAACCCATATAAGGAACTTTATGGTTTTGTCCTAAGGACTCTAAACCACTATGAAATCAAACATAAGCATAAATGGTGTTGGTAGATTGTTCACTAAGGTAGGCATAGTTCTAAGTATGAAGTATTAATTGTGCTCTATCAACCTCGGTAGTTATTATGTCCATCTTGACCAACTTGTCGGGAACATTTCGATATTTGACCCCCCAATCTTGTATCAAGTCTACAACTATGCTTGTCACCTTGACAAGATTTAGGATTTCTTGAGATTTCTTATGAATTTGAACCAGGGGTGTCACCATATCGTACAAGAGAATCATCTCGTTGTACAATTGCCTCATGGTGTCTTCCATTGGGTTCAATTATTCAAATATAGTTTTCCATAGCTTCGTTGTTTTAATGCTAATGGAAGACAATTATTGATTCGCTATGGTAATATGATCAACGTGTGGTTTTGCGGTAGCTAGATATTTGTGCAATCATGCAACTTCACTCATAAGATATTATGTTTTATCTTGAGTTGTTGTTTCAAAAGCCACATTTTCTGCATTGACTGCTCTGGGATTTCTCCCTGTGTTAGATGATATCACCTTCTTTGTGGATATGGAGAGTGGATGGGTAGTATCATTAGGAAACTACCTTCCCCTTTATTGTACTATCCTCTTCTTCATATGGACAAATTTGAGGTTGTATACATCCATGAACCTACCATTTTTGTAACCATCCCATCCCAAATTTACTCACTTTTACAATATCTCTGGGGTAAACATGAGTTGATAGTTTCTATGACATGAACCGACCTCCAATTTCTAGTTATGGAAGTGGGGCCTGTTACCCACAATTTTATGGGTGATATCCATAGGAGAATTTTTTTCTCCAAGATGGTCCTCAGTCGGCAACCACCAGCCACCAACTAGCTCATTGTTCCATTTATCCGCCACCCAATCCAACCATGTGGTCCCTCGCCCAACTTTCATGATCGTATGTTTGAAGGTGGGACTTTCCAACCTAAAGGTATGCCTTGTCAGTTGGGAATTATGTATTGTAGTTTACTTATCATGGAAACTTATGGGCGTGGATTAATGGGGAGATTCGGCGAAAAGAGTGGGCTAGGTCTGTGCTCTTGTCCCCTACACCTATATTGGATATTACCCTTGGATCCTAGACTCATGGGATATCCTTTACTAACCTTTGGTTTTTAAGTGGTACTACATGGGAAACCTCGATTTTGGTTGTGTGGTCCATGTTAGTGTCCAATAGTCACAATGATCAAAATTCTCTCTTTTCACTATAGTCTTATGCTCAAATTGTTATATTTTCAAATAAAATTTGACATCTCTCTTGATTGTCAAATGGTTAAGTCATTATCTAAGTGTAATGTTGCTCTCATGTCATGGTCATCAAGGTCAATTCATAATCAATTTCATGAGTCATTTAGTCACCACAGGTCATTTTTCCTTTATTAAGTGTCATTATTTATAATCTGGAAAGGGAGAGTCATGGTGTCATAAGGTTGACCATGAGAGTGTCATGAGTGTCATCATATTTACATTTGGATTCATGACATCATCATCCAAAACTAGTAAGTTGTTATGAGAGTTAGAACTTAGGGAATATTTTTTTTAAAGAGAATCATAGGTACATATATGTCACATTGGAGATCTAACCTTCCTATTGAAGAAATGATGTTGCAGTACAAATCATATCATCAAGTCATTTGGTAAAAACTACATGATGTCACTCCACTATGAAGAAAAAATCGAGTTTTCAAGTTATAAATGGACATCAAAGCATTTCAAAACTTCATTATTTCTTCCAAGAGATCAAGAGTTCCTATTTAGAAGTTAGAATTTCACCATCACTGCTCTTTCATCAGTTTGTTGCGTTTCTGGAGGGTGTCGTTGTGCTTTTGATTTGGAGGGGAAAGAGAGAAATAAAGGGTTCAATTATCATCTCATTTCTTCAAAGGATATTTCAAAAAGTAAGCCCAACCTTGCAAACCCTCTATGCAACCTTTTTCTTCATAAATTTTATCAAAATCTATCCCTAAGGTTTGTTGCGTTTTCTTGCTGTGTTTTCTCTTCCAATGGTGTTTTTCTTCTTTTGAGAGGAAACCTCCTTGATTTTGGGTTCACACGTCCTTCACTATCCTCACTAAACATTCCCCACCCTTCCCCTCATTAAAATTCCTTAATTTCACCATTTCCCTTATCAAACCTGCTTTTTGTTGCGCTTCTGGCACAAGTCTATGTTTTCCCTTCCCCCCCCCCCTCATTTCTCACTCATTTTTGGAAATTACACTTTCCCCTCATTTCCCTTCCCTCAATTTGTTGTGTTTTTAGGCCTGTTTTGCAGCTCAAAGTCCCTTTCCCTCTCTTTTTTGAAACTAGGATTTTCTATCAAAAGTGAAACCAAAAACATGGTGAAGACCAATGAAAGGAAGAGGTATAAAAGAGTATATATCTCTATATATGATTCAACTCATATGCAAGAGGTTAATGCATCAGAATTTATTAGAAGATCATTTGAGCAGGCAAGTTGCGTAGGGTTTTATCTAAAGGTTCAAGAAGTAGACTATCCTCATGATTATAACAAGCCTCTTTGCCATTAACTTCAACAAGGATTTCAGGTGTCAAAAGAAGGAGGTGATTGGCATGATTTTTAGGGTTTTAAGGTCTTTTGCTGCACACAGGAACAATTTTACTTCAAAATCAGTTTCTGAAGTGATGGAGAGGGATTTTAGTAAAAGTGAAAGAGGTTTTTGTCGATAATAGATGAAATAAAATAAAATCATTTATTTTATGCACATGTTTTATGATTTGAGAGATATGCATCAAATTTTGAAGCCTATTTTTCAGAAAATCAAATTCTCCAATTTGATTTCTTGTTTTAGTCATTCTTTTGTGGCGCAGATTCCGAGAAGATGGGAATGAATTTCAAAAACTTGAGAGAGGTTGGTCTTCAAAACAACCTTATATACATAAATTTCTCCCAATTTTTTAAAAAGTGTTATTTTTAAAGATATATTAGTCTATCTTTGACCCATTTTGTTTACAAAAAACACAAAAAATTGACTACTGAGAAACGCACCAAGTAGTTGTTGCGCTTTTTCTCAGGAGGTCTAAATGCATGATTTCATTCATGTGGAGATATATTATGGCATAAAGATGTCATAAACGTACATGGGGACACTTGGAGATTCATAAATTTTCATAAAATGGTCAAACAATGCCTATTTTTCACCTTTCTGCCACTTTTTCAAGGCACTTGTTGTGTTCTTGGACAGTTTTATTTTAAGCCAAGTTTTGAGGGGTTTCGAGCAGGTTTTTGAAGTGCTTAGTGGCTCCATTGTGTATTATACATCTTTAGATTTCCAACCATATCTTTTTCAACAAAAAAATCATCTGGGAAGGCCTCCAAATCATCTTCCAAAAACTTGTTGCGCTTTGGCTAGACTTGTTGCATTTTTAGTTGTTTTGTTGTGTTTCTGTGTTTGGTAAATTTTCACTACACGTGGAGGTCAAAGGTCAAACTTGGTCGTTGTAACAGCTGGATCATGAGTTATCCAATAATTAATAGGCTTATTAATGGTCATCTTTGTAAATAATCTTATGATCATTTCCTTGAGAGATAAGCTCAATTAGTTAGCTAAAAAGGGGGAAAGTTGTTTCTAACTTCCCTAAAATTAGGAAATGAGTCATTAGGTTCATTAATTAGTTGCTATGGATCAGGATTCAACCCCTAGAGGTGGAATCTTTTTTTTTTCTATATGTACTCAGAATCAAGTCAATGAGAGGGTTAGATACTTGAAGTTCATACTTTTTGAACTAGTGTACTTGGCGTTTTGCAGAAATATAATACAGTTGTAGATATTATTTTGAGATTCATGTGTTGTGATTAGTGGTACTATTTTTTTTAGTGTTTCTTAATGCATTTGATTAATAGATACTTTCAGTAACCATGTATATTTATTCTCATGATTATCTTTTAAGTTGTTGAACAGATTTCATTGTCTAAATGCTATGTTTTGTCTGGGCTTTTCATATAAGTGTTTATCCTCTAACCAAATGAATTCCTACATATAGTCTCATTTTGTTTCTTCTTTCCTCCTCACCACAGTACAATGAAAAATCTATTTTGTGTCATTGATTACACCTACCTTTCCTCATTCTACGTCTGCAATTGATCATTTGGAATACTTGGCCTAGCTCCTAAACCTGGTGCTTCTTATCCAGAAAAACCTGAATCAAAAACCCTACTGAGCTGATAACTAGCCTAAAAAACTAATATTCTCCAGTCATTTCCACTGGCTATGTGGTTGATTTTAGAGAGATCCCTCTCTGATTTTCTAGGGCTAGATACCAAGTAAAAATTTGGTTTGTGGTTACCTCTTTGGTTTCCTTCCTCATCCTTGGGAAACTAAGGAGCCCTAACAGTTTCACTCCCTCATCCACATACATTAATCCCCTTCCATTAATTATAACCCCATTCATCATTTTTCCCGCCTAGCTCCACATAGGGTTGGCCTCCCCTTCCCCTTACCCACACCTTGGGTCAGACCTAAAACGATGCCTCAAAGGTTGATGCGGCTGAAAAGAAAAGTAAAATCATAATTGGCCACATTCAACAGGGAAATGTACCACAAAATCCAAAATATGGTCAATACAAACACATTTAGCACGTGGGAAAAATCAAATGCATGAGCTCTACCCCATCCCCATGGCCATCACCCTGGTTCCTATAGGCCCTAAATGAGCCCCCTTTATCATTCAGGAACCCATGATTCTCCCAACCCATGGTATGAAATGAACAGGCCCACCTTAAAGGGGGTATCCACTGCTATAATTTACACATCATACTCGCATTCCTTGAGCCCTGAGTAGTTAACCAAAGAAAAAACATAAAAGGTAAAAGGAATATGAAGAAGGGTGGAAAAATCAAGGCTAGGGTAACTCATGTACCATGATTTCTCCCTCCTATACATTATATACCCAAGTGTGGGCTTCCTTTTATTAGCTACCCTTGTACCCCGACATGTGTCCTAGGATTTCCCCTTCATTCTATATTACATTCATCTCATTATCACATTCCACCACCATTTGAAGGATGTACCTTGGACATATTGTCCCCTTTAAAAGTAGAAACCACCTAATAGGGTACTTGGTTAACTCCACTTGGAGCTTGGAGACATTAGCACATACCAAAGCCCACTATGGAAGGGAATTCCATTATGAAGTGCCCATATATTTTCCATGGTTTGTAATCTCTTTAACTCGATTTCTTTAAACGACTTCTTGTATTGGAAGGCAAGGGGATGCATTGGATCTTATGCAGGATTGCAGATGGTCTCCATTTTGGGTTTGGTCTCCATATATGAGGTTCTAACCATTTAGAGGGCTACATTGGTACATGTAGGGTGTGTGTAGAGAGTCATGGGCCTCCACAGCAACAAAGAACATTCCATGGATCCCTAGAGATGTTTAGAGGTTGCTCAAGATTCACCTATTGGATGAGGAAGATGCACCTAGTTCACCATGCCCATCCAGCCCCATAGTTGTACCATGCACTTGGAAGGCGACCCAGGACCTATATGCTAATGTGGAATCACTTACACCATCATTTGATCCCTTTTAGATGATATACAAGTATCTTATATCTATTTGGAGACACGGGAGGTTACTTGTGTGCCCCCACACCCATTAGGAGCACCACGGGTTTATTATTTGGAAAACAAGGGGCCAACCCCTTGTCCACTACTTTTGGGACTCATATTTCATATTATGGAACCTATAAACTCCATCAAGCCTCCTCTAAGGCTCAATGACATGTACTATTGGTCATCCGACCTCTTGAGAGACTTATTCTTTTGTTTATGAGCTAGTTTGGTGGGCTTTTCACCAAAAGTTAGTTATTTTGCACATTATTTTATTTTAGGGGATAATTAGGCCTAATTAGATAATTATAACTCATTATAATTGTATAAATACAAGTGATGTGATTTTATTTTAGCATCGGCATTTGGATTGGACTTGTATCTCTTTAGAGAACTTCGTTATCCTTCTTGGAGGATGAATTTTTGGAGCATGAAATGAATTTTGATGTTTGGATTATTTTCTCTTGTCTTTGCACTTCTTTATTTGAAAGGTTTTTTTGGTTGGATATACTCTTAATACATGTAATTTCAATTTAATGCTATTTTTATTTATATTTTGTCACATACATTGTTGCTGGGATTTCGTTATACTAGGGCTAATTTACTGCATCCATTTATGTGAAATTTGGTTTCTAGATAGTGATGCTTCATGTATGGGCCATGTATTATGAATGAATGTTCGTAGAGATGATTCATTTTTGAAATTAATCTTGATAAGCCATCTATTTTTAAAAATGAATTATAAAGTCTTTGAAGTTCCTTTTTTTGTTGCCCCAATGCTAAGCAGCGTTGTCTTTGAGGCCTCCTTGACCTATAAAATCCAAAATCCATAGTCACAATTCTAATTTAATCCAATCTCCCCAAAGGATTAGTCATTGGTCCTCCATAAGTGATTACCTCAAAAGATTTTTTCTTTCACATTCCCCTCTTTTCTAGGACTAGCCTACATAGGTCACCTACGGAATCAATTATCTCACAATCTAGTCATCCAAACACTTCACTTTTTGGTCCAAAACTGTGTTGGTGTGTCCTCAAGAATCCCTCCAAATTTCATGATATCCCTACAGTGGGACCTTGATATATTGCAAGCCCTAGCTCGAATACTGATTCTTGCCCTTGGTTTCCATAAGCTAGAAACCTCACTAATATCATTGCATTACATTTCATTGAAAATTCCTTCCTTGATCCCTACTCCTCCATGATTAGTTCAAGAACGTCAATGGTTTCTCAACCCCATTCCCTTGGCCTAACCTCGGGTCCACTTGGTCCTGTGTGGCCCCACAACTTATATATTGAATCAAATTTCACAAAGACCACTTGGAAGCCAAGTTTAAACAAGGATTTTAGGAACCAAGAATCTTCTTGACAAGTCATATACTCAAACCCTAGCTCCTAAAATTCCCCTAAGCCCTTCTTAGAGACATTTTCATATTTATTTCAATGCAATCAAGTCATATATCTGAGCCTCTATTATGAATAGGATTTTAGAATCACATCTCATCATATCATTGATCCATTCAATTTCATGATCCTTTTTATAATGGGTCTCCTACCATCAATGAAAGTCCTTAAAGAGTAGGGAGCCTTAGTCGAGATGACACTGAGTTATTGCTCCATTACTTCCCTTGACCTAGTGGTAGCCTTTCAAGGATCCCATTTTAGGACCCCTACTAGTTTGAGCGATAACAGGGCCTACTAATCCAAATTCTTACTGCCACCCCTCAGGGATATCAGATCACTTGGGAGTCTGACAACCACCCCTAGTGATCAATCCCTGAGATGGAAATTATTTTCACAATATTTACCTCCCAACCGCACCCTTGACACACCGTGCATGGCGTTGGAAGGCTACAACTACACCCACAAGCCTTCGTACATGTGGTTGTGACCAAAATATTCTAGTTTTGTGCATGCAGTGGTGAGATCTATGCCACTTTTTCAGGGTTTCCCTACAAGCCACTACCCAGAATTGCCCAGAAGTTTCCAAAATCATTCCTAATATGATAGCAAGTCTAAACAATCAAAACTAGGGATAGATCTTGCTTAAGACATGTCAGTCACCTAATAAAAATTTCGTCAAACATATGGTGAGAATAGAAGCTACAAGCCATGAATAGATATCTGATCATAATATCTTTAAATTCATTATAGAATCATCAAGAAGGCTCAATTCCCTCTCAAGCTAGTTGCAACAACACTTTTTAGCCCATGCATTCATCAATCATTTAATAACTTATCAAATCATGGACAAGATCCATAACAAGGGAACATCATATAACCATGCATATAACCAACATATAACTAGTATATAATCCAGGAAAAACTATCCATAAGACCAACATAATAACCAGTACAAGTGCTCATGAAACACGATAAAAAATAACTTATATTAACATATGAAAAATCCAACCAAGTCAGAGACTTCCATATACCCCCGACCATAGATTTGGTTGAACCAAATATCTCTTTTAGCCAATCACCCCCATGCAATATTCCAAGCATGAATGTGGGATCATATGGGTTAAACCAAAATATAACCAACTAGGGCTTCCAAAGTCCAAACCACATCAACCCTCAACTACAATGATTTCACCTCAATCAGTCTAGAAATCTCTAACATCAAAACAAGCTTGGATGCCTCCCACTTCCTTTACGAGCTCTAGAGGAATTTTCTTGTCTCCACCCATTCGTCAAGGGTTCTGAGAGAAATCCCATCTCCACCCTTGAGCCTTGGGAATTTTCCTGAGACCACCTCAACAAGGATCCAAGTTTATCGGTCATCCAAAGCTTAATCAAAGAGAGAACCCACTACATCATGGCTATCTAGGAAATGGAAACAAAAGGTAGAAACCACTGTCAATCCAGGGAAATCCCATTTCATTGATAGAAAAATAATCAAATAACCACATGCATGTACTATGCATCCAAATATCAAAAATTAAATCACACATGCAACCTGCTACCTACAATGTACACCTATTGTCATTGTTGATCCAACATTTATCTCAGCTGCTCACAATTCCTTTTATTTTCCTTTGCTTTCTTCTCTCCAAGTCCAAGCAAATGCTAAGATTCTCCAAGAATTCTCTAAGTGTACAAGAGTGTAAGAGTGTGGAAGAAAAGAGCCAAAAGCTAAACTGGAAAAAGTTGTGAATTTTTTCTTTAATGCCTTTTTATCATTGATGTCTAGTCTCTTTGTTTCCTTTTTTCTTTTTTCTTCATTTTCCTTCATTTTCTCTTCAACTTCCCTTGCATTCATATTTGTGTCTCTCCATCTCCTTTTTCTCTTATTTTCCTTTATTTCATTAATTAAATTCCATTTATTTCCTCTTTATCTTTTCCAATGCCTTTTTCAATTTCTATAGTCATTAATAAACCACAAGTGATTCCCATTATAATGTTTACCCATCATTAAGTTTGGAATACATTTCCCATGACATTGGTTTTATTTTATTTACATAAAAAATCAACTAGGAGTTGTTACAGTTTGGTGGAGGTGCAATTCCCATTTCACTAAATGGGAGATGGACATTGGTGAGAGGAGGATCTAGGTAAGAGTATAGTTTATCTACTATCGGTTCAATGGCATCCTCTTCCTCCAACTCTACTTCTAATTCTTGAGCTATTTCTTCTTCCTCCACTATCTATGAAGCTTCATCCTCATGTATGTTCTTCATTTGTTCTTCCTGTGACCACTTATGTAGTTCCCCTTTTGTTTCTTTCCTCCTCTCCCCCTTTTATTTTTTATTTAGCATGTCATCTTGCTTATTTTTTTCTTCTTCTTCTTTTTGTAAACGTTCCTTCTCTCTTTGGCGCTCTTCTTCTAAACTTCTCTTCTCTTCCTTCGTATGTTTCTTGTGTTTCTTTGCCTCAATCACACCTTTGCACATAGGATAAGCCTTGAACTTTATATTTCTTTATGCCACTAGATCTACATGTTTCATCTTCTTTATGGATGCTATAGTATCCACTCAAGTAGTTGCTTCATGTCAAAAATCCTCCTTCTGAACATTGGGTACGTATGGAACCTGGGAGGGACCTTGCTCATCTCCTAGTTGATTCTTTCTCAAAGCATTGTACCAATTCTTAATATTTTCACCTCCTGGCATAGTTATAGGTCAATAAGGCCAAGTGTACTATATCTTATCACATTGGTGTCTGTACACTTTTCTAGGATCATATTTGTGGAAGCTCATCATTACAAAGTGAAGGCAGTTGAGTTCTTCAATTTTAACATCGGTCTCCATAAGGCTATTTAGCTCATAAAGTCCAATCTGTAAAGGAAGAGTGATCCAAGGATCATTTTTCATCCTATGGAGTTGTGCAGTCAATCCATTATTCAACTGATAGGCTACCTCCTGCAAGACCACCTTATTGGTCACATACTTTGGCATAAGATGAGGGGTTGTCTCACATCTGAAACATTTGATGTATAAGCCATGTGGTGAGGAAAACTAATCAACAATCTCATAAAGTTACCCCCTTCACCTAATCTCTCATGCAAGGAGGTTTTGTCTCAAATATCATCATTTTCAACACTGCAAAGAAGTGCCCTACCAACTTATCATAAACTCCTCGAAAACTAACTTTTGATAATAGCCCGCAATGAATGTAGACGAGTAATTGTTCCTGTGGGGTCCAATTCCATTTCATCTGGTGAACTTATAATGGGCACATATACCATCCAGTAGATAAGCAGACATGTAAAACTTTGGTTCTTTCTTAGCATGTAGGGTTTTCTTAGCCTGTTATACCTGAAGTTGCAGTTCGTGAGAGAGGATATCTACCCAGTTGAAAACTTTAACTCTTGATACAACCATGTTGAGTAAGAATATCCATATCTCCTCAAAGAATTCTACATTATTCCATCCTTACAACATGTTAGCGCTCAAATCTACCTTAGGCTAAAATAAGGTAAAACTCAAGGCTACATCAAACCACGCTCAGCCTCGTAGCTAGCCCTACGAGGACAGGAGAGGGCTCTCTCCGGGTCTATCTCGGCAAAGGATCTTCAAAGGGGCTGAGATGACTTATAATGAACAATGAATACTGATTTTAGGCTAGTAAAGAGATAGGAAAGTTTGATTTTTTTTTTTTGGGTTTTTGTTGGAGAAATGGGAAAAAAACAATTTTTTGGGTCCGGGGATAAGGCCAGATCTTTGCAGAATTCGAGTTGGGGCGAGGTAGGCAATAGTCTTGATGCTTTTGATTAGGTATATGGATGGATCATAACGAAAAGGAGCTGAAGAGGGCAAGGGAGAACATGGATCCTCTCCAAACAGGCAAAAACATGTAAAACTAAACAAATTCAAAGGCAGAGCACTGAAATCAATGGATTCAACCTCATTTACTCATTCATTTAGTTTCAGAAGCATAAGAAGGGAATGGCATACATTAAACATGAAAGAACTTACAATAAACTGAGAGAAAACACCATCAAGAACTGAAAGCCACAAGAATCCCAACAGGTGCTACAAAACCTTTGATCTTTCCTTAGCCAAAATATGAAAAATATGTACAATAATGTGCCAAAATCTTCCCAAGAGTCCAACCTGTAGAATGTCTCAAAAATTACATCATATAGACCTCCTAACCCCTTCCCACGCCTCTAGGGGTCGAATTCCTCCTTCTAGGAGCAGTTCCAACTAATTCTAAACAAGGAGCTAGAATATAGGCATCTAAACAACTTGCCTCTAAAAGGGAGGAAACTGATTCTTACATCTGATTTTTACTTTTTTAGGAGTGAATCATCTAAAATAGGTAAAAGTGAGTCAAATTTACATGCCAACCATCAATTTACATCATGATAACTCAAAAATTTCATCCACAAGCAAAACTGGTTCAACTAGCCGAAATTCTGAGCTGGAAAGTGAAAAATTGACCAAAAATCCATATGCGTAGCGCGCCTGAGCCATATGCGTAGCGCGTCTTTCAGCCTGATTTTGGGGAACTTCCCGGCATCCAAATTGAGCTCATGATAGCGCGTTGGAAAGCCCTGGATGTTGGCTATCCAACCCAAGTGGAATTTTCCAATTTGGAGCTCATTTTCCCCTCCAAAACTTCATTCTCCCAGAAGTACTTCCTGCTGGTGCAAAAGGTGGTAGAAAGGTGGTTTTCATGGTGTTTTTGGCCCTCTTGATCATCCAGAACTTGATGAAATGCTTTGGCCATAATGGAGCATGCATAAATTTCCATGACAAATCCAAAAATATAAAGTTTTCCTCCAACAAGTGTCCCAAACATAAGCGAGCGCGTCGACGCGCTACTCGTATAGCTGAAAAATCTGTTTTGAGACCAAAATATTTCAAAATGACAAAAATTTCTCCGAATTTGCTAAAATTCAGAGCGAAGACCCTCCATCATGTATCATGCCCAGCCAACGAAGCCTCAGCCAAAATCCGGAGTGGATCAGGCCTTTTCCGCCGTTTTAGTGCTCTACTCAACCTCCTTTTCAGAATCTTCATTTTTGCTTTGCAGACATGCATGCGAGCCCAATAATGACCTTTCATGTGATGAAGCATGTCTTTGTCTCTATTGGCCTTTGCCAACAATTTCTCCAGATGAATGTTAACATGCGTGAGGCAAGAATCTCGATCAGCCGGTGTCATATCACCAGGTCTCTTCCGGGCCAATTGTCGATCCTCACGGATTTGCCGCAGCTCATATAGTGTGTGCTCATCCTCTAGTTGTTTGTTACGCTGCTCCAGGTAGTTTATCACCCATTGAGCCCTCTACAATTTCTCTTTCAGCGTGTCATTCTCGGCCTTTTGTTCCTGGATGATCTCTTTCAGCTTCGAGCTAGGAGAGCTCGCATCAACATCAATGATCGTGAAATCAGTGTCCCGGCCTCCTGATGGGCCCTCATCATGCATGGGCCTCTTACCCCTGTTCTAAAGCTATACCTGTGCTGACGAAGAAGGCGAGACCCCTTCCACATCATGTGGAGATAATACTCGCTCTACTGATGGATTCAACGAGACCCCTTCCACCCCGGGTGGAGATAGTACTCGTCGTGTAGCTGCAAATAAGGCCCTGTGGCCTCGCTGGTATGTCACATACAATGGAGCACTGATATGCTCGATCTCAGGAATGTCAGGCTGGTGTGAAGGCTCTCCCTCATCATGAACTACCTTGGGAAGTGGCTGTGGCATTGTGAAGAAGTCACGGGAGATGAAATCCTCCCAAGTAATGCCCTGCTGTGTCAACTGATGTACCACTACGATCTTGATCAACGCGTAATGATATATACTTCTATGTTGTTGTGTTGGGGTCTTCTTCTGTACAAAAATCATCATCCTCTCTATGTTGCGATACATGAATTACGGAATGTTCATCATACGTACCCTCGTAAAATGCATCAACAAACGGACATGGTACGCATAGAGACGCGAGAATCTGCCCTCGCAACTGAAATACCGAATGATGAGTTTCATCAGTGGTGCAAACTCATCCTTCAGGAATCTGAAAGGAAAAACCCTGCTCAGGTGCCTCATATACCCAGGTTTGATATATGGCTCATAGTGGAATTTCTCTAACTGCTGACGTTTGTTCCATTCCTCTCCTATATTTGGTATCCCGGTGGCCCGAGCAATAGTCTCTGGTGACAGAATGAAATCTACTCCTGTGAGGTTTACACGGCCATCATGTAAATGTAGAACAAATAGACGAGCTAGTTCACGATGATGTTGGGTTTGTGAGATCATCTCACAGTATTGGAAACATGACTGATGCTGAAAACAATCCATTGCAAGCGGGCAAGCCTGCAACTGAGCCAAAGAAGTAGGCTCCTCCCTGAGATGCTTACCACCTTTGCCACTTTTGTGAGACCTCCGTGGCACATTACCCTCTGCTGTGGAATCACTGTCATACTCCTGCTCATAAACTGAATCCGTCTCTGACATGGCTTTGAAAACAAGATGTCTGCAATATGTATGTTGATATAGGTGTAGTGAAGTCAAAATTTTCAATGTATGCTCATAACCCAAATATGTTGCATATGTACCAAAGCATCATAAGAAAATAAGTCACAGTGGTAATAGCTCTGTTTAAGTGGATTGGCATAAAAACAGTCACTGCTTTGATCACAAGGGAATTTGAAAAATGAGTAAAAAGTGTAATGTAGTGTGCAGCCTTTGTAATGCTGGCTAAAATTTGTCAAAGGGGAAAATGAGTATGAGACTATGTTTTATCAATGGAGAATAGGAAACAGTGACAATGACCACAGTGAAACAAATAGCAATGACAGTGGTAATATAATGGCGATGACAGCAGTGGTGAAATGACAAACTGAGAGCGTGAGGGCAGTGACACTTTGACAGTAGATGCATAGGTATATATATCAACAATACAAGCTGGGAAATTCTTCAGAAGACCATCAACATGTATTCAAAACCCTAAGAAATGAATCTGCTATGAACATAGGGTTTCACCTCTCCACATCAAACACACTAATTTCCCCACTTTAAAAACACCACAATCCTATTCAAAAATCACTGAGTAACCACTAAAAACCTACTTGCAAGCTGATTGTGCCGATTTGGTATGAAACTGGACGCAAGGGCAAAAAATTTTAGCTCTGAGACTGTATGGGTAGCGCGCTCACCCAATGCGTAGCGCGTAGCAAGTGCGTAGCGCCCTTGGTATTTAACACTGGCTGGTGATGTTATATGCGTAGCGCGCCCTATATGGGTAGCGCGCCTCCTCTGCGCGTAGCGCGCACCTCCAATTCCGGCCACAACTTTGCAAAACACGATTTCGGCCTTCAACTTCACCAGCTCGATTTCTGCCTTGAGGATTTGTGCAAATGAATTGTTTACCATGGTTTATATGTGAAGAAAAATATCTCATAAAATCAGATTTGATTTTAAATTTACTCCATGACCCACTTTTATAATGTTTGGCACTTTGTCATTCGATCACTTAATACAATGTTGTTCTTTGGCTTTTCTTTGCTTTTTCTGAGTCTTGGACTGATGATACTTGGTTGTTTTTTGCAGGGATTTGGAATTTGGCTTAGGAAAAGATCAGAGTCTTGCTCTGAAACTTCTGATGGTGAAATAAATACAATTATTACAAAAAATGAAGTTTGACAATTTCTAGTTCCAAAACAGAGTTTTGGACTAGAAATGTCTTCAAATGTTTTTGATAATAAAAACGTGAAATAGAAATCTTTTGAAACCAACCTCATAGCCTGTGGGCTTTTATTACATGTATGTAAAGGACTGAAAACCCTAGACTCTAGGACTAAAGACTCTTTTTAACGAAACTAATCATTTATGACCATGAATGCAATGACCTGAACTTCAGTGATTTTTGAGGAATTTTAATTAGCCCTACAGGTACAAGCATGAGGAAACACAAGACAACCAGACCTTCTCGTCAGTCAATGGCATGCTCCTAGCGAAATGCAACGAAGTGGAACGAGTGAGACACCTAAGAATGATATGCAAAAAGCGAAAAGATCTCTGACGGACGGCTGTAAGGACCGACTCTAACACAACATATAGCACATATCTATGAGATATTGATAGACCTTCCTTAAGGATTTGGTCAGATAAACTACACTTGGTCTCTGGTGGAATCTTGCATGCTCTTGGCACCAAGATTTGATGACTTCCTTAGTATTGAGATTTTCCCAGGTTGCATAAATTGAATGTTTACATACTACCTAAGCCTTACCATCTCATAATAAGAATGCATATCATGTGGATGGTAAGTGGATATATCATTCCTGCTTTCACTGCAAAGGATCAAATGTGTATTATCCATGTGTGACAGCATCCGTTCGATGGATTTTACACAAGGCATCACTAAGAATCCACATGCAACTCTGTGTATCCTGAACTTCTCGATGTTTATGTAAACTTCCCTATCTTCGAATTCTTTTGGGAACTTTTTTTTTGCATGAAAGCATGTTTGATGTCCTTCCAAGGATTTGTCTATGAAGCATTGTGTATCTGAAATAATAGGGACTGTAGGATTAATTACTTCCATTACCTCCTTAGTACTAGCTTTTGAAACCTCTTTTGATGCAGCTTGGCAGGTGGTAGGATGAATTGTCTCAGAATATGATGAGAGAGTGATGTACTCTGCATCTGGGGCACTGAGAATCCATGCACTTGAGATCAAGTTTGAAGAAAAAATCCTTTTGATGATTAAGTGATGAGTTGGTCTTGTCTAAAAAGAAAATCTATATGCAGGACAATTTCATGCATGATCTCCATTGGTCGATTGAAGAGTTGGTTAGTTACAAGAAGTGGAGAAGCCTCTTATTCTAGGATTGCACTCAACATGCCAACAAGAAGGGCACATGCAAAAGAAACAAGAGGGTATAGTCACTGATGTCAAGGAGTACGATGGAGTTAAGGCCCAGAAGGGAACAATCACTGATGACAAGGAGTGCACTCTCCTTGTTGACAAGGAGTGAGCTCCACTGATTGAAAAAATTATACTAAACTCAAATTTTGAAGTGCATTCATGCCTAAGAGGGAACATTTTCCTTGAACAGTGGAATTTCTGACTGCTAACTTTAGAAAGTGTGCTTTCCTCAAGAGAAAGAATGCCCTTTTCTTGCCTTTGTGTGATGTGCATGTCAAGTGAATAAGGATAATCACTAAGTCAAGGAAAGCTATCATTTTTCTTATCTTTAGAAAGACAACATAAGTGCTTCCAAAGATAAGATGACGACTGTTACACATTATTTTGTGACCATGACATTTGATTGTCTGTATAGTTCTGTCACCACCTATATCATGCTCCCTTAGAAGTCAAAAAACCTAATGTTCTAGAATCAAGTCTTGGAATTGGAGAAAAGCTCTTTAAAACATTTAAAAGTCTACCTTCGCACTTTTTCTAGCCATTTCCTGTGGGTTTGCGGATGCTTGGTCTATAAACCATGACAACCCTCGCACGTTCTGCTACTAAAACCTGCAGACCCCCATAAAAAATCGAATAAAAGAAAAAGTAAATTCTAGAAGCCTAGCTGGTTGAATATTCTTCCAACTGGAAGCTTCTAGAGGCGCGATCAATTCGAGCTCTAGCCCTCCACTCATGGAGCTTATCCCTTGGTCCATGTAGCTCAAATCCCTTCATGAGAGGAACCCATACCCCTCTTCATGGAACTGAAACTACCTCCATTTCCCTATAAATTGAGCTCAAGTTTCAGGCTGAAGGGTAGATGTTAAGATTGTAAATGAGTTGCTGAAGAAATTCCCAAGAGTGCATACTTTCTACACTAGTTCTTGTTGGCATGAGAATGATCACACCCTTATGTCCATAACTCCATGTTGGTATTTAGAGAGGAAGGCTTGTCAAATTGAAGGAGGAATGATTGTTCAGGACCCTAGGAGAAATCTGTATGACATGAAGGCATCAAGTTGTAAGATTACTCTTTTCATTGAAGATAATACATATAGATCTATTTTTCTCATTGAGTTATTCTTATGTTTATTGAATAACATCAATACTTAGACTCTTTTATCACTAAGTTGGGTTAGCTTTTCTTGATTATTATATGTTGCACATGCTTTGATTATTTTGTCTTGTCTGTAATTGCAGGTTCTACTTATTGGAGAAGCCTCTTTGGAGCGACTGGATAAAAGACTGCATCGATCATTGGATTTCAAGGTAGGGGCATGTCCTCTTTACCTTCTTATAATAACTTTGAAATGCAATTAATCTAGAGAAAAATGTTTCCAAATGAATTTTTGTTTCTAGCTATTCGTTGAATACTAGGGAGATCGCTCTTGTCAGCAAGAGGGATTAATCTGCATAACAAAATGGTGACTCCGTTGAGAATGGTTAAAAAATGAAACATGCCCTTATGAGGATGGTTCTTTTCTTGTGTCAACCTCGTTAAAAAATGAATTAGGTAATGAGGATAGTTATTTTCTTGTTTCAACCTCGTCAAAAAATGAAACATATACCTATGAGGATAGTTCTTTTACTGTGTCAACCTCGTTAAAAAATGAAACAGGGCCTTATAAGGATAGTTCTTTTTCTTGTGTCAACCTCATTAAGAAATAAAATAGGTTTATGAGGATAGTTATTTTATTGTGTCAACCTCATTAAAAAATGAAACAGGTTCCCTTGAGGATAGTTCATTTTACTGTGTCAACCTCGTTAAAAAATGAATCAGGCAATGAGCATAGTTCTTTTCCTGTATCAAGCTCATTAAAAAATGAAACAAATCCTCTCCTAATTGAGTCGAGTCCTTTATTAGATCTCGTAAGTGTCAAGTCGAGTCTTTCATTTGATCTCGTAGATGAACCTTCATTCCATCCACCTATTAGTAACCAGTAGTCCACTTAGGTGAATGAAATGAAGCTTGGGGGGCATATGCTCTTGCAGGTTACGCTTGGGGGGCATTGAAACTTATCTCAAGCATGATTTTTTCCTTTGTTTAAAGATTGTGTAAAAATGAAACAGACCACTTTCAAGCACAAATTTCCTACGTTTCAAGATTGTGTAAAAATGAAACCACTCTCAAGCGTAATTTTTCCTATGTTTCAAGCTTGTATAAAAATGAAACCTATCTTGAGTCCATTTCAGTTATTATTTTCAAGACTCATTAAATTCATGAAAATCCCAAGATTATTTTGCTATATTTCATTCTCATAAAACACATGAAAATGCTGAGTTCTTTTCGTCTTTTCCTGCTCATAAATTAAATTGAAAGTCGGCCAACTAAGTGTACTTTTATCACTTTTTCAGACTCTTTAAAATTATGAAAAAGAAAAACCCTGGAGTTCTCTTTTAAGCCCTTTTCAGACTCTCTAAATGTGAAAATATCGCCGAGTACATCACTTTTTCAGACTCTTTAAAATTACGAAAAACCAAAACCAACACTGTTACCGATGAAATAGGTAACCTGACCTCAAAACGGGAACTCTAGCCCAAAAAGTCTCAAAAAACATGAAAAAACACCAAAAAAACAAAAAGTGTGTCTTCCAGAACGCACTTGGTTTTTTTTTAAGGTCAAATTTCAACATTTTATAAAATTATGCTAAAAACAAAATTGTTTGTTAAAAAAAGGATTGAAAAAACACCCTCAAAACAAAACCGGTTGATGCTGGAATAACAAAAAAAAAATTGTGTCATAATTTTGACACTTGTAACAATGGAATTAAAGACAACATATTAG
Organism: Pinus albicaulis; assembly: GCA_034641835.2. Taxonomy (NCBI): domain Eukaryota; kingdom Viridiplantae; phylum Streptophyta; class Pinopsida; order Pinales; family Pinaceae; genus Pinus; species Pinus albicaulis. The sequence goes on along the minus strand of MU968363.1, from coordinate 5,045,617 downwards.
GACATTTTTTAAAATCGTAAATTTCTAACATTTTTGATAGATGATGTTAAATATAAACAAATACATGTCTGAAGGGCTTATCATTTCGAACAATTTTCATCCATGTTGTTAAACATAAAATATCTTGACTTTAAACAACCCCAAAATTGTAATTATTGTCAACCATAACCTTAAAGATAAAATTTGGTAGCGCATAAAAACCTTAATGACAAGTTGTAAATCTAAAGTTTTTCAATCTTAAGTGTTCGACATACTTGAACAATGAAATTATGGAGAAATTATAAGACTTAACAATTTAAAAAAATGAACAAGTAAATGAAAAAATTATCATTGAACAGAAACAAGTAAGAGTAATTTTAATTTTAAAGGATAAAAACTTATCTTTTTTCAAATCTTAGCATAAGACAAATTTAAATGTAATTTCAACCAAAACCTAAAAATCAAGCATAAAAACAAAGTGTTCCCTTTCAATGACGCATATAATTATTAAAAATTTTAAAAGTATCTTATACCAAATGGTAACAATACATAATATCATGGTAATATCACTGCATAATCTAAAAATTCAACATTAGTTTCTATTTTCTATTTTACTTATAATTAAAATATCAGCATTGGTACATTGAATATAACATAAATTATTTTTGTAATTCATTGTTGCATTGTCGATATTCTAAAGAGATGAATTCTTTATAATTAAAACATATAATCCAACAAACATAGAAATGTCTCATAACTTCATGAAAAATGAGATGGAAGTCAAAATTTTTATTTCAAGTTACCATGCAAACATCAATTACATAAAAGTCTCTTAGATAGTTATTCAAAATCAACCATAGGTTCTGGCACACCATCATAACCTACATCTTCATATGAATGGCTCGATGCAGATGAAGATGATCCATATTCTTCTCTTTCATCAACTAGTGCTCCATCTGAGTCAACATGCATGCCCACCATTTCAGAGTTCAAAAGTCTTGTAGATCTACGTCTACATTCTGCAGAGTCCCATTTCAACAGTAATTGTTCTGGTGGCAATTTCTTCAAAATATTTATGGTCTGCAACCGAAGAGTTCCTCTCTTTGTCAAATTGAAGTCATACACAAGTATGTCAACATCCTCCAATTTTAAGACATATGTGCGGCGACGATTTATATTTGTGCCCTTTCTTTTTCTCTTTCTGCCAATTCTTTTTTCCACTACCATCTCTGGCTTGTACACACCATTGAAAGGGTGGGTACTTGTAGCATACCAATGTACATCAACAGCTGTAATCTCTTCATTTTCATTAATGACCTTTATAACCTTGGCAATCCAGAATGGATAGCCAAGTGGATCTTCATCTGCTAACACTGCTATCATGCAACCCTCCTTAAGATCCTGCACAGAAACCCTGTAAAGGTCTTCCATGGCTTCACATTGTGCACGTGATCTTCTAGAACCAATATAGATTTCTCTTTCCTCTACCTGTGGGGAATTAATAATAGCTTGAGGCTATTGTTGTTCAACATTGTGTGTTTCCTGATGTTCATGTTCATTTGGCATATTTTGTGGCCAAAAAAAGGAGTCTTCAAAAGCGTATCCCCATTTATTGATCTTGAAATCATATCACTTTGATTACTGAAAAAAGACTCCCACCAAACTGAATCAGCAACATCGAAGTACTCATATGTATCTCTAATACATCTTTTAATTTCCTCTAGACATTCAGAATAATTTATGTCTCTCTTCTGCCTTCGTGCATTATGGAGTTCAACAACTGACTATAATAACAATATCTTTGATGAAAATATTGGACGCTTTGGAATGAACTTCAAAAATGCTAAACCTAATGATGGTCCCCATTCTTCAACAGTTGAATACTTCTTGCCCCATATAAGTGTTATCCCATCAATTTTTTTGATACGAAATTGATGCTGTAAGCTAATGTCGTTAAGTTGTTCAATGCATTTCTTTTCACCATGCGATCCAAAAATAAACCTTCGCATATCAATAGTTTCTTTCAACACATGAAAAACAGGCTCTGGAATGTACGATTTCTTAATACATTCAATTAATGATGGCAGGCTCCCAACACCTTTTCTCCTCAATGTTACTGAAAAACGACTGAACATTTGATCAATATGATCATGAGTATGCCCAACAAGAAGGAAACCAACCTTTATCTTTTTAAAAATCCCCAATTCAACGAGCATGTTTAGATACCCAAAAAGAACTTGATTTTTGTTCTCCCGACTTGTGTTGTCTAATTGTAAATACAAAACTTCAGGAAGAATCCCAGACCAATGAGTAACCACATCATGGATTATAGTTATGGTCAGATTTGCATCATTGTGAATATTTGGAGTTGTGAAGAAAACTCTTGGAAACATCTTCTCATTAAATACCATACAACCAACCAAGTGAAACTAAATGAAATTTTCCTCCTGTAATTTTTTTGGTGTGCGGACAAAATGTGGAAGAAGTGTTTTCTTTTGGTCCATACCATCAATTATCAATCTCAGATATTTATTTGGATGATCATAACACTTCTTTCGATGTTTATACAACTTTTGCCTTTCACTTGTTTGCTGATTGCGATGGTCTGGAAGTTCTTTGACAACGGAATCTGTACATAAAATAAAAGAAACATATGAATAAATATATTTCCATAGTTGATAAGTATCAAATTTTATAAAACAATGTTTTGAACACATACCTCTTTCCGCCCCTTGACATTTATCTCTTTTTGCTTTAAGAGAAGCACATGTGCTGCAAATCCCCATCCTTGTCTTCTTAGGAATATGAACATTGTTGAATTCAGTTTTCCATATCCTTGTAAAATAAGAATATGTAATAAAATTACCAATTCCTTCAACAGCTTCTGCATAATCTTTGTATAACATGAATATTTCTCGTCTCGAGAAATTATCCGGAATATGTATTGTGTCTTTATTTGGCATACACTCTCCATGATTTGAAAAGAAGTCTTTCATCCATGTCTTAGCAGTATTTGCAAACGGCCCCACCTCCCGTTTATAACGTGCTTCTGAATAATATGTGGGATCCATTTCCAATCTATCCTGGATTCTTGACAAATGACAATTACCAATTGAATACAACATTTTGAACGCCTTTCTGCAAAGCAATACATTCCCAATATGATAATCATAACCTGCTAGTGTAGATTGCATGCAAACCACTAAATATGAATTTTGCATGCTTTTATTCATTGACATATATGTTTTCCTTTTCTCCAAAACAAAGTTGAAATCCATATTTTTCAAGCAATCCCTTCGACAACATTCACTTGAAATCAAATGAACGACAAAACTTCTTGTCGTGAGATATTTTTTCCTCGCCTTTGTATAACTGGAATGCTTTGGATTGATATGAAAAGGTCTACTCCTACTCCTAGTTGAAATATTTGCTTGCAACGGATTCATAATTCCATCATCCTTTGTAAAAGTAGTTTCATCACCATTAAGAGGAATATTATCCCACTATCATCATCCTCAACATAGTTAAGAAATTCATCAACATCATTGCCTGGAAAATTTTCTTTACCATCATCAGTTGAAGAAAACATTTCACAAGAATCATCGGCACTTTTGTGATCCTGACTCAAAAGAAATTCTTCACCATCTTGACCCATGCTTTCAAATTCTTCCTTGGGGGGATTCAATTCTTCATCACCATGAGTGTCTTTGAAATGGTCACTTGGAGAAAATGCAATATTCATATCTGTGCCTCTAAAATTATCATTTGCAAGAAATTCTTCATCCTTCCCTTCCTCAGTGGTGCTCTCATAATCCTTGGGATTAGGCATAAGTGGAAGCTTTGAATTTGTATTCACTAGAATTTATTCATCCTGCCCCTCCCCTTCCTCACTGAAGCTCTCATAATCCCTAGGATTAGGAATAAGTGAATGCCTTGAATCTATATTTATTGGAAATTCTTCATCCCCCCCTTCATCAGTGGTTAAATTATAATCGTTATGATTAGGATGAAGTGAAAATTTTAGCTTTGGAAATTCATCCCCGTCTTCATCAGTAGTGCTAGCATAATCCTTAGGATTAGGACGAAGTGGATATTTTGACGTTGCAAATTCTTCACTCCCCTCTTCCTCAATGGTGCTGACATAATCCTTAGGATTATGACGAAGTGCATATTTTGACTCTGCAAATTCTTCATTCCCCTCTTCATCTGTGGTGCTGACATAATACTTAGGATTAAGACGAAGTGGAAATTTTGACTCTGGAATTTTTTCGTCCCCCTCTTCATTAGTGGTACTTACATAATCCTTAGGATTAGGACGGAGTGGATATTTTAACGCTGTAAATTGTTCATTTCCCTCTTCATTAGTGGTGCTGGCATAATCCTTAGGATTGGGACGAAGTGGACGTTTTGACTCTGAAACATTATCATTCCCCTCTTCATCAGTGGTGCTCGCATAATCCTTACGATAGGACGAATTTGATATTTTGATTCTGGAAATTTTACATCCCCCTTTTCATCAGTGGTACTGGCATACTCCTCAGGATTAGGACAGAGTGGATATTTTGACTCTACAGATTCTTCATTCCCCTCTTCATTTGTTGTTCTCGCATAATCCTTAGGATTAAGCTGAAGTGGATATTCTTCATCTCCCTCTTCATCAATGGTGTCCTCATAATCCTTGGGATTAGGACAAAGTGAAACTTTTGACTCTGGAAATTCTTCATCATGCCCTTCATCATTGTTGCTTTCATAATCCTTAGGATTAAGAGTAAGTGGTATAACTGGCGCTCGATTTATAGAAATTTCATTTTGTTGCGCCTCATCAATTTTGTTCTCGTCATCTTTAGGATTACGACCAAGTCGATTTTTTGACTCTCTATTCATGGTGAACGAACTCCCATTATATTCATCACTCTGAATAGAGTTGTTGCGTGACGAAGATGTTGATGTTGTACAAAGAAAAACTTCGCTATCAGAAGAAACCATGGCTTTCAACAAGAATAGGTTGAATGATACAAATTCCTCTCCCACTTACAATATATAGCTTAAAGACTGAAAATTTCCCTCCAAAATTTCCCCCCAAAAAATTTCGCAAAAAACTTTCCCTCCAAAATTTGTATTTCAAATATTTTATACAAATATTAGTCAAAAAATGTATTTAACATTTTTTTAATAAACTGTTTGTGTTGAAATATTTTACCGATATTTATATTCAAAATATCCACAAAATATTTCTATCATGGATGCCTTCCAAACTAAAATAATGTTTTTATTTCAATGATTTAACATTGACTAGATGTAAGTATTAACTATAATATTACTATAATATCTACATGCAAATATTAACTATAGTGACTACATGTAAATATTTTAAATTTTAAATTTTAAACTTACGTTATATTCATCTAAAATATATTTCAAAATTTATTAATAAATTGTTGGTCTTCAAATATTTCACCATACTTTCTATTCAAAATATGCACAAAATATTCCTTTCATGTATGCCTTTGAAACTAAAATAATTTTCTTATTTGAATGGTTTAAGATTGACTACATGTAAATATTTACAAAAATAACATGTAAATATTAACTATTTAAACTATAATACTAACTATAATTAACTACATGTAAATATTTTAGATTTTAAAATTTAATCCCATGATTTTAAACATTGAGTACATGTAAATATTAACTATGATAACTAAATGCAAATATTAACTATTTTATCTATAATATTAATTATAATTAACTACATGTAAGTATTTCATATTTTAATTTTTAATCTGAGATTATATTTGAATTATTCAACATTTAGTATATGTAAATATTAAATAAAATATTAACTATGATAACTACATGCAAATATTAAGTATTTTAACTATAGTATGAACTATAATAAACTAAATGTAAATATTTTAAATTTGAAATTTTAATCCCACATTCGTTAAACAGTAAATCAATCATACAATATTCGCTATATAATAAAAATGATTGTTTCTATTTATCACATCACATCAAGTTTTCTCGTATTTGTTAGAGCAAATTTCTTGAGGTGTTGCGTTGGCATTGGTAACTTCATGGAGGCATTGCATTGGCATTGGAGGCGTTGTGTTGCTATTGGTAATTTTGTGGAGGTGTTGCATTGGCATTGGTAACTTCGTGAAGGCATTGCATTGGCATTGGAGGCGTTGTGTTGCTATTCGTAATTTTGTGGAGGCGTTGTGTTGGCATTGGTGACAGCAGTTTTTTGCATTTCAAAGGTTAGTTTTTCTTCTATTCTGTCAATTTAAAGACGATTTTGGAGAAAATCTGTTTTTCTACAGTTTTTTGTGTCCAAAAACTAATTTTTTAAGGTTTTTAGGTTCAAAAACCATAATTTTTTATATTTTTTTAGTGAAGAAAATGCAAAAAGAACTAAATTTTATAGGATTTTAAGGACAAAAATTTAGAAATTTTTTTCTTTTTTAAGACTTATAGATTCATCTAGACAGAAAAATCCATAAAACCACCATGTACATTTAAAAAAAATAGTAATATTATAACATTTTTTATTTGTTTTTTTAAATCATAAATATATCTGCCGCAGACAGCGCCCGCGGGGCAGTGGAGGCCGGCGAGCGGCGCCACGGGGGCTGCCCAGCCGGCTCCAGGGCCTAGACAACACCCGCGCGGCGCTGAGGGCCAGCGGGCAGTGCCACGGGGGCTGCCCAGCCGGCCCCAGGGCCCCCTGGGGTTGGCTGGGCAGCCCCCATGGCACCGCCCGCCGCCCTCCGGCGCCCCGCGGGCATGTCTACGACAACAGTTTTGTTTTATTTTATTTATTTTTTTATTTTTTTATTTGTTTTAATAAAACAATTTTTCATTTTTATTTTTTTTTATTTTTATTTTTTATTTTTAAATTAGTTTTTTTTTAATTTTTTAATTTTTAATTTGTTTTAATAAAATAATAAAAATTTAATAAAAACATTGTTATATAATAATTGTTAAAAATATCAAAAAATAATAATTATTATTATTATTAAATAAAATTATGTTTTGTTTTTAAACATTATATAATTAAAGAAAAAAAACAATACAATATAATAAATAAATAAACATTTGTTTTAATATAACAATACAATTTAAAAAAGGTTTTTCGGCTGCTGCTCTGACCTAGGCCGCCGCTCGGCTCCCTTCTGAGGCCTCTGGCTTGGCCTAGTCTGCGCTCGGCTGGCCTCCTTTCTATTGGTGGGCTGCTGTCGTTCCCGGTGGGCCTCAGGCTGGTATGGAGTGGCCGGTTGTTGGTGCGCTGCTGTGTGTTGGTGTGTCTTGTGGCGCTGCTCTCTGCGCGGAGTTGTTTCTCTGCCCCTGATCGTGGCTTTGTTGGGGGCGCCTTCTCTGATGATCTGAGGAGCGGGGTTGTTTTTGCGGGCCTCTGTGGTCATGGCGGCTATGGAGTCTCCTCCGCCGCCCCCTCCTTCGGATGTTGCTGCTTTTCTCAAGCTTCTCGAATCCCTGCCGAAGAAAAAAAGCTCAGAGACAGCAAAGTTTGTGAAGAGAATGGAGGATATCCCGGAGATATCTCTCCCTCCTGAAGGCCCGATCAAGGCCGCCCTTTCCTTGGCGGAGAGGGCCTTGGTCGGTCAGTTCACGGGCCTTTGGCCCTCCCCCAAATCAACGGAAAGTTGGGTCGCTAGAAACTGGGCTCCGTTGATCAAAGCTAAAGTTACCTCGTACTTCCTGGGTAAGGGCTTCTTCTTGTTTGAGTTCTCTGACAAAGAAGATAAGGACCTAATCTTTCATAACGGCCCTTACTTCATGGGTCCTCAGGGGCTTTATCTGAACAAGTGGACGCCGGACTTTGACCCTGCAGTCGATGTGCCCACGGCGGTGCCTGTTTGGGTTAGGCTGCCAAATCTGCCTATTCATTGCTGGAATGGGGAGTCTCTAAGCCATATTGGGAACATCTTAGGCAAGTACATTGATCGAGCTAGTAATAAGGATCAATTCGACTGTGCGAGAATCTGTGTCGAAGTCGATTTGGAGATTGGATTGCCCGAGGCGATTAAGATCAAGGTTGGAAGCTGGACTCATTTGCAAAAGCTGGATTATGAGAAGCTTCCTTTCAAGTGTTGGAAATGTCAGGTTTACGGTCACTTTGCACGAAGCTACCCAAAGAACTGTGAAGCAGATAAAGGTAAGGAGGAAGGATGGACACAGGTTAAAAGATCTAAAAACGCTCACAGAGCTCATCGCGCTGGAAATACAAATGGTAACGGCTCTCAAGCAGCCCCTAGAAATCAGACACCAATAATGGAAGAGCAAGGCAATAAATATGTGTAGTTAAGCTCTGGCATAGAAGGCTCTCAAGAACCGGAGAAGCAGAAGGATGACTCAATCCCCATACAGTCCCCCTCCGGACCAACGCAAGTGGATAGCATTGAAGACAAATCAAAAGAGGTCCTCATAGAAGAGCCAGAGGAAGGGCATGATTCGGATGATTCAGAAGAAGAAGGCGAAATAGAGATCTCGCAAAACTCAGCCAGAAGGTCTTTAAGAGGCCGGAAAACTGCTCGGGAAAAAAGAGAGCAAGAGACTTACAAGGACAAACTTCAGGGAAGTCAACCTACTCTCGAGAAACTTCTGGAAAACACCCCGAAAAAGAATAGAAACCAGTCTCAGAGCTCTAGAGGAGCTCAACATCCAAAAGGTAAGTGATGAAGTTCGTCTCCTGGAACTGTAGGGGGTTGGGGAGCAGAATTAAAGAAGATGCATTGAGAAGTCTGAAATGAACTGAATCCCCAGATATTATCCTCATCCAGGAGACTAAGATGGAGGATACTTCCTTTCTCCAGATTGGGAAAAAACTGTGGAAGAATAGTGATGGTCTAGCGGTCTCTGCTCGAGGTGCCTCAGGCGGGCTAGGCACTATTTGGGATGCCAATAAATTCATAAAGATCAAAGAAGCGAATAGCATCCATTGGTTGTTCACAAAGCTCCGTAATGTCGAAACTGAGCTGATTATTTCACTCCTCAATGTCTATTCTCCTGTTAACGTAGGGGAGAAAAAAATCTGTTGGGAAACCATCAAAAGTCTTGCAGATTCCGAAGACTTGGATAACATTATAATAGCAGGTGACCTCAATCTCACCTTATCTTCGTCAGAAAAACGTGGTGGTTGCATTGTAAGAGACCCAGCGCGGGAATGGGTTGAAGAGCTGATTCATGATTGGGACCTGATCGATGTTAAACCTCGGAGCGGGAAGTTCACTTGGACAAACAAAAGAATCGGCCCGGGTCATATTGCCGCAAGGTTAGACAGATTTCTCGTCCATAGCTCTTTTTTTCTTCATGGTTTAGAGTCTCGAATGCATATATTGCCTTGTTGTACTTCTGATCATCGACCTATAAAACTTGAGTTAGTTGCGCAATCGAACCAGGGGCCCATTCCCTTTAAATTCTGCTCTCACTGGGTCAAGGAGCAGACTTTCATGCCGCTGATAAAAGAGACTTGGAATATCCCTGTCAAAGGATCTCCTTTTTTCGTATGGGAGGAGAAATTAAGGAGAGCAAAAGCCGCTTTAAAAGATTGGGTCAGGACCTTACCTAATCCGGCAGAGGAAAGAAAATTGATTCAGGAACGGTTGGAGTTACATCAAGTGGCTTCGGAAAATGGGGAGATCACCAAAGATACTCTGGACGAGGAGGTTTCTCTGCAGCACCTGTTTCTTAAGGCTAGATTGGCTGAGGAAAATCACTGGAGATTGAAATCACGTAGCCTCTGGCTCAAGGGGGGAGATAGGAATACTTCATTCTTCCACAAGCAAGCCCAGGCTCGAAACTGTCGAAACTCTATCTCAGAAATTTCCGTTGAGACCAATACTTATAGAGATTTTCATAATATTAAAATGGCTGCCTTTACCCATTTCAAAAATCTATATTCTGAAGACGAGGCTTTGGATCTGGATCCGAATCTGGTGAATGAAGTTTCCTCTTTGATAACCGACAGGCAGAACTGTTTCCTGGAAGCTGAGATTGCCAACAATGAAATAAAAAACGCCCTATTTGCTATGGAACCGGATAAGGCTCCGAGACCCGATGGGTTTACCGCTAGCTTCTTGCAACACTGCTGGCCCATTGTGGAGACGGATTTGAGTAGAATGATTCGGAAATCCCAAGGGAGTCGGAAAATTGGGGGTAGCACTAATTCAGCTTTCTTGGCCCTCATCCCCAAGGAAAAAGGCGCCAACTCCTTCAGCAGATTTCGCCCCATCTCTCTTTGCAATATAGGCTATAAGTTGATTACGAAAATTATTGCCAACAGACTAAAAACCATCCTTCCTGGCATCATCCCTGAGAATCAAGGTGGCTTTATCCAGGGAAGGCAGATCGTGGATAACTTTATTTTGGTCCAAGAGGCAATCCAATCCAGTGTGGTTCGCAAAGAGAAAGGTATGGAAGTCAAGCTAGACCTGGAGAATGCCTTTGACAGAGTGAGGCATAAATTTCTTCTGGAAGTGCTGCAAAAATTTGGGTTTGGTTCCAAATTCATAAACTGGATCAAGGCCTGTATTAGCGAGCCTTGGATCGCCCCTCTGGTGAATGGCAGAGTCACTGACTTCTTCAAGGCTTCTCGAGGTTTGAGACAAGGGTGTCCATTATCCCCTCTCCTCTTTGTCCTCCAAGCCTCGGTTCTCAGTTTCCTATTGAACAAAAAGCTTCAGGATCAAGATTTATTAGGCCTAAACATTGCTAGAGGAGTTCAGAACATAAATCATGCATTGTTCGCTGACGATTCCCTATTGCTGGGAGCTGCCTCTTTGCCCTCAGCTAGAAGATTTAAAGCGGTGATTGATGTTTATTGCCATAATTCTGGAAGTAGTCTCAACAAAGGTAAGTGTCACATCTATTGCTGGAACACTCCTGTTGCCACGCTACATGCCATTTCCAGCTGCCTAGGTTTCGTGGCATCCTCATCCTGGTCATCATTCAAATATCTGGGCCTCCCAATTTTCCATAATAGGGCTACAAGCAGAGATTGGTTACCCCTGTTGGAAAAATTTGAAGCTAAGATTCTTGCCTGGGGCTTCAATTGGCTGAATCTGGCTGGAAAGTCGGTGCTTATAAAAGCTGTATTGAATAGCCTCCCCATCTTTCAGTTTGCAGTTCTGTTGGCCCCTGCTGGAATCATAAAGAAAATGGAGGACTTGACCAGAAATTTTTTTTGGAAAGGAGGGAAGGACAATGCTAAGAAAATTCCTTTAATAAGCTGGGCCACAATTGCTTTGCCCAAGCTGGAAGGAGGACTGAGTTTTAAGAGTCTTAGTCTTCAGAATGTTGCTTTGGGAGCAAAGCTGTTATGGAGGATTATAACCCCTAATCCGGGGTGGGCGCAGCGTGCCTTGTGGAAGAAATACTTCCGTGGCAAGAGGACTAGGTGCTTGGATCAGCCCATAGCCAACTCCATCTCGGTTATACAAAAGCTTTGTGCAAAGTCCTCTCATCTCATCAGTCAAAATGCTCATTGGATACCAGGTAATTGCTAGCATATTCGAATCTGGGAGGATAGGATAATGGGATGTGAACCCTTGGAGGAGGATCGTTCTCTCCACTTGTTGAAAGAATGGATGCAGAGAGCTGGCTTCCTCACTCTGTGGGACATTTCTAACTGGGATAACGGAGTTTGGCACAGCTGGCTTAACTTCGAGGTGCCTCTGAATCTGTCAAGCGAGCTGGATGCTTTCTTAGATCATCTAAATGGTAAGGCGCCATTGAGAAGCCGGAAAAGGGACGTCCGAGGATGGGGACCGTCTCCAGGACACTACTCTGTCTCAAAGGGATACAGGCAGATCATTTCAACCCCTCATGTCCCTCCAGATCCGAGCTCATGGAAAGGAATCTGGTTTACTCCATCGCTGCCCAAAATTGACCATTTCTGTTGGCTTCTTTGCCATCAGAGGATCTTAACAGAGGACCGGTTACGAAAAAGAGGATTTGTGGGTCCCTCTCGGTGCTCGATGTGTGAAGAAAGCGCTGAGTCTGCAGCACACCTGATGCTTCATTGTAGTTTTGCCAAGGTTTTATGGGCTGAAGCCTTAGGCCCGTGGATTCAGGATGTCGCCCTCCCAAGTAACATTTCGGAGCTGTTCTCTTTCTGGTGGCGCTCTTACCCCGGTGGCTATCCCAAGAACTCGCATCTCAAGCATGCCTGGAGCGTCCTCCCCAAATTGATCTGCTGGCATATCTGGTTGGAACGAAACCGGAGGATTTTCCGCGATCAGAGGAGCGCTCACAAGATTATCTGGATTAAAATCAAAGCCCTGCTCAAGGAATGCGTTGGCGATCATCCGGATGGGGCTGGATTGAGGGAGCACGATGTTGTTTGGTGCGAGCATCTGGATCTTCAGTTCTCTGTAACTGACAGGCCGCTTATCCCCCTTCAAGACTGGCAGCTCAGATTATCTGCCCCCGATTTCATATCCTTCTGCTTAACGAAGGCGCACTGCAAACTTTCCTTTGACGGCGCTGCGAAAGGGAATCCAGGCAGATCCGGAGCCGAGGGTGTGATCAAAAACGCTGATGGATGCATTGTTCTCAGATACGCCTGGGGTGTGGGTTTCAACTCCAGCATCTAGGCAGAAGCCCTGGCGCTTCTTCAAGGCCTCAAACAACTAAAATCGCTTGGCATATCTGTGGCTTCTGTGTTTGGAGATTCCCAGACAATCATTAAAATCATGGTTGACAATTCTTATCCCTCATATGTAAGACTGTCTAGACTGATCAGAAGAATTAGAACTCTGTTGAAAGCATTCCAGAGCATAAACTTCTACCATATTAAGAGAGACAATAACAACGAAGCTGATGCGGAGGCAAATAAAGCGGTCACCCTTCCTCCAGAAGTCATCAACAGCAATGGAGTTGAAAGTCGAGATCCCATTCCTTAAATGACTGTCCTATGTTTTACAGTCTTCTTTTGAAACAGTTTGTCTGCATTTTTAATGGAGGGAAAATTGAAGCGGTGATCCGAAAAATAGACTGTATAAATCACTGGGGGTGCAAAGATAATGAGGTTTTGGACTGGCCATGGTGTCAGCAGGTCTCGACTCATGAAATTGTAACCAGTTTTGAGGCTTTAGGCCAGCATTAATATATCTCTCTACCCGTTTTTGTTAAAAAAAAAACAATACAATTTATAAATAAAAAAAAACAACTATATAACAATACAATTAAAAAAATAAAAATATATATATAATATTATAACATTTGTTTTTTAACATTTAAATATTTAAATTTCTTTTTAATTTATTTTTTTAATTAAGTATTAAAACAATATTATAAAAAATTTAATTTTTTCTTTTATTTTGTTTAATTGCTTTTATTTTATTTTGTTTATTTTCATTTAATTATTATGTAATGTGAAATAGAAATTTGTAATTTTCAAATATATATATTTTATATAAATTTATAAACTATTATATTAATTTTTTTATAATTTTAAGTTTATAATTTTGTATTTAATTGCTATGTAAAGTAAAATAAATTTTTCTTTTATTTTATTTTGCTTATTTTTATTCAATTGCTATGTAATGTAAAATTAAATTTTAAAATTTTAAAATATATTAAAAGATTATAAGTTTTTTTAATAAAATCATTGCCTTAAAAAAAATAAAATTTAATTTTAACATTTGTTATAAATAGTTAGTAATTTTTTTGTTTTTTTTTAAATATTAAACAAAAACTGAAGTTTGAAAATAATAGTTTATTTTTTTAAAATTGTTTTATACAATTTAAACACATTTTTAAATTTTTTATAAAATGTATTCAAAACATATTATATAGATATATATACATATGATTTATAATATTTTGTTTTAAATGAAAATTTTTATAGTTAATTTTACTGCTTTAATTTCAAGCTATTTAGTTTTAGAAATAAATTTTGTTTATTAAATTTATTTTATCCGCATTATTTTTCCATTAACTAATATATATATATATATATATATATATATATATATATATATATATATATCAGGAAAATGGCATCAAAAAATATTTCTGTGAATGTTTCTGCACCTAAGGCAGTAGCTCCCAAATCTACAGCTATAGCTCGACGCACTATGGATACAACTCCCAAATCTAAAGTTGCAGCTGGACGCACTATGGACACTGTTGGACGCAATAAGGACATTGTTGCACACACTAATAAAAGTCAAGCAAGTGGGGCACTAGGTTCATTAAAGCTTATTTCTGATTGGAAGAACGCCGAGGAAATAGATAAAACCGATTTCTCATGGTATCTTGAAGACAGTGAAATGGAGGCTGATATACACATCTATCTGATTTGTGGTATGATTGACTTAAATGAGCCATATGATGTGATGGGCAGAGTACGAGACATATGTATGGTCCCGAATACAAACACTATTTATGTTCTTACAAGGAAGGCTTAGAAACGTGAGAAGGTTAGATATCGTCTATCAATCGTCAAGTATGACACAGATGAAATATCTTCAAAATTTTCTGAAAAAATATCAAGCAACATTGCAAATAACATTGTAAGTATGCTTATTTTTATTTCCTCTATGTATTATTGTAAGGATGATTCAATTTTTTATAAATTATTGATCATTGACATGTTTTATTTTGTTTCACAGGATTTTGTTCCAAGTCTTTCAAACATGTTTGAAGGTATTTATATGTTGGTGCCAAATGTTATGGATGTGATCAACACTTTCCACAAAGACAAAGCAGAGGAAAGGAGATTGAAGCAAAGAGCAATAGCTCGTGACACTGCAACAGTACAAAGAGGGGATCAACCAAGAGTCACTAAGGTGGGTCAATCTAGTAAACTTAAACATGTTTCTTTTGAAGGTGTCGAACATGAGATAGAAAATTATGATAGAATTAGTGAGGAGGAAATTGGAACTGTTGTGCAAAAGGAGAAAACAGATCAGCCACCAAAAAGAAAAATTGCCAAAGATGTCTCTCTTTTACCTCATGAAGGAGAGCTTGTTTATAAAAAAACTGATATGTTATCCAATAAGACTAGGAAATCAAATATTGGTGAACCTGTAAAGGTCATGAGCAGCAGTGAAGAACAAATTGAAAGCTCTCACGGAAGCAAAGAAATCATAACACCAGGTGCTGAGTTAAAGGATGGCATTATTAAAACAAAACAAAATGTTATTCGACAAGAGTTGAGGAAGAATAAATTAATTATTGGTGGCCAAACATTTGAGCTTAATGTTAACCAATTTTATGGCCGATATGAAGGACAATCTCAATATCAAATTAGAAAGGTCCATCACCTACATGTACATAATCTGAAAACATTGTTCAAGTTCAATCCATATGCGCATGTGGTGGATTATGTGGTTCTTGTTGATCCATGTCAGGTTCCCAACAAACAAGCATTTGACAAGACAAAATGTTTTGATTATAAATATTATGTAATTGGAGGGAACCATTCGATAGAGGCTAAGAGACAATTGATTGCAGAATATCCCAATAACTATTTTTTTCAAACAGTGAAATGCATCATTTACGTTGGCTTAACAGAAATAGAATCAAAGTTATTGGCATGGGATCATAATGCAGATAATGAGTACAGAATGAAAATGACTTTCATCCAAAGGGTCAGATTTATTCATAATGAATTCATAGAAAAATGTGGTGGGGATAAGACACAAGTCAGTGTAGCATTTCGAAAGGAATGTTTAATGGAAAGAGATTATCAAATTGATGAAAAAAAAAGCAAAAGATGGAAAATTGAATACAAATTTCTTCAGAGGCACAAATAAAATTTTTCAGTTGGCATTTAGAACTGGGGAGGTATGGGATTTGATTGATGAGATTTTTGATCGGTGGGAGAATATTTCCATAAAAAATCAGAAGGTTAGAAAGAGTAAACCCATAATATGCACCAACAGTAAGGGGGGTCCTGAAATGAAGCAGCTTCCAGAGGATATGACTATCACACCTTGGAGAACAATGCAAGGTGTGAAGGATGATAAATTAGTCAAATCAGTATTAGCCCATGTGAAGTCGGGTGAATTATCAATGGAAGAAATGTGTGCATAATTTCAAAAGTAAGTTTCTTGAATTATTTCTTATTTTTCTTTCATTATAATTTTCTTTTAAATAAAACATAATGATGTTGGTAGAATTTGTTATGCATGTCAGTATATTAACGCTTTTAACTTGATTTATTCAGTCATAAAATTTTTATGAAAATACAAGAACACATGGTTAAAATGTTGAATGAAGACAGTTGGAATGATATTGTACGCAACTACCCATAAGCAAGTTCTACATCAACACTAAAGAATTTTATATTGCATTCAATAAGGTATGTTGATTTATAAATTCATTTTATTCATATTTGAACTATTTTTATTTTATTACTTATATGTGTGTGTGTGTGTGTGTGTGTGTGTGTGTGTCATTAAAGATGTCGAAGAAGGATGGAAATGGAGTACCAGATACTTTCAAAAGCTTTATTGAAAAAATTAAGATGGAGAACATGAGAAGGAAGCGTCTTATGAATGTTGAACTTGATCCTACTCTTAATCATTACATTTGAAATGGGCTCGACAGTGTCCAATATCAAATAATACAAGGTGACTGTGAAGACATTGCATCACTAATACCTAAAAGGGAACATGGCTTAGTTATTGCAGATATTCCTCATGGTTTCAATTTCCCAGACATTGAATATGATAGAGAACCATATATTTATCAAGCTTTTAGTAAAGTGGTTACGGGTTTTCAAGAAGTGACAACATCACCACTTTGGCGATTTGTGACATTTCATTCAGACACACAGTTTCCAATGTTATTAACAAGCTTCAAAGGTAAAGCAAACTCAAGGATGCAACTTACATGGTAAGATTTTGAAATTGTATGTTTGATTCCTCCTAAAAAAATTTATTCATGTAAAATTTAATTGAACTTTTACTATGTTATGTTACAGGCAAAAGTCAAATATTGTTTCTTCCGAAGATCAGCCTATTATAAATGATTGTGAATTCATCCATGTTGAATGTTGGACAAAAGACGATAGCTATAAGCATATTATTATGAATCGAGTAGATGGGAAGAGTCATAGTCAAGTATTGGTTTATGATGCAGTTGTAAGAAAACTAACATATGAGGATAAAGATGCTAAAGGAGATATAGTTAACATTTATCAAAAACCACAAGCATTGATTAACTATCTTATAGATCTATGTTCAAATGAAGGAGAATGGGTTTTGGATTTATTCTCAGGTTCAGGTAAGTTTTATTATACAAATTTAAATTTAAATATTGTCTTTTTTACTTTTTATGTCTTCGTACTAATTTTTTACTTTTTTTTTGTGCTTGATGATTAGGTACAACACTAGCATGTTGCCTACTAAAAGGAAGAAATTGCATTGCCATTGAGAAAGACCCAGTTCAATGCAAATTTATTCAACAAAGAATTAATGCTCTTAAATTCCTTCCAGATGCGAAGCAAGAAGTTGGTTTGAGGAAAGGAGATTTTAATGAATCACGTGTGGCAAAAAAAACAAAGGAACCTCAACCACCATTATATGGAATGATTGAAAAGGGACACTTTGGAAGATTCGCTGACATGAAAGATCCATTAGAAGATGACAATGATCAAAATGAAGAAGAAAATGCTGCAGAAGAAGCCATCAATGCTGTTCTAGATGATGTTGAAGATGTATTAGTTGATATTGTTGATGATGTTTAAGTTATGCTTGCAAACAAAGCTTATTTTTTAGAACTATTAATCAATTTTACTTGTAATGTTTAGACTTTGATATTTTATGAGAACAACCCTTTTTTTTTGCAAAAAACATGTGATTGCTATTATTTTTTGACATAAAATTCAATAAAAATGTTATTTTCTTAAGTGTTTTTGTTAAGATTCCCCCAAAAAATTAGTTTATTTAACATGTTTTTTCCAACAAAAAGTCTATAAAAGTGTATTTTTTGCATTGTATTTATATTGAAAAATTGTATTTTTTTGTCATATGGTTCAAAATATTGGTTTTTTAGCGACAATTTTTTGATGTGCATTGAAAAATTATTTAACAATACATAAACATGTAGAAAATATAAACTTTATAATATTGACCCTTTTTCCATCTTTTATCTATGTGAAAAAGTGAAGATATCATTACAAGTTTTTATTTTAAAAAAAATAATATTTTTTTTATTTTTAAAACACAAGTACATAAATGCACTTAAAAATAAACATCTCACAGAAGAAGAAGACATTAGAAAATCTATAGTGTCAAAATCAATCCTATAAAAAAACATTGGTGATGATACACCACCACTATTCAAAATCGACATAAAAAACATCACATAAAAATAAATAATAAATAAAAAATAAAACAAAATGAAAAAAACTTAAAGTGCCAAAAACATGCTCAAAATTTTTTTTCTTGATTCTGCATCGCCACTTTTTCAAAATCAAGTGTTTTTCTTGATACTTCAAAAAGTAGGTAACAATGAGGTTACCTATTTCATCAATAACATTGTTAACCCTGGAGTTCTCTTTTAAGCCCTTTTCAGACTTTCTAAATGTGAAAAGATCGACGAGTACTTGACTATTCGAACTTGTTAAAGTAAATGAACAATCATCCTTTCAGTATAATTTTACCCCTTTTCTGGACTAAAATGGACTAATTACGAAAAAGGTATACGATGACTAATCATGGTCAATAGAGTTCTCTCCTGCATTATTTTTTCCTTTTTCGGCCCTGAGAGACTAAATTTATGAAAAAGAACAACCACGGAGTTTACTTATGTTTTTCTTATAACTCCCTAAAATTGAAAAACAACGAGTTTCTCCTATACTGAACTCGTTAAAATTTAACAGTAAAGGACCTGTCAATTACAAATGGGACCGAACCACTCCTTCTTAGGGTTCAATTTTAATACTAAGATGGACTCATCCAAAGGATGACCTTACACAAACAAGAAAATGTTATCCTCATCAATCTTGTCAAAAATAAAGAGGTACTTACCAGTAATGGTGGGCAGGGAAGAGAGAAAAAGAATCTAGTTTTCACCCTTGTTTAGAAAGCAGCATGCCACTCTTGAACACGACACTTTGTCACACTTGTACCTGGGTTGGGAAATCCTTTGTCTAATTGTTAATCGAACCACATTGAAAGTCTTCAACCGGTTTCTGGGTATCAGCTTTAGGTCAAATGTTGCCAAGCTATCTGCAATGTCGTTATGCGTTCAAGAGAGAGTTCAAATAAACCATTCATTGCAAACATTTGTCTCCATTCACGTTGACCATCCCTGAGTCAGTCCTTGCAAATATTTCTTCAAAACTTGATCTAATGGTTTCGTGTCGTGGGCTTTCCTACGACGGATCACTTTCTATCGACATCAACTCATCATTTAGAAAGTTGATCTAGAATATTATTAGTACCTTGGGATTTGCATGCCTTAATGGCAAGTTTCTCGCCTTCGACGACAAGTTGCATCATTGACCTTCGAGCGAATGATTCTATGAGTGTTCGACTACAAATCATTCATTCACACTTCATAGATTTTGCTGGAGTACTTTGGGAGCCATTTTCATTATTAGTGGTTTATCTCACACTTGTTAATAGTTCACGTCTTTGAATGGTAAGCAAGTGGTTTCTACCATTTTCGACTTCAACACAATCAATCGCATGGATAGATTCGTACTAGTTCGGGAACCGGAAATCAAGACCTTGGATCTAGTTTCCACCATCCAGGCTGCGAGGAGTTTTATTATTCATGATATAGTAGACTACTCATGATAGATGGTTGTGCCCATACTGTGTCTACTTTTGATGTAATATTGAAACCATATATGTACCAGAACATTTAGTTAGTTTTGATTGGAGTATGGGAATTCCTACCTCAGTGATGATATATATATGTGTGTGTGTGTGTGTGTGTGTGTGTGCATTGAATGTTTTTACAGGTTTTCGACTGGTGTCTCCAATCCAATCCTTAAATGATAAAGCACTTCACTCTTCATAATAACCTCATACTTCACACTTTACGGGGAAATCTGTTACACATTATTTTGTCACCATGACATTTTACTGTCTGTATAGGTCATCACCACCTATATCATGCTCCCTTAGAAGTCAAAAAAACTAATTTTCCTTAATCAAGTCTTAGAATTGGAGAAAATCTCTTTAAAACCTTTAAAAGTATACTTCTGCACTTTTTCTAGCCTTTTCCTGCGGGTCCGCGGATACTTGGTCTATAAACCACAGCAACCCCTGCACGTTCTGCTACTAAAACTTGCAAACCCCCATAAAAAGTCAAATAAAAGAAAAAGTAAATTCTAGAAGCCTAGCTGGTTGAATATTCTCCCAAATGTAAGCTTCTAGAGGCACAATAAGTTTGAGCTTTATCCCTCCACTCATGGAGCTTATCCCTTGGTCCATGCAGCTCAAATCCCTTCATGAGAGGAATCCATCCCCCTCTTCATGGAACTGAAAATACCTCCATTTCCCTATAAATTGAGCTCAAGTTTCAGGCTAAAGGATAGATGCTAAGATTATAAATGAGTTGCTGAAGAAATTCCCAAGACTGCATACTTTCTACTCTAGTTGTTGTTGGCATGAGAATGATCACACCCTTATGTCCATAACTCCATGCTAGTATTTAGAGAGGAAGGTTTGTCAAACTAAAGGAGGAACGATTGTTCAGGACCCCGGGAGAAATATGTACGACATGAAGGAATCAGGTTGTAAGATTACTCTTTTCATTCAAGATAATACATATGGATCTCTTTTTCTCATTGAGTTGTTCTTATGATTATTGAATAACATCAATTCTTAGACTCCTTGATCACTAAGTTGGGTTAACTTTTCTTGATTATTATATGTTGCAGATGCTTTGATTCTTTTGTCTTGTCTGTAATTGCAGGTTCTACTTATTGGAGAAGCCTCTTTGGAGCAACTAGATAAAAGACTGCATCGAACGTTGGATTTCAAGGTAGGGGAATGTCCTCTTTACTTTCTTATAGTAATTCTTAAATGCAATTAATCTAGAGAAAAAGGTTTCCAAATGGATGTTTGTTTCTAGCTATTCGTTGAATACTAGGGAGATCGCTCTTGTCAGCAAGAGGGATTAATCCACATAACAACGACACTTAGGAAACTTTGACTTAGGAGGACAAGCGACACTTAGGAATATTGCAAGGATAGTCGACACTTATAAAAACATGATCAAAGAACAAGATAACTTGAGACGATATTTCATGTATGCTCCAAATTTGACTAAGGAAAAAAAATTTGGAGTGTTGTTTTCGCAGCGACAACAAGATCATCATTGACAATAATTGTAGATATAACATCAACAATAAGTAAAAGAAGATATGAGATGTTGGAGCGGGGTCCCCTGAGGCACAAGCTTCAATGCTCCTTTTTGTATGTTTTATATGTGCGTGCTGTGCACGGGTAATCAAAGGGCTTTTTGCCCCAATTTTGGGATATATTTAAGCTTAAATGTAAACTATGGGTCTCAAACCATGGTTTGAGACCATAGTATTTGTGCGCGAGGCATATTATAAATATATAGCATTTGTCTAAGATAATTAGTTTGGTTAAACTATGATATATTGATACTCGGATAATATCTGCGTCTGTAAGGGTTTTGGGTTTTTGGGTTGAGTAAAAGGCTCTTGCTGGCTGTGTGGGCAGAGACCTAGTCATGGCTGTGTGTTGACTCCGTTGGTTGTGTGCACTGCGGAAGGGATAGTAAGGGTTTTGTAAGGGTTTTTGAAGGAAAAGCTAATGTATTGATAGATCTGAAGGATTAATAGAAGGAACAGTTTTGGCGAAAGCTTTGTGTTATGTGTCTAATTTTTTTTATGCTTACTATTATGCTTTGATGAGATCACATTATTTGTTTACTTACTTATGAATGCACAGATCTAATTGATATGTTTATGCATGAATATTGACTTCTGTTAAGTAAGAGCAATATCTAGTTCTGATCTTTTGGCTGCGCTAAGCGAACCTTATTTCTGTGATACTATCTTTGTGTTTAGTTATAAGTTGTTGAAGATCTTTGGATAACTTATTTGCTAGAACATAATATATTTGTTTAATTCTTTGATGTGTTTTGATTTGGATCGGCTTCTGTTATGTCTATATGCGCCAAAGTGATAGTGATTATTTGGTATATATTTAGTATTTGAGCAGTGTTTGTTCACGCTTCTGTATAAGTTTGTTGTGGGTTTTTACTGAGGACCACTCATCAATTTCTCCCTTAGGGTGCGGAAACCTGGTTCCAGCACCCCCCCATACAACTTTGGGTGAGACTTTGGTCTGTGCGAGCAGATTACTACTGAAAGGGCCAACAGTTGGAGCGTTTTTTGGTTTATCCATAAATATGAACATGGGTCAGGACCCCTCAATCCTACAAATGGTTTCATTGTCAAGACCAAGATCATCATTTTGAGGGAGATTTTATGTTGTGGCAACCCTCATGAAACAAATTACAAGATTGGCTAGATAGAAAGATCCTAGAATTTATGCTTCAAGAGAATAAGAGAAATAAGCTATCTACTGAACAGTGGATCGAAAAATATATTTATACAGAAGTGCATGAATTATTTTTTAGTTCCTTTTCATATGAGCTTCAAGAGTGGTTTTCATGCTTAGTTGAATTCCATCGTTGTATAAGAGACAACCCAGTCACTGAGTGGGCCTCTGAATTGATCCAAAAAGTAGAAAATTTTGATAATAAGATCACTTGCGTGGTAGATCATTGGATCAACTGGATCTTGGGTGGCTTTGTGACAGAATTTTCCATTGATCATTTTATGTCCTAATCTGAAGAAAAAAGACGATTTTTCAAAGGCCCTACAAGTAAGTTCCTGCGCTCATTGAAATTATCGTTGAAGATGCTATTATGTGAAAAGGGTTGTCTGTGTGAACAAGCTGCTTGAATGCATCTTAAGGGTTCTACTACGTGCAATGGCAGAATTTACTGCAAAGAATCTGAAGAAGTCCATTATAGCCCTCTGAAGCTTAGATCTGATAGTGAGCCTGACCCAAAAACTGATAGATCAGGTGAATTTGACGAAGAAATATTTTTTCCAGCAGAGACCTTTAAGTCTTTTTCCTACCCCATCCACTCCACTTATTTCATCGCACCAAAGACCGCCCACCCCACCGTGCAGTCCATCTCCTCCTCCTCCCCCAGAAGAGCAATGGTCTCATCAATGAACCTACCTAATTTTAAGGGTATCGGGAATGAGAACATTGAACACTTCTGGTTTGTGACTCAGGCTGTGTGGCAGGCGCAACAGGTTCACAATAATGATATCAAGAAAGCGCAACTCGCTATTGCCTTCTAGGATAGAGCATTGGATTGGTATATGAGGTATGTTTTGGATAACCCTATTGCTACCTTGCAACAGATAAAGACAACCCTAAAAGAGCAGTTCAAAAAGCCTAAATCATACTCACAACTAGTAATTGAGATGAAAGATATCCACCAGGAGGTTAATGAGTCTATATGGGAAGTATACCAATGGTTGAAACATGTCATCAGGGATGGAGGGTTCGTCATTGACGATGCTAAGCATAAATAATGGTTCATTTCTATGTTGCTCCCCCATCTGTGCCAGCCATGAGGACAAAAAAAGATTACCACATTAGCTGAGGTTGTGGAGATCACAATGAAATTAGATGCTACACCAATACTTGTTGCGCTTGGGACCCAACAAATACAGAATCAACTGGAAGCCATGCACTTGGAAATTCAAATTATGCACAACGATAAGGGAAAGGAAGCGTGCGCAGAGATCTGGTGTATAAAATGCAAATCTTATGGGCACCATAAGGATCATTGTCCTGTTTTCACTAATTATTTTAATGTTGGAGGTCTCGGCCCCTTGAAGAGCCCTGTCTGGTGTAAAATCTGCCAGGTTGTTGGATTGCATGACATATATTCTTGTCCTAGTATTGGGAAGTATCAACCTGACCTAAAGCAATTATTTTGTAGGTTTTTTTCGTCATTAGGACATGATGACCAGCACTGTCGCACCTATGAGATGATGATCGATAAATCTAAAATATACAGGGTGCAGGCTAAGTCCTTCTCACCCGCATCCCCTTTTGGGCACAGATGATCTCTAGGCAGAATAAGAGGTCGAGGAGGTGGATCATCTTGTCGAGGAAGGGGTTAGGTCATTTGTTATAATTGCAGGGATGTTGGCCATTATGTGCGCGATTGTCTAAACCTACATGCCAGTCCTGTAGGTATTGTAGGCAAATTGATCATGTGCTTGAAGATTGACCTATCCTAATTGCTAAGATGCAAGAAAGAAAGACGCAGACCCCAACACAGAATCTGCAGATGGTGCACGTTGACACTCGTAGGGAGGATCCAAGTGTGAATGTAGTAACAAGAAGCGACGTAGATACCAATGGAGATAAGGGAAGGAAATTAGCTACAGATATCTGGATCCATAAGGTGCAAGAACATAAAACAGGAGTTGATCTTCAGCGTGCAAAATAAACCTTTATTGAGGCACAGAAATAATTCATCGAGGGTGGTGTATCTACATCAAATAGACCATTGCAAGGCGCTGGAGGAGACGAAGCGATTAAACCCTTCCTATAGGCATGTATGAAATTACTGCGCAACAAGAAGGCCATGGAAAATCTACCGACATTCATAGGTAATTGTGCAGAGAATGGACCACCAATGGTAGAACAGCGCACCATCAATAAAACCTACAAAAATAAGAAAAGAACGGGTATTGAGATGCGCCTGACTGCACATATAGGAGCTTATGAAATGGACCAAGTAATTCTTGATCTAAGGTTAGATGCTAATGTTCTACCAAAACATACATGGAAGTGCATGGGCGAATCTAAGTTAGAATGGTCCACGATCCAACTGTGCATGGCCAATCAGCAGAGGATCATTCCTCTTGGGAGGTTGCCTCAAGTCAAAGTCAGTATTGATGGTGTCAATGTGAAAGTCGACTTTGAAGTAATGGATATCATGGATGATAGGTATCCCTATCCTGTGCTATTGGGATTGAATTGGACTATTTACATGGATGGTGTCATAGACTTGAAGAAGAGAAGGATGGAGTTTGAGAATAATGGAGTCTGATTTATCATCCCTCTAGACCCTGCCGAAGGACACCGATATACAGAGACGGTGCGCACTGGGGACGAAATTGACCAAATCTATAAGATGAACTTGTGCGCAGAGGATTGGGTCAACCCAACAATGGATGGAACTCTTAAGTGGGAGAATGAAAGTTCTCTTTGTTTAGACTCTGATGAGGAAATCAATAATTGGCATAACCGATTGCATGAGGTGTCTACGTTGTGCTATAATCGTGTGACTAGATATCTGCGATGTATAACATCTGAGGTATGTGGGTTCCCACATTATGGTGGCTCAATTGATGTAAACATGTTCCTCAGAGAACTGGAAAGGACTGTGTCGACAGCACAAAGGTTCCATGCTTTAGATACTAGCTTGCGCGCTACTCCATCGAGATGGTGGGAAACACATAAGGAGAATCTGGGATATTGGGACGAAAGCACACAGATGATGCAACTACGATTTGAATGCCCAATCATTAACGAAGAGGACTTATACTCTGCCAATGAGGATCCATGTAGACATCTGGAAAAGTGGAATCAGGTATGGGGTGTCAAACCAAGGCCTAAATGGGTTCACATGTTTATTCATACCCTGGGAAAGGTGCTAATTGAATGGTACTTGGAAACAGAGTTGCGCAGAGGCACTAACGATTGGTCTGCACTAATCGATAGTTTTCCTCTTACATTTAGCTTTGAAAGTGGGATTTTTATCATTAGTGAAGCTTGAATCATTGATGCGATGATCAAGGATACTGTGCCTTGTCGACACTTCGCACTAATAGAAGTTCAAGACCTGCGCGCACTTGTAAGATGCCCCATCCCCTTAAAATTTAGACAAATGTGCTCCATGCTGAGTCTTGTGGGATACTACATAAAGCGCATTCCCCAGTACGACTTGATAAATGCACCCCCATGACCAGATTACTCCGCAGAAGTGCGGCATTCCCTTGGGATGATGAATGTAAGAGAAGTTTGTAATTCCTAAGGGATATGACAGATACGATGTGATCTGCTTTGAATCACTTGGTCAACAAGCCTCTGTTGGGGGGGATGATCTATCAATGGTTATACTTAGCTATGAATTACATGCATAATAAGGTGCATCACGCGCACGGTATCTGCGCCAAGGGATTAACTAGTGCACATAGGCGTAAAAAAATAGCAGTTGGAACAGTAAAACTGGATAAGACAAAATTATTACCATTTTAGGAGCGTCCAAGATGAATTCAATGAGGGTATCTTTCCATATTTGGGACCATTTTTTCAATAATGGAACCTCATTAATGCCTTAGGAGTCGTTGCAGATGTGTCACAAGTATAAATATGAATCATGGGGTCGCAATAGTTTCCTTTGCGTTCTAAGAGATTTTTATGCTTTGATCTGTTTACTTGTCTTTTCTTTTGTTGTGTCTATGTCCAGATTAGATCTTGTGTTTGAGGAAACTTTGCGCTAAGCGAGTTTAGGATGCATGATTTAGAGCAAAATGACTACCACTAGACCTAGAGAGGACCTTACCACGGCGGAGGTGTCTATGGTAGAGACCCCTGCACCATATAAAACAAAGAAGGGACACACTTTTGGGACGTGCAAGTCCCCGAGAGAAAATACCCCTGGACTTCGCCATTTTGTAGGATAGAAGATGAAGAAACCCATGCCTGAAATCCCAGAAACTATCGAATAAGGGGATGACGATGTCGTAGAAGTATCACCATTCGTGCAGATGCCTCGCTACATTGCACCGCACAAACCTACAGTGAAAGTGCCAAAAGACTTGGATAAGGTGTGTGCAGGTATCCAAGTTTCGTTGACCCCATAGAACGTCCCAATGGAGGGAGACATGCTAGCCAAAAACCCTTAACTGTGATTCGATGACTGGGATATCGCAGATATAGAGAAATTTCCAGATCTCGTGCCAGAGTTTTACCTTGATCCATTTCCATATGCAGGAGGGCTAGTGCGCCTTGAGCCAAAGAAATAAATGCTAGGTATACACAAGGCATGCCTCCTCAATCTTTTGTCGATCCCTCATTTTGGGCGCAACCCCATTAATGATATTTGTGTCAGGCAGTTGCTGGCATTAGTGCATGATGATGCACTTTGGTTGGGAGAGTGCATAATTGATATAGAACTAATTCATAGAATTACCAGGTTTCCAAATAGGGGGGCCAACCCTATGACTGATTTCAAAGGGAAAGCATAGGAGAAAGCGCTGACAGATAAAATTAAGAAGAAGTATGATGTTACATGCAAATCCTGAGGATTTGTGGTAGAAGAAATAAATGGCCTAGTAGTCCGTTTTGGCATGGTAATTTTGGATTGCAAAATGATGTGCAAGTATAGGCCAAAGGAAGTTCCTGTGCATGTGATTGCGCCGCCGGGAGATGCGAAAAGGGGTTCATCTATAATTGGTTCGCATATATCTGCAAAGAATTCATTGGAAACATGTGCGATGTCCAAGAGCAGGGCAAGCATTTTTAGTATGCTTGGATCTTATTGTTAATCACACTAATTGGGTGGAAAACCCCTGAAGATACCTAATTCCCACAACTTGCAGAACCCATGTGCAAAGTTGGGCACTATGCAAACCTCTGGCACTCTTCTAACCATGTGCGAGCAAAATAAAACAAGATCTTTTGGGTCTTATATGATGTGAGCTTATACCAGGCGGAACAGTCAAATCCACCCTTATCTTCCACCCTTTATGAGCAATACAAAATGGTAGCATACTTTAAGGCTACATTTCATAATATCCACATCTTCGCGAAGGGCAGTGTGGAGGGTGTTTGGTACGAGTTGCCTTATTTGGTGACTGGGGATGATTTGATCAGGGTCACAGCCGACTAGCCGCCGGGGTGGTTGACTCCACCAACACAGCTGCGCACCCCAACAGGAAAATCCACAGAGAAGGCCACCGAAAAGCCTGCAGACATGGTACCACCGACGATGAAAAACAAACCTAGTGACAAAGAGCCTACACCGACCACTATAGGAGAAACTGCTGAGACCACCACAGTGACAGAAAATAATGGCTCTGTGCCCAAAGAAACTGAAGCAGCCAAAACATGCATGATTGAGTTGATGCCCCAAATCTTGCAATTTGATTCTACCAACAACTTAGCTAGACATTTTACCTTAAACAGTTGTGTAGGTTTGATGTTTAGATCAAACTCTAGGATTTAGCAATCCATCTCCCCCTTTTTACATCTGTATCAGGCTGAGTCAACATTGTTTTCACTACAATATTACTCACATGAGCAATTATGGGAGAATGAAGGACATAGATTCTAAAAGCTTTTAGATCTTGAACTAAAGCTTAGGCATGTTTTTCTATTATTTCATATTTCATTTCTGCATCTCTAATAACTTTGCTAAAGAAAGCAATTGGCTGCTCATGTTGGTCTTCATTTTTTTTTGCAATAAAACTACTACAATAATGGTTTCTCAAGCAAATGAGAAAATGCTAAAGAGTTTTGAATAATCAAGACTGGCAAGTATTGGTGCTTCTGAAATTGCTTTCTTAATCTGAGAAAAAGAGAATCTAGCTTGTCGGGTCCATTTGACTTCATTATATTTTTTGAGCATATCAGTAATGTCTTTAATAATCTCAACGTAATTCAGTATGAACCTTGTTAAAAAATGTATTTTCCCTTTGAACATTTGAATTTATTTCTTAGTTCTAGGCAGACTAATTAACTGAATAGTTGAAAATATTTTAGGATCAATTGTGACTCCCTTCTTTGAAATGATATGCCCTAACAATCTCCCTTACATCATAGCAAACAATGATTTTTGAGATTAAGAGAAATTCCAAATTTTCTACATATCTGAAATACTTTCCACAAATGCTTGATATGTTTTGCATCAAAATCTGAAAATGTGGTCAAATCATCTAGTTAAATAACTATGAATTTATTTACCTTACCCACAAATGCCAAATCCATGGATCTTTGAAATGTTGCACAAACTATAATTAGATCGAAAGGCATTTTAGCATACATGAAAGTGCCCAAGGGTGTTGTGAAAGATGTTTTTTCTCTATCTTCTTAGCTAACAAAAATATGGTTGTATCTAGAAAATCCATCTAGCATTGAAATCTTGTCAACACATATTACTCTTTGAAATAATTGATCCATTTTTGGCAGTGGATAATTATCTTTCAATGAGAATTAGTTCAAGTTTCTGAAATCAACACACATTCTTATTTCTCCATTCTTTTTCCTAACGCGCACAAGATTAACTATCCATTTAGAATATCTTAAAGGAAAAATTATCTTTGCATCTAACAACTTTCTTATTTCTTTCTCAATAATAGGCAACAAAACTAGATTAATTCTTCTCATTTTCTGTTGAAATGGCTTAGCTCTTGGTCTCAAGGGAATTTTGTGCTCAATAATTGTTGTATCATAAGTTTTCAGATCTTCATATGACCATGTAAATACATCTTTGTATTCTTTAAACAAGTTGACATATTTTTCTCTAATATCTCGTGGCACAATTGCTGATATTTTTACATTTCTTATTTATTTTGTAGTACCAATATTACAGTCTTGTATGTTTTATTGTTGTGAATTTAATAGTGAATATTTTGGTAGATAATTTCGATCAAACATTTTTTCAAGAGGAACCAGTCCCTTTGGAATATAATTTTTAGGCAAGTGTATAATGTCATGATCAACTATTTTATGTTTCGGAATTGTATCTAAATCAACAACATTTTCTTTTATCACGTCATTGTTTTCTTCTTCAATATGTAAGCGAGAAAATTCATTAATGGCTTGCAAAAAACTCTTCGATTGCTCATCATCCTCAAATATTTTCCAATGTCTTATATTATACGGAATAGAAGATTTGTACTTCACTTCAATTTGATACTGTAGTTGTAAATGATCTAGAATTTTGAAAGTGCTTGTAGAAACTTCCAAGGAATATGCATGAATATTATGTTCTCTCGGAATAGCTTAAATGTTAAAAAGCTTGAAAATCATTTTCCACATAGTCCCAAAATTAAAGCCTCATATTCTACCACATTTTCAATGACTTTAAAATCTAACGTAGATCATTGAGTAATATTTTTATTTTCAAGTGAAATCAACACAATTCCAGCTCCAGCTCCAGCTCCATCTCTAAAAAATGCTCCATCAAAATATATTTTCCAAACATCAGTGTCTCAAATTTGAGGGACATTTATAGTATCTTCAATTTTGTTTGTTATATTGCACTCGTCATTTGTAGCTAAGATTAAAAAAAAAAAAAATCCTAAATCTTGAAGAATAGCATATATAGGATGGTTTACAACTTGATTAGCATTACATACAGTGTTTATGAATCTCACTTCTCTATATAACCTTAAATATTCACCTCCATAACACGCGGATGGTAGCATAGGACATATCCATTTGTAAGCTTCCTCCAAGCTTAGCACAACAAGATCTTGATAATAGCATACGAAACTTAGGAGGGATATTTGTCACTACTATATCCATTACTATGATTTTGACAAGAACTTGAGCAAGGGTAATAACTAGATCTTTGATTAATCCCAAACATGGTACCTTCTTTGAATTAAATGTGTACAAGTCATGATAGGGCCTAGTAATTTGCAACTGAAGTTGGTCCATAATAACTTTGGGCATTAAATTATGATAAGCACCAAAATATAGCATATAGTTGTACAAAATAAAATCATGAATTTTTAATGTGGCATAGAAAGGTGGCACACTTTCATCTATCATGCCCAAACTAGGCCCAAAAACTATTGAAGGATTCTCATCTTGTAGGCTTATCATATCACCTTCAGCGTCTACACTTGAAGACTGTATCGATTTAGAAACTTGTTTCTTATAACCTGGATTCCTTGAAAGTTAAGATAAGGGAATTGGAATTTTTACCCTTTATAATTATATTTCCACATTAAAAACAAGAGGCACGATTTTTTTTTGTAGTACATTGATCTTGTGACTTGCTTTGAGATCGAATATATGGGGTTTCAACAAATTTATCTTGTGGGACATCAAAGGTAACCTTTTTTGCAAGTCTACCAAGGCCTTGTATGGGTCTCAAGTCATATCTTCTATTTAGTTCAGCAATGAGAAATTCAGAAAAAGCTTGATATTTAGAAATTTCAGAGGATTGTTTATTCTGACCTAGAGGTTAAATTTGATTGAGAGGGACAATAGCATTTTCAAATGGTTGGTAATAAAAATAATTGATATCATTGGTCACAATTGATATTACTTATTCAGGGTCCCGATCATCAATCATTAATGGAGGTTGAATTTGCTGGTCATTATTTGGTATTTCTCTCGGCAAAATTTGTGGTTGAAAAGGTTTTTTATATTGTGTTGAAGATATATTTAAATTACGTTGAGCTACTTTTTGTTGTGTCTCCATTCTTGAAATTTGACTTGACAAATTTCTCAATAATGAGGTTATTTCATCAATCTTATGTTCCTCTTCTTTTTTCTTTGATGGTGAACTACTTTCTTCTTTATGCTTTGATTTTATATGTGCCTTTTGTGCATTTGCTTTCCCTTTACCTTAACTGCATTGGTTTGTATATCTCATAGGCGCTTCACTCAATGAACCTCTGTCATATCACGTGTGTTCATGTCATAGTAAACAATACCCCTAATTTGACTACATATTGGAAAATACCTCTAAAAATTACATTATTTAACCCCCTACCAATACAAACCCAATACACCTTACCAATTAAAAAAACCCTACTTCCACTAGATATTGTAGGTATCCATTTTCTCATTAACATTTTTTCTACCCCTTTATATTTTTTCATTAACTTTAAGCTCCATCTTTTATACCTACCAATATAAAAACCCTTTACCCCTATTATATGTTCAATATATTATGTCATTTTTTCTTCAATATATATCCCCCAATATGAACCCACGTGGTATAGTATTGCTCCCCAGTGAAGCCCGTGTGGTATATATGTTGAGGTTTCAGATTTCCTTTCTCTTAACATTAAAGAAAAATCATCATCAAATGTTTTAGAAAACCTTATCTTAGCTTCATTTACTGGAGGTTTACAACCTAGTGGCATCTTATTGTAAATATTATTAAACCTTTTGATAAATTCTACAGCAGGTTCATCAGGATTCCTTTTCAAATCTTCAAATTCTGTCAAATAATAAATAGGATACTTTTTAATTCCCCATCGATTTGTGAAGATATTTGGTAATTTTGTCCATGAATTTATAGCATTTTCACGTAACTGTCTGAACCAAATTCTGAAATTTCCCTCTAATGATTGAACAAACAGTCTCATATAAACATATTCGTGTTCTAATTTCATATTGTATGCAAAGTCAAGGAATACAGACACATGATCCTCTGTTGATGGTCCTGT
The DNA here is from genome assembly GCA_034641835.2 of Pinus albicaulis. NCBI lineage: Eukaryota > Viridiplantae > Streptophyta > Pinopsida > Pinales > Pinaceae > Pinus > Pinus albicaulis. Next base: position 5,013,153 of record MU968363.1, on the reverse strand, counting down.
ATCTCCATTAAATCGGGGTAGATGTTTCAAATATACTTCAGTAAAGTCATGGGTTATTGGTGGAAGTACTAGTGCGGCATACCGAGCTGTCACAATTGGCCTAAATCCATCCATCTGATGTTGTGGTAAAAATATTTTTCTAGGAGATAAGACTTAAGAAGAAGATGACTGATATGGAACTATAGGCTTTTTTATAAATTGGGGATGAATAGCTAGCTTTTGGACTTCAGGGAAGATCTTTTCTTGATCTTCAAAAGCTAAGGGATTAGTATATATTTTGATGCAGGAGCATCTGCTTTAAGTCAAAAGTCAAAGAAAAAATGAGACCTTAGGGTCTTGACATTTGTCCAAGGAGAGACTATTGTAAAAGAGACATTGTAAAACTCATGTAAAAAGTATTTTATTTCTTAGTGAGCATTGATAGGGAATATGCTTAGTTGTTAGGTGTCAATGAGTGTTGAGTCAATGTAACAAATCCCCTTAAGAAATGGGATACTATAGAGAATATTTTTTGTTTGTGCTAAGAAGATAGAGAATTCATAAATTAGGATTTCCTTATAATAGAAATAAGTTACAAGTTTATAGGAGTTGAGTGAGGGTTGGATAAGCTCTGAATTGTATTGTAAATTAATTGTAAGCTTCGAAAGAAGAGGAGGCCAATTTAAAAGAAATAATATTAGGCCAAGAGAGAGAGGCGAGAGTCGAGAGGAAGAGGCCAAAATTAACCAAAGAAGATTGGGCTCAGAGAGAGAGAGAGGAGAAGCTCGAGAACGGAATAGGGTTCTGTTGAAGAGATGAGTGCCATGTAAAGGCACAATGTGTAAATACAGAATGTAAATAGGTCTTTATTGTATCTGTACATTTGTTGATTAATGAGATCTTGAATTCATGGTGAATGTGTTTTGTTTCTTTTACGCGTTGAGTGATCTGTAATTGAACAAATTCAATATCTGTGAAATAATTAATTGATTGCATGAATTCGAATGAATGAATAAGTCTTATTGTGTGGAGAAGGCTTAATGGCTAGGTAGAATCTATATGATTCCAGTCTGGGAGTTAATTAGTTGTGAATAAAGCTAATTGGAGCGGAAGAGTGCAAATAAACATATGTGCAGGCCGAGAAAGAGAAACAAATCCAAATTTTGGATTCAGAGAATAAATACAAAAGGGTGTTCTGTATTCGAGATTGAGAAAAGCGTGCAATAGCGTGAAGGCATAAAATTGAGTAAGAAGTAGAAAAGAAAGCTCAGGAAGGATAGCGTGAGGAAACGGAGTTGCAGAAGCGACAAAAGTCGAAAACAAAGGAAAAGACTAAGGCAACAAAGTCTTTGAAAGCTTTCCAAATGAAGGGAAGGGACGACGAAGATTAAAATTGCAAAGATCAGTTTTGAATTTGAACGGCTAAGATTACATCGCAATCGGAGATTTCAGTACTTGAGTTTAAGACATCACCCAGTAAGTTGTTTTATTTGTGATGCGGTAAAGAGTAGAAGTTGCGAAGTGCGACAGTGTTAAAGCAGCGAAGTTGTGATGCGATGAAGAGGAGCCACGTGTATAGCGAAGGTCCAAGCGCATATTGCATAGCGCATGTCATATGGTATAAAGGTTAAATGGTGGAGTTAAAAGGCACACCGTGCAAAATGGTAAGTGTAGCGATCTGCGAAGTAATCAGTTATGTGTTATGCGAGGAGGTATAGTAGGATAGTTGGATCTGGCATAGATCAACGGTGGAGATTATATCACAGCCAAGGGAAATTTCCCATAAAGTTATATGTTACGAGTTGTGATAAGTTATTTGTTGCGATATGTGACATGGATAGTACGATATATGTTATATCAGTTGAACCACAAGGGAAGTACGATGTCACGTGAAATGTAAAAAGGAGATGACCGCGTCATAAAGGTAAATTGTATTATTTGGTATATCTGAGGTTTTTAACTGGAACCACTTATTACTAAATTTCCGCATGCAAGTAAAGAAAAATACTCTTTTGGGAGTATTAGACCTAGGAACGAGCAGACTTATTTAAAGTTCTGCGTATGTGGGTGTAAGCGGCCTTTTGGCTGCATCAGATTTTAAGTTCCTCTTCAGGCTTGGCAGAAGTAGAAGAATAAGTATGTATAACAGAAGAAATAAAATGAAGAGGTTTAAGTTCAAGCAAGTCAAGTTAAAACTCTACTTCGATATCAAATTCTTTTGAAAGAGAGATAGGAATCTCAAAGTATTCAAGCTAATGAGCTAATAAAGAAGATCATAGATCTACTCCTTTAGAAAGGAGTTCCAAGACTTTAGGTGCTAATTTTGATAGTTCAATAGGGATTGGAGTTGATTTAAGAGGCTCAGACTGTGACACTGCTTCACGTGAAAGAGAGGCAGAAATAGAAGTAGAAGCTTCTAGTATATGTCTAAGAGATGCAATTCTCAAAAGTATCTCTAGGTCCGGTAATGAAGAGAAGAGATGAGGATCTAAGTGAGATCCAGTATGCTTGCGTGAAGCTAGATTTAATTTATGAAGTTGCTAGGTGAAAGAATTTTAGCTTGCTAATCTCTTATTCACCATTAAGAGGTAAGTCTTATTGTTGTCCCAGGGAAATAAACTTCAAACTTATTTCCCCAAAAACGACCCCAATATGAGATAGTTCTAGGCTCAGGAACTGTGCCGAAGCATCTAAGTAAGGATTTTTAATTTAATTGGATGACCAATGAATCAAACCTTTAACACTTGTATAATCCAAAAACTTATGAGATTTTCAAAGTACTAATTTTCATTCCTAACAACATACAATCCTTCAATTGATTTTGAAAGTGGAAAGGAGAAGATATATGATAATTAAACATTCATCATGAATACTTAATTAATCAAATATAGTAGATGCATGTAGAGAAACTTCTAAAACCAAACACATATACATTCAAGAGATGACAAAAGGCAACAATTAAATGATGCATAAGTACTAATTTAAAAATATTGTTAAATTAGCTAGTCTCCATTATGATGAAAAATTTGCAGTGGGCTGTCAGGGAAGTTAATATTTAACTTAGCCTTACCCTAAATCCTATGTTACCTTGAACATATGATGAAAAAAAGAGAGGAATACACCAGAAAAACTCATATGAACACTGAATTCATAATCCTTTTATTATCTTCAAAAACTTTCAGAAAAGTACAATGATGTATCTTGGCTCTCACAAAGTTTCAACCCCTCTTACTTTGATTACAAAATATTTATAGATGTAATTCAAAAATACCTAATTTAATACAATCTTTTACAAAATATTTTCTTATCCAAATTATTTTGATATATCTAATTAATACAACACAAAAATAGATTTTCTAAAACTTATTTGCATATTCAATAGACAATTGGAGGGTATTGTTTGTAACTATTGAATTGAAACTTGTTTTTGTTCTTTGTGCTCTTTCTTTTACTGTACCGACACTTGAAATTTTATATTCAACTCTTGTTTTTCTTGTGCTCCTGCCTGGAATTCTTGGCAAATTTTGATTTCTCTGCTGCTATGTCGCGCAAATTATACTAGTAATTTTATAGTGGAATCAATTGGCCACTAGAATCCCTCAAAGATGGAAGTCCTTTTTGGTGGAGGATAACAAATTTTATATAAAATTTCTTGATTTGAGTTTCTAAGTTTTGACATTTATTCTCCAACTGTAACATCAAATTTATTTTAGTCAAAACTTGTTTGACTTCGAGTACTATATATGTTATGTCTTCAATTCCCAGATCTTCGATCTCATCTTTAGTCTTTGAATTCAACACTTTAATAATATTTTGTGCTTTTCTTGGCTTATGATCTAATTCATCTTTGATTTCCGTTATAGTTGCTTTGACTTTTTGTACCAACTGATCTTGTTCAAAAATTATCTCAATGGGTGTCCAAAGCTATGAAATTGCTGAATTGATGTCAGCCCAGATTTTTTCCTTTGCCTCACATAATGTTTGTGCAATAATTCATTTAGGTATTTTTAAAGCTATTTGATTAGCTTGAAATTCTTATGGATTTCAGATATATGTGCATTATCCACCTTAATTTTGTTCTCCTCCATTCTTTGTAGTGTTGCTTTCAATTTTTCTATTTCAACATTTCTTAAAGATAAATCTCCTATGGCCTTTGATAATCTTTTAGTAGTTTCTTCATTGATTGACTCTGTTTGCATTATAGAGGTTCCTACACTTGTATGATGTTCTTTCTCTCTTAATAGGCTTTCTATATCAACTTCCATTTTCTAGATTTGAATATTTTTCTCTACAATCATCCTTGACATATTTTCTTTTTCTTTTTCTAGTTGTTCTACTTATTTAGTTTGTGGATGATCTGTTGTAGGAAATTTTATTTATTCTCTTAGTGCTTATCTGCATTTCTATTCTTGATTATCTCTTATGCAACATTAACATCATTAAGCTTGTAGATGACCATCATTTCCCCCCCTATTAGATACAAGGTGAGATGATGGCGAAAACTCAACTGCAAGACTGTTCAACACTCTAGAAAAAGTTTTGACATATGACTGAAACACCTTCTTTGTTGTAGATGCCCATTGCCAAGAAGCGATCCATCCAAGATGAAAATTTGTTCTTGTAGGAGGCTTGTTTTTGAAGCAAATGTGAGAAGAATGAGTGTGTTGACCACAGTGCTTGCATGGGTGAAGATAGAAACAATGAACTTTCATATGGCTAACTCAGTCACAGTGTTGGCATTTTACAATCTGTTGTTGCGGAGGAGGAGCAGAAACTGGAACAATTTAAGGTGAGTTGTGATGGATAAATCTGACACTTTGAAATTTGACGGGCTTGGAGTAGTCCGAAATATGAAAGGACACCTCTTTGTCATATCCAAGACCTATTATGTGCTTGTTATGAACAAGCTCTTCCCAAGGTCTGATGATTGGCTTGGGAAGTGTAGGTTGAATTTTTGCTTCTGCATGCAAATTTGGTCTTGCAATAGGCACTGAATGTGAATCAACCTCAATTTTATATTATTGGTGTTGATGGGAATCTGTTTCAATGTTTTGAACTGAAATAGGTTCTGTTAGCGCTCTAGTAATTCTCAAAGTTGTGAGATTTTGATTTATATTTGTAAGAACTCTAAAGGTAACCACAAACCTACTTTTAAACTCTAAGATCTAGCCTTCTTAGGGTTCAGAGAGGGCTCTCTCTATAAAATTTAACTTTGTGTGATTTATAAAATATTAAGCTAGTTATGATTGTGCAAATTGGTTTTGGTTTGATTGATTTGGTGGGAAAAATCACTTAATGAGATGGATAGTGGGAAATATGTTTGTCCATTGGGCCGAGGAGCCAAAAATCAAGCAAATAGAGCTAGGATCAAGGTCAAAAAGTCAAATGTTTTCAGGGAAAGATAGATAACCCTTTGAATATCTTGGAAGGCTGTTTAGTGAGGTGATATGATCGGGATAAAGAGCAATGAAGGATTCTTTGATCTGGAAAAGGGAAGTAGTAGGCAGAGGTCAAACGAAAGAGGGAGCCATTAAGGGTTCCTTACTCTGGAAATCAGCAGAAAACATAGAAATGATAAACAATAAAGACAGGGTGCTTTTAACAAATCCTGAAGTAATACTCTTGTTTATTCATTCAAATTTAGAACACATAATGGATGCATGAAACAAATAAAATAAACAATGACAAGTAGAAAGTACTTCACTTCAATGGCTCGTCACATGAATCCTGAAAGATGATGCTAGTTGATCTGATCTAGTCTGCTACTCGAAATTTGAAACACAAAAGCCTTCAAGTCCAACAAAAAATGACTATAGAAATCTTCAGCGATTTATTCCACAATAATACTTCAAAGGATGAAGCATTTATACAATTCTTTAAACTAAAATACCTTGAAAAAATATAAAGATTGGTTTACAAATATCTCAAACTGTTTTACATAAATATAAATTAATAAAAGGACACTCAAAACTAATGAATCTATTTGGCACTATTTTTTATGGATTGATGATTACAAAGAGGAGAAATTTGAATATGATATCAACTCTTAGGTGATGATGAGGCATCCAAGTCATTAACTGTCTCCTTCCTTTGTGCATTTTGCTCCAGAAATTCTGCAAAATTAGGGTCCAATGATACCTTTTTATATCTCAATCTGAAATAGATATGTAAAACGTGAAAGATTTTTTTGTAGATAAATATGTTACTAAGGTAAACCTCTCTCAGTTTCCAAAAATTCAGTGCCAGTTGTTCACCATGTGCTCTGCAAAAAGATGTGTAAAACAAAACTTTGCACAGTCTGAAAAATAGGTTGTAAAGATGTGCATGTATATCTCATTCTGTAATACTTGTGCATAAAGTGAGATAGTTTTTTGTAGGTTGGCATCTTAGGAACATAAACCTCCTTCTTTTTTGCAAAATTCATCTTGGATTGGCCACAATAATTTTTGCAAAACTGTGACTTAAATAGGAAATTTTTGGAAAATGTCCCTTCTTGCTTTGTTTTCATCTTTTAACCTTATTTTTCTTTTAACTGTTTTGACTTTTACTTCGGATAAACTTCATTGTTGTTGGTGAAAATGTTTTCATCTCTATTTACCATTTACTGCCTCCATGTTTACTTTTACTGTTTTACCTTGACTGCTCTATTTTTACTGATTTGACTTTCACTTTGGCTTTTACCTATACATTTTAACTGTCTCTATTTTCACTGTCATTGTGAATTATTATTTCACTTTTACCATTCATTGTGGAAATTTATCTCTCTCTGCATAAATGACTTCTTTCTGTTCTGCTGCCTAGAATATTTTGTTAAGGAATATCATTTAAAATTCATTTCTTTGTGAACTCTTGGAGTAAAATAGATCTTTAACTAGTATTTAGATTGTTTTATCCAAATTCTCCTTTTTCTAATGACCCGCAAAACAAAATAATTGTTAATAAAACAGAGGTTTGCATGGAGGGATAATGGCTTTGATGATGGGAAAAGACTGTGAAAAATGGCTTGAACTGCAGCAGTTTTTTATTTTTGTTGTTATTGGCTCTCAATTTTGCAAAAAGAACTGTTAAAATTCAGGTTTTTTGGAACACTGTGTAACCTTTCGCATAGGTTTTACTGCATACTTTTTTGATAAAACAACCCTAAAGCCTTCTAATTTATGCACAAAAAGGGGTTTTGAGCATTTATAAAAAGGGTTTTCTTCATTCAAAGGGTTTCTAAAGGTCTGCAATACTTAAATTTCTTCAATTTTGCTTAAAACAAGTTACAGTCTTCAGAAAATTGTGAATTTATCAGGGTTTCGCATGAAATCTTTTCTTTTGGGGGTAAATATAGGCCTTTCTGTGGGAAAAATAGGCTTCACGAGGTTCGAATTAACAAAAATTTGGTTCTTTGGGCGAAAAAATGGAGTACAACGCTTCATTTTCAGTCGAAGATGGTTTAAAAATGGACAGATAATGCAGAAAGGGCTTAACTGTCCGTGTTATGAAGTTTTATAGTGTTTTTAGGTTTAGAATAGCCTGCAATTAATGGCGGTGACATCGAATCAAATGGTGGTTTTGGGTCTTCGAAGGTGAAAACTGCAAGTGGTTATCGTGTAGGAAATAAGTGGTAAATGGTGTTAGTTGGATTGGATGCGATTTAATAAGGCTCGGCCGCGTGGAGGAGAGAGACAGAGGTGAAAACACCTATTTCGTGTGGTTTGAAAAAAATTATGATCGCGCAACTTAATTTGCGATATGCCCTTTGGATCGTCGGATTTGGGAGGGCCAATGCGAACGACTGAGATTAGATCTTGAGTTGCTCGATGGCAGGAGGTGGGGTCCGAGGTTTGTTAATGCAGCGGGGTTAATGAAATGTATTAAAGCATAGTTTAAAATGCATAAACTGATGTTTTGTTTTATTGATATGGTGGGGTAATGTTATAAAAACATTAACCAATGTTTTTATAATGAGTGGTGCGGGATGTATTATATGGTAAATAAAACCTTTTTACGTGTTTTAAAACCATAGGGGGCGGGATATTTTTATATTGATATGTTTAAACCTTATGGGAAAGGGCGGGGATTTATTTCACCAAGTGGGATAACATAAACATAGGTTTAAACTTTAATTAAATGGGTTTTGGGGGTTATTTATATATAATGGATTTAATAGTATATACAGGAGGGATATAATATAGGGATTTAATACTTTAGGTTAGTAGTTAATGTGAAATGAAGGTGTAATGTATGAAATGAATTAAAAATACATAAATTAACACTAAGTAAAGTGTAAAAATAGGCAATAAAGCATAGTTTTGTCCCATTTTTTATTCTTTACACATAAACTTATGATAAATGAATCTTATAGGTTTTTTGAGTGTTTTTGAATGAAAATGAAATTAATTAAGTAGGGTTCTTACTTTTATTAAGAAAAAATGTGTTTTACTTAGAAAAGGGGATTATAATCTTAGAAAAGGGTGAATATGCTGATGAGATGGGTTTTATGTTGGGAATTCAATATTTTTAACCAATCAGTTATCAAGCCTTGGGTCTGGTCCCAACAGAAGTCAGAGAAATGCTTTGAGCCTTTTTAACTGAAGGTTTAGAGTACTGGATGATTGTGGGAAAGGGAAATTAGTAATTTCTGCCCAATGATGCTTTATTACATGCCTTTCACAACTACTTTCTACCTACCCATCATTATTTCTAACATTTTTACTTCATTTGCATGGGTGTATTTAACACCTAAATCCACATTTCATCAGAGACTCGGTGCTTGTTAGGCCTCTTGTTTATTCTCTAATTATCTACTAATTTGTCAAGTTTAAACTATTTGACAGATCTTTATTCTCTATCTAACAACATGAAATTTAAAGCATGAGAGGTCAAGTTTAAGCTGTTTGACCCTCATGGATTATGGCATTTAGGACAAGTTGCACACAATATTATTTGCAAAAAGTAAACTAAAGTAGTGGCATTTAAACTTGCAACACTTTCATGATATGTTTTTGATGGGGTTCATATTTAATATTCTTTTGAATCTTTGTTTCTTTTTGTCCTTTGATTGTTCTTTTAGGACATACCCTCTTTTCATTTTTTAATTTGGGAATACATTTGCAGAAAGCAAAGGTATGTACAATATTTCAAGAATTTAACAGAATCAAATCAAAATTATGAATCCTATATTTATAGGACCCTAACAACAGCTTCACATAGGGATGGCATCTCCTTGTGAGATGTCAAGAACACCGTCGACTAGTAGCCTGATCCTTTGAGCCAATCCCAAGCATGCATTCACTTTGTTATAAAATTTCTGTGACTGAAACTCTTGAACTAAATTTACACCTTTTTCTGCAAACTAAACTCTGATCTGAGACTAAAAGGTGATGCAACCTTCAAACCAAACTACTAAATCATCAATAACTTAGGACCTTTTCCTTGGCTTCAAATCTTAATGAATTATTTCAAAACTAGCTGAAAAACTGAAAACTGAAAAAAGCTGAAATCCTACCTACTTACTCTAATCAGTTGTCCAATTGTTGGTTAGGTAAAATGAAACATCCAATGCAGCCATTCAAGCATTATGTAATTTGAGGTATTTTGTTGCATGTGTTTTTTTATTATTAAAACTGTAATTCTGCAACCTTTTAGAAACTTGTCAATAAATGAGAGGATAAGGAAATACTTGATTTCCTTTGTTGACTCTAGAAACTTTTCAAAAGGATCTTCCAAGATATATACACTAATGTTTAACTGATCTAAACAACTGTAAATCTGTTCTGAATGGCCTTCATGCCATGAGACTAAATTGTCATTTTTAACTTTATTTCCTCGCAAAATCAACCTATGATTGTTCTTAGATAATTTCAAATTTTTAGATAAGCTTTGTGATGATATTTCTACTGATGGACATGCATGTTTGCTGAAACTTTTATCATATTGATACTGAAGCTCATAGTTAGTTAGTGGAGAAATATTTTGATTGCATTTATCATTCATCACATCAACTATTTGATCATGAAAAGCTTTGAAAGATTGTTGCAATTTATATATGGGTTTTAATGGAACTTCATAGATTTCTAGGGGTTGTTCATCCTTTAAAAACTGAAATGCTTTAGAGCATAATGATATAGAACTTTCTTTCAAAATTTATGAACTTTCTTCTTCACTCCCATATTTGATGTGTATTGTCTGATCACTATATTTGAGTTGCTGAAACTGAACTTCCTCATCCCACAAACTAGCTAGTGATTGCTCTGTGAAGTTAGCTTGAATTTGGAGAACATAATTATCATCATACTGATCATACTTAGGCAAATCTTCAAAATAAGGAATGTCATCAATCATACACATTAGATCAACAGATTGTTTTTCCAGCAATCCTGATATATCTTGACTATATTGGTTGCATTCTATTTGAAGGTCATCATTTTGCTCAATAGGAGTACTATCAGGCATTGGGCCTTTTTGGGAAGGTAGAACAACATGAGCATCAACTTGTTCTTATGTCTCTTCATGGATAAAAACTTTAGTACATACATCAACATTAGAATAAGTAGAAACAATTTCTTCATTATGTAAATATTTTGAGGATGGTTGCATGTTTAGAAGCAAATTGATTTCTTCTTCAGTGAGGGGGGGTGGGAATCTTTGAATTCTTAGATTTGAATAACAATTGTTTTTTCTCTTATGTAAAAACTGATCACGAGGTTGAATATTTTCTTTAACTTCATTCAAAACATTATATGAAACATCATTTGTTACTACAGAGGGGTTTTGTAGATCTTGATTCATCTCTTGATCTATTTCATCTTCGATCAACTACTCTTGATTATCATGACACTTAACTTTAGAATAAAAGATATGGACTGCTACTAATAAATCTCCAGGATGCCAATTTCCTAAATCTTCATTATATTTTTAAGGTAATGTATAAGATCTTCAGCTTTATCACAACAATTTTCAGCTAATGATAAAGATGGAAAATCTTCTTTGTAATGCTCATAAAATACCTTGTGAAAACCCTTTAAAGAAAATAAACTAACAGGTTTGAGAGCTTCATACCATTCCCTTGCTTGTCCTTCTAAGGTTGCCATGAATAGATTCATGAGGCAATCCTCATGCCAATCACCCTTCAATATCCATGAGTGTATATGAAATTTAATGAGATGCAACAAAGGATCATCAATATTCTCATCTTGAAACATAGGAAGATTTTTATCCCAATTTACCTTTGGTAGTTTGTGTGGAAATCCAGTTCTGTGATCTCTACTTATGGGAGCATACCTGTGTTGTATTCTTGGGTTCATCTTGTAAATTAGTCATAAAAAAGGGCCAATGTATCTATACAACCAAGCTAGATCCTTCTATCAGTGGAGTCTTAGATTTGATTTTTAAAATTTATTTGGAGTCGCCAATTGGATGATTTTAACATCTGCGTGTTTGATCAATGTCCACCATCATAGATTAGATCTGAACCTGTAAAATATTTCTGAAGAAAATTTTAGTCTTCCCTAGTGGAATCACGAGTATGTTAGCTCTCTAGTAATTCTCAAAGTTGTGAGATTTTGATTTATAGTTGTAAGAACTCTAGAGGTAACCACAAACCTATTTTTAAACTCTAAGATCTAGCCTTCTTAGGGTTCAGAGAGCGCTCTCTCTATAAAATTTAACTTTGTTTGATTTATAAAATATTAGGCTAGTTATGATTGTGCAATTTGATTTTGGTTTGATTGATTTGGTGGGAAAAATCACTTAATGAGATGGATAGTGGGAAATCTGTTTGTCCATTGGGCCGAGGAGTAAAAAATCAAGCAGACAGAGCTAGGTTCAAGGTCAAAAAGTCAAATGTTTTCAGGGCAAGATAGATAACCCTTTGAAGATCTTGGAAGGTTGTTTGGTGAGATGATATGATCGGGATAAAGAGCAATGAAGGATTCTTTGATCCGGAAAAGGGAAGTAGTAGGCAGAGGTCAAACGAAAGAGGGAGCAATTAAGGGTTCCCTACTCTGGAAATCAGCAGAAAACATAGAAATGATAAACAGTAAAGACAGGGTGCTTTTAACAAATCCTGAAGTAATACTCTTGTTTTTTCATTCAAATTTAGAACACATAATGGATGCATGAAACAAAGAAGATAAACAATAACAAGTAGAAAGTACTTCACTTCAATGGCTCATCACATGAATCCTGAAATATGCTGCTAGTTGATCTAATCCAGTCTACTACTCGAAATTTGAAACACAAAAGCCTTCAAGTCCAACAAAAAATTATTATAGAAATCTTCAACAATTTATTTCACAATAATACTTCAAAGGATGAAGTATTTATACAAATTCTTTAAACTAAAATATCTTGAAAAATTATCAAGATTAGTTTACAAATATCTCAAACTATTTTACATAAATAGAACTTAATAAAAGGACACTCAAAACTAATGAATCTATTTGGCACTATTTTTTATGGATTAATGATGACAAAGAGGAGAAATTCGAATTTGATATCAACTCTTAGGTGATGATGAGGCATCCAAGTCACTAAGTGTCTCCTTCCTTTGTGCATTTTGCTCCATAAATTCTGCAAAATTAGGGTCCAATGATACCTTTGTATATCTCAATCCAAAATAGGTATGTAAAAAGTGAAAGAGGTTTTTGTAGATAAATATGTTACTGTTACACAACATTTTGTCACTGTCCCTGCAATCCCCAACTTGCACATTGGAGGGTCATTTTTGTGACCAATAAGCAGTGTCGTGCTTTGCAAATACCATCCTTGCATCCCTTTTGATGAAAGCAACATTCTTCTTGTTGACATTCCCCTAAGCAGAGCTGTGAAAATCCCTATTTTTGCCTTGGCGCGAGTATCCAGTTACACCCTCGCGCCGACCAGGAAATTTAACACTTAGCCTGCGGCACTTGGCACTCTGTGCTAGTTAGACACCCGCACCAAGCTTTTTATGGAATTTAAAAAAAAAATAGAGGCGGAGGTCCCATTCCAACCACCTCAGGGATGAGTCATTGGGAGTGGTTGAACTAAAACAACCACAAAATCCTTCCTTTAGTTAGTAGTTTCCACCTCCCTTGGAACTCTCCTAAAGGATAGGACTCCCTCCCACCTTTGTTGGGATCCCAACCTCCTCCCTTTCCTCTATATAAGAAACTATCTCTTTTAGTAGAAGCTAGCTGAACGACTGAATAATTGAACTGGGAGAATTATACTATAGCTAAGCTGCTAGAGAAGATAGAGTAAGAAAGATTGTGTTGAGAGAGCTCGAGTCGATGACTTCTAAGAGAGCTTGAGTCCGAATTCGCTGTCCAACATTTGAGACATGCTTCGTTTGCACCCCGCTGGAGGAGACTGCGACGTCAAAGCATCGATTGTACTCTTCCTTCTACTCATTAATATACATGACTACTGTTTGGTTCCACTATTGTGTTATAATGTTTATTTGATGCGATATGTTTAGCCTTATTTGACTAGTTAATAGTTGTGAATGAAACTGTTCTATCATATGTTGTTCTTATTCTTTGTCCTATGCGCAGGTATCTGAGCGTGAAACTGAATGGATCGTGATTTACCAAGGCATGAGCGAGAGGCCACTACTCGTTCTGCAACATCGACATCGTTGGATTCAAGGTAGGTCAATCTACCATGTCTTTTGTTCATTCATTAACTAGGAAGCAACACTTTAGCGTGTCCTTTTGTTACTAGACCCACCCTAGGGCTAGAGGGATCGTCTCTGTCCGTAGAGAGGATTTACCTTCATAACAGTTACTAAGATAAACCTCTCTCAGTTTCCAAAAATTTAGTTCCATTTGTTCACCATATGCTCTGCAAAAAGATGTGTAAAACAGAACTTTGCACAGTCTGAAAAATAGATTGTAAAGATGTGCATGTATCTCTCATTATATAATACATGTGCATAAAGTGAGATAGTTTTTTGTAGGTTGGCATCTTAGGAACATAAACCCCCTTCAGTTTTGTGAAATTTATCTTGGATTGGCCACAATAGTTTCTGCAAAACTATGAATTAAACAGTAATTTTTTTGAAAATGTCCCTTCTTGCTTTGTTTTCATCTTTTAACCTTATTGTTCTTTTAACTGTTTTGACTTTTACTTCGAATAAACTTCATTGTTGTTGGTGAAAGTGTTTTCATCTCTATTTACCATTTACTGCCTTCATGTTTACTTTTACTGGTTTACCTTGACTGCTCTATTTTTATTGATTTGACTTTCACTCTGGCTTTTACTCATACAATTTAACTGTCTCTGTTTTCACTGCCACTGTGAATTATTATTTCACTTTTACCATTCACTGTGCAAATTTATCTCTCTCTGCATAAATAACTTCTTTCTGTTCTGCTGCCTATAATCTTTTGTTAAGGAATATCATTTAAAATTCATTTTTTTGTGAACTCTTGGAGTAAAACAAACCTTTAACTAGTATTTAGATTGTTTTATCCAAATTCTCCTTTTGCTAATGACCTGCAAAACAAAATAATTGTTAATAAAATAGAGGTCTGCATGGAGGGATAATGGCTGTAATGATGGGAAAAGACTATGAAAAATGGTTTGAACTGCAACGGGTTTTTATTTTTGTTGTTATTGGCTCTCAATTTTGCAAAAAGAACTGTTAAAATTCAGGTTTGTTGGAACATTGTGTAACCTTTTGCATAGGTTTTACTGCATACTGCTTTGATAAAACAACCCGAAAGCCTTATAATTTATGCACAAAAAGAGGTTTTGAGCATTTATAAAAGGGTTTTCTTCATTCAAAGGGTTTATAAAGGTCTGCAATACTTAAATTTCTTCAATTTTGCTTAAAACAGGTTACAGTCTTCAGAAAACTATGAATTTATCAGGGTTTCGCATCAAATCTGTTCTTTTGGGGGTAAATACAGGGCTTTTTGTGGGAAAAATAGGCTTCACAAGGTTCAAATTGAGAGAAATTTGGCTATTTGGGCGAAAAAATGGAGTACAATGCTTGATTTTTAGTCGAAGATGGTTTAAAAATGGATAGATATGCAGAAAGGGCTTAACTGTGCGAGTTATGAAGTTTTATAGTGGTTTTAGGTTTAGAATAGCCTGCAATTAATGGCGGTCACAGTTTTGAGTCTTCGAAGGCGAAAACCGCAAGTGGTTATCACATAGGAAATAAGTGGTAAATGGTTTTGGTTGGATTAGATGCGATCCAATAAGGCTTGGCCGCGAGGAGGAGAGAGAAAGAGGTGAAACCACCTATTTCGCATGGTTTGAAAACAATTATGATCGCGTAACTTAATTTGCGATATGGCCTTTGGATCGTCGGATTTGGGAGGGCCAATGCGAACGACTAAGATTAGTTCTTGAGTTGCTCGGTGGGGTCCGGGGTTTCTTAATGTGGCGGGGTTAATGAAATGTATTTAAACATAGTTTAAAATGCATAAATTGATGTTTTGTTTTATTGATATGGCAGGGTAATGTTATAAAAACATTAACCAATATTTTTATAAAGTGGTGCGGGATGTATTATATGGTAAATATAACCTTTTTATGTGTTTTAAAACCATAGGGGGTGGGATATTTTTATATTGATATGGTTAAACCTTATGGGAAAGGGCGGGGATTTATTTCACCATGTGGGATAATATAAACATAAGTTTAAACTTTAAATAAATGGGTTTTGGGAGTTATTTATATATAATGGATTTAATAATATATACGAGAGGGATATAATATAGGGATTTAATACTTTAGGTTAGTAGTTAATATGAAATGAAGGTGTAATGTATGAAATGAATTAAAAATACATAAACTAATACTAAGTAAAGTGTAAAAATAGGCAATAAAGCATAGTTTTGTCCCTTCTTTTATTATTTACACATAAACTTAGGATAAATGTATCTTATAGGTTTTTTGAGTGTTCTTGAATGAAAATGAAATTAATTAAGTAGGGTTCTTACTTTTACTAAGCAAAAATGTGTTTTACTTAGAAAAAAGGATTATAATCTTAGAAAAGGGTGAATATGCTGATGAGATGGGTTTTATGTTGGGAATTCAATATTTTTAACCAATCAGTTATCGATCCTTGGGTCCGGTCCCAACAGAAGTCAGAGAAATGCTGTGAACCTTTTTAACTAAAGGTTTAGAATACTGGATGATTGTGGAAAAGAGAAATTAGTAATTTATGCTCGATGGTGCTTTATTACATGCCTTGCACAACTGCTTTCTACCTACACATCATTATTTCTAACATTTTTACTTCGTTTGCATTGGTGCATTTAAGCTTGCAACCCTAAATCCATTTTTCTTTTAAAGCATAAAACTATCTAAGTCTAACCTTATTTCATCTGAGGGCTCAGATTAAACTGTTGAGCTCCTCATTTATTCTCCAATTGTCTACTGATTTGTCAAGTTTAAATTGTTTGATAGATCTTTATTCTCTATCTAACAACATGAAATTTAAAGCATGAGAGGTCAAGTTTAAGCTATTTGAACCTCATGGATTGTGGCATTTAGGACAAGCTGCACACAATCTTATTTGCAAAAAGTAAACTAAAGTAGTGACATTTAAACTTGCAACACTTTCATGATCTATTTTTGATGGGGTTCATATTTAATATTCTTTTGATCTTTGTTTCTTCTTGTCCTTTGATTGTTCTTTTAGGACATACCTTCTTTTCATTTTTTAATTTGGGAATACATTTGCAGAAAGCAAAGGTATGTACAATATTTCAAGAATCTAACATAGTCAAATCAAAATTATGAATCCTATATTTATAGGACCCTAATAGGTTCAGAATGATGAATGCACTTTTGTAGTTCTTTTTTCTGAAGCTGTGACTCAAGTTGCAAAACTATATCTTTTCCTGTGCATTTTGTAAATAGATTCTAACGTTGGAAAGAGTGTCCTTGTTGATGTTTACCATCTCATCCGCAGTGGAGAGTATCAGAGTATTTAGTAATTCTAATACATCCTCAATTGTAGCCATTTTTTTCATCTTGGCAGCTACAGGTGTCATGGAAAATGCACCTAGTACAATTAATATCTTAGGCTAAGATCTGCATAAAACTTGTTGGTGGAATGAGAAAACAATGACTCCTTTATTCTGTTTTCAAATAATCTTCTTGCAAGTAAGACTTCAATGAAAATGAGTATTAATATTCCTATTATCATAAGTAGCAATCTATCAAAATGATGCGTATCCAGCTAAGTCGTGGGTAGGAGATAATGAATAACTCATGTTTGCAAAATTCCAATAGTTTGGAAAAAAAAGGGTGCCAAACAAACTGAAAGTAGGCACTCTGAAGACATAATTTGCTCGAGGATGATTCAATCTCGGTTAAAGGATTTGTATCCTTTTAATTAAAGGGATAGGTATACAATCAATAACAATGGAGATTGAGTTTGACACCAATAATATTAGTGAATCTGCGCTAAAATTCATAAATATTTCAAACTCTAAAATATGAAGTGTAACTCACGGTGATACCGAAACATTCTGTTAGGTATGAACGCTGGCATAATGCAAATCCTACCTAACAAATTCGATATCTGGATTTCTTAATGTCTTCAGTGCTTGCTGTGTTGATTTCCACGAAGCCCCAATAATTTAAGACTTTTGCGTCTAATCCAAGCTTTGCATCAATGTCGATCGAGGCAAATATGAGAAGAAACTCACAACTCTCAGACCGATTCAATTCTCCCTTTGGATGGCTCGATTTTATTGGAAATTTCTCTCTAGGCTCTGCGTACACAGGAAAGGAGGCATTCGTAAACATGTTACCCATAGTGTAGTAGTCATCGCATTCTCATAACTATTGGTAACCACCATCTCTATAATATGTCCCAGAAAACTAGCAATTGACTCGAAAATCAACTCTTCAATATAAACAACGCACAACAGAAATAAGTTTTCCTTAACGACAACAACTTAACCCATAAATGTATTAGTCTGTTTAGCTGTCAGACAAAGGATATCCTCAAGGAAATTTGTCATGAACTCATCCTCTAAAACATAAACACGTCCAGAAAACAATGGCTCTTTTAGCAACCCAACAAGGTGATATGATTCCCTTTACCCTCAAGGAATCTCGACTTTGTTTGTATTCTAAAATTCGTCCTGCCCAAACCACAAACTCGTCCAGCAATGCAACGCTAGTAAAAATTGGCTCCTTCATAACATGTTTTGTGCTGAGTAATTTTATCTCTTTGCGTGGCCCTCCTCTAACATATTCAAATAAATTTGAAATAATTCAACTCCAAGAAGGAGCAATGTATGGAGGAGGAGGAGATTGACCGTCGTGGTGGGGAGGTGGAAGTGTAGTGGAGGAGGGAGCCGACGTTGGAGGGAGGCCCGAGTAGCAGTGGGAGTCGGCGCTGTCAACAGGAGAAGTGAGGCCACCGAGAGGGCCGAGGTGTGAACTATGCATCGGGAGGCCGTCTGTAAACGCTGATGGGAGGAGGCGGTGGTCGTGGGTTCGGTGGGAGCGTAGCCAGAGTCGGTGTGAGGAGCACATTCGAGGGTCGAAGAGGCAAGGTCAACTATGTAAAAACAGAGCCAACTGTGCTGAGAGTGTAAGATGGAGTCGATTGTGCGAAGGGTGCAAGAGGATGGAGGGGACAGAGGAATCTATCAAAGCTGACTGCGTAATGCAGTGAGGAAGCTGAGAACTACCGTTAGGAAGTCGATAGTGAGAGGGGAGAGTAATGCGTAGAGTTTGAAAGAGGGGCAGAGACTTTATTGACAAGGCTTGACACACTTACAAAAAATGGGCTCTCGCAGAAAAATGAAAGATGGACAGGAAATGAAAATCACTGAAAGGGTGTTTTGGGAGCAAAGCTCAAATTCGAGGAGCACAGTCCGGACAATGTGCAAGAGAGGGAAACATGCAAGACAACGCCTAGGTGGAGTGGATATAGTTGACAAGGCAAACATATTGCTGACATAATATGAAAATGCCCAGGTCTGGCCTAGGCTCCGATACCATGTTAAATCCAACAATGAAATAGACAAAAAATAGGAAAGACAAGCGTGAGATAATTTATTATTCAAAATGATATACATTTATAGTACAATAGGTGACCCTTGGATTCCACATTCCAAGGTCTCTTGGACTTCCTTTGATTTTCCATTTCCCACACCTTAATCCTTAGCGGATTAGGTGTCCAACAATTATCAATGGTGTGGTTGATCACCTCCTTATAGTATCTTAGCTTCCTTTTACCCTCCAACTCCTGATCCTTCCACAACTTCTCCTTAAACTTGGAGGTAATAGTATTTTTGACACTATGTTTGCTTCCCATACTGAGATCCTCCTTAATTCCCCAGTGGTTGAGCCAATATTGGGCATCCTTATGCCACTCATGCTTGAGGCGAAGGTGGGGGTTTTGACTAAAGTTAGAAGCAATTTTTGGGAGCCTTTTGGACTCCATGTTGTACAACTTCTTCTTATACATCAAATTCCTAAACATAGCCATACTTTCAATGGGGGACAAACCAGTTTCGATCAAGAGGATATGATAGGGATTATTTCCCTTGATCTTTAGGTTGTAGATTATGAATTGCTTTTGAATCATCTCAATCTTCCTCCATGACTCTCTGGATATACTGCAACCCCAAACTTCACATATGTATAAGACAACATGGGTGACGAGAGTCTCAAAGAGGAATCGCTTTTTACTCCAAATGTAAAGATCGACCGACCTACAATTCTTCTCAAGCTCAGAAAAAGCTTTCTAGCCTCCAATAATCCTTGTCTCGATGCTATAATTCCAGTTGAGTTTATGAGGGAAGTCAATGCCGAGATATTTATAAGAAGAAACCTAGTCTAAGCACTGATTATTATACACAAAACTACCCTGGGTGATCTTTTTGGATTAAATGATCATGCCTTTTGTCCTGTCGGTATTAACTGTCATACCCATCTTGGAGCAGTAGACATGAAGAGTCTTAAGCTGCTTTTCAAGGTCATCATGGCTTTTTGCAAGAAGAACGATATCATCGGCATAAAGGATAAGTGTAATGAGAACACCAACAAGCTCGGTGCCCTTGCATTCCATAGTTTCCAGACACTCCTCTAGCTTATCAATGTATATGCCAAAAAAAGTTGGAGATGAGAAACACCCTTACTTAACTCTGATATTGCATTATATATATATATATATATATGAAATTAGGTTAAAGATTTGTTTTATCATTGATTTCCCGCATCTACTTATATAGACTTCTATTTTACCCTATCTTCATAATCTTTCACTTTAATTTAATTATATTTAAATTATATGAAAAGTAATTGCTACTATATAGCTTGTTCAATTTAAAAAAACATATTATTGGACCAAATAGTTAATAATAAAAATATTAAATATAATATAATAAAACGTATATAATCAAGTAAATTACCTTATAAAATACAAATATTTACACATTATAATTTATTTAACACACCTGCTATACGTATTATGACCTAAAACTTTATAAAAGTGAAAATTTGTTCTCATGATTTCTTAACGATTTCTTAACGGTGCCTTGTAAACTCTGGCGAATTACCTTTTCGGACTGCCGGGTAGACATTGATGGATGCTGTTGATTCGCTATACGCCCATCCTCGACACAATTGACAGCAGTCAGTGCTGGACGCGGCAGCGTGAAACGGAGAGTTAAACAACCATATAACGGGACAAATATTACAGGCTGATGCAGGGCAGAGGAAAACAGGCATTATCGCTGGCTAGGGCAGAGAGATTTTTTTGACACAGTAGTACCCGTATAGCACGGTCGAATTTGTACTGTAATCGAATTTCCGTAACTGAAAGGTCAATACTACCGACTCCTACTACTGTGCTCCGAAGCTACTGCAATTACCCGCTTAACTCGAAAGAAATCGTCTTACTTGAACATCATTATTCCTGCCGGTATACTGCCCATGCACGGCAATTTTAATAAACGCATTCCTACTGTTTTTCTTTCAACCTTTCAACTACATAATATTAGACAGATTTTGCGGGATTTCCTTGGGATTTCATTTGAGAAGTTTTCAAATTTTTAGGGTTTTAGCGAGGTTTATAGACTCAGACTCACATTGAGGTTTAAGGAAAGGGTTAAGACAATCGTACAATAGCAAAGAGATGGTGCGCTCCAACCATAAAGCTAAGAGAACTGGTGCTGACTTCAAGGTCGTTTCACTTGATCTTTGTCTCTCTGTTTATTATAACCATATGATGGGAGCGAAGTAGAGTCTTTTATTGATTAAACTTTTTACTCTGTCTATTGCAGAAAATAAAGCACAAAGTTGGAAGAAGGTTGCCACCGCCAAAAAATGCAACGAAGATTGAAATTAAATCAAAAGGTAGTTGGTCCTTACATCTTTGAGCATGAGAGTGTTTTACGATAAATTGATGTAATTTTTTATAGGCTTAATTAGATCTATAAACAATGTTGCTCTGTCTACACCATGCTTTTTTCGGGGGAAAGAGATATTTATATTAATTTTACAAACACACAATATAACCCAACCCTCTAATTGTTCATGCTCGACCCCAAAAACTATCATGCTGTTTCGACAAGCGTAGTGTCCCAATCTAACACACAGGAATACACTTATATTTCTATATAGAAAAGGGGCAGCTGTCTTATGAAACTGTCATGTGGGTTGTGGTCAAGTGGTTAGAACAAAGTACATTCAGTGCTCAGTCTTGGATTCAAAACACTATGAAGGCTTTACTATGTTAAATGCCCCTAACAGAGTTAAGTACCACATCTGAGACTGTAGGAATTTACAGGGTAAGTTCGTTAGATCAAGAACCAAAGGTCACCGCTCACAAACAGATCACAAATCAGTACACCGGTATAATCACATGGTTAAAACCCTCAAAGAGGGAAACGGTCCACGGCCTGAGCCAACGCGGCCACTTCAGGCAATTTATTAATATAAAAAGAGAAGCTACATATGTTTATCTCATAAATGGTTACCGGACAAATGACCCTCCATGCTCTTTAAATAGAGATCATGGACCAATCGGGTGTTAAGTCATGGATCAAGTGTCGTTAACACCGAGGTGAGAGATAATCGTCGGATTATAAGTTACAAATGTACATGGTAAAGAAACACACTTTACCTAATTCTACACTAGACTAAGTTATTCCTAACTATTTCCTATGTGTCGAAATATCTTAACATCCACCCTTAAGAACAACTTGGGATAGGATTGAAGGATTTACAAAGGTGACACAAAAGGAGCCTATTTCCTATGTGTCGAAATATCCTAACATCCCCCTTTAAAAACAAATTGGGATAGGATTGAAGGATTTACAAAAGTGACACAATAGGAGAAGGAAGGAGGCATTAGAGCCTATCCCCCCTTAATGACAACTTTCCTGAACTCCAAGCATGGATCGAAGTTTGGTAAACTTCGCTTCTGTGAGAGCCTTCGTAAAGACATCGGCTACTTGATCATTGGTTGGACAATACTGCACTTCAAGAACACGATCATGAATGAGCTTTCTGATGAAGTGTATGTGGAGTTTAATGTGTTTCATACGCTGATGCTGAACTGGATCTTTACATAGTTGAATGGCACTCTGATTATCACACCAAAGTGTAGTTGGATGCTGTTGATGAAGACCAAATTCAGACAGAATCTGACAAAGCCACATGGCTTCCTTGCTGGCTTCAACTGCACCATGATACTCTGCTTTTGCTGAAGAAAGAGAGATGGCACTTTGTTTCTTACAAGACCAAGTAATAGGTCCTGAACCAAGAGTGAATACATATCCTGCAGTAGACTTTCGATCATCAGGGTCACCAGCCCAATCAGGTCACCGGCCCAATTAGAATCGGTGAAACCAATCAATAGTAGATGCTCACCTTTTTATGTGAATCCGGCGAAGCTGGCCACCTCGAATATATCGAAGTATTCTTTTAAGAAGTTTGCTTTCAAATGACTTTCATGAAAAAGAGAGGTTGGTGCATAAACCAAGCGACAAGACCAACGACAAAGGAAAGGGCGAGGATGGTTATGGGTTAGATACTTTTGCAAACAAGTTGACGATATAAGGTAGCATCAACTTCGGAGTAGTATAAGTGGTAAGAAGGGAGAAGAGTAGAAACACGGTCTTCCATGTGAAAGTGGTGTGAAGATCACAATACTTGGTGAGACCAGGGTAATGCCTTCCTTGGATTGCAAGACTCGAAGACCAAGGAAATAATGCAAGTTTCCTAAGTGTGTCATTTCAAACTTCTCTTTGAGGCTAGACTCCACATGGTTTATATGGTTTGGATCACTACCGGTAAGGATAAGATCATCAACATAAAGAACAAGGATGGTGACGGACTTACCCACTTTCTTGGTGTAGATAACATTGTTAGAATGACACCTAGAAAAGCCATTATCTAATAGAAATCTATCCATTTTGGCATACCAAGCCCGAGGAGCTTGTGTGAGACTGTAGAGAGACTTCCTAAGGTGAAAAACAAGGCTAGAGTTGTTTTGGGGGGTTGTTTTATGTAGATTTCTTCATGAAAATATCCATGTAAGAAGGCGGATTTAACATCCATATGATGGACTTCCCATTTAAAGGAGGCAGCAAGGGAAAGAACAAGGCAGATAAAATTCATTTTGGCAACAAGGGAGAAGGTTTCAGTATAGTCAATGCCTTCAACTTGTGAAAATCCTTTAGCGATAAGACGAGCTTTATGTCTATCCACTTTTCCCTCTCGTCCAAACTTTGTTTTGTAAACCCATCTACATCTGACAAGTTTTCTTTCTTTTGGAAGAGGAACAAGATCCCAAGTATCATTCGCCAATAAGGAACGATATTCTTTATTCATAGCTTCATCCCAAGTTGGATGACCAAAGTCTTCTTCAAAGGTTTTTGGATCAAGATTTTCTGGAACTTGAGCCAATAAGGAAGAAGCTCTTTCGAACTGAGAACGTGTACGTCATCGATTGGCAGGGTCACCTGCAAGAGAACTTGCTATATCCCAAGTAGAGCGGACCCATCTTGGAAGCAGTGGAGTATAAGGAAAAATTTCAAGAGTTGGAGGAGGATTGTCATCCTCGCTGTCTTCATCTGAACTAGAAGGAATGCTATTAAAAATAGAAGAGAGAGAGAGAGGTGGCACATATTCCGAATCAGGCTCACAGGCCAAAGGTGACACGCCCGCCGAACTAGGCTCACAGGCCGATATATTTTCATCAAATTTTACATCTCTTCTAATGATTATATTTTTGGATTTTGGTTGAAGAAGTCTATATCCTTTGACATCTTCGAATATCTAACAAAAATGCATTTTTCACTCTTAGGTTCTAAGGCTTTATGTTTCACATGCGGAATATGGGCCCAAGCATCACTTCCAAAAACACGAAAGTGACTTACATACCAGTTTGATTGAGCTCCAAGCTTCTTCGTTCATATTCTTTAAAACCTTAGTAGGAGTGCGATTTACTATGTAATTTGCCTGGGTTAATATGCAACATTGAGACCAAGTCCTTTAGACTGGAGCATACAATTAGCCATTTCTTTTAAGGTGCGATTCTTCCTTTCATCTACACCATTTTTTTGTGGAGTATATGGAACGGTATGTTGCAATTGAATGGCATGCTCAGTGCAGAAGTTGATAAATTTGTTCTTAACATATTCTCCGCCATTTTCTGATCTTAACTTAAGAATTTGATGTCTAGATTGTTTCTCAACAAAGGCCTTAAAGGCCAAGAACATGTTAAAAACTTCACTCTTGAGTTTTAAGAAATATACCCAAGTGCATCTGGAAAAATCATCAATGAAAGTTAAGAAGTACTTGCAACCAGAGAAAGAAACAATAGGAAGTGGACCACATAAATCACTGTGCACAAGCTACAAAGGGGCTGAAGCGTGCCAAGAGGCATATTTGTCAAAACTATCCCAATGATGTTTACCGAGTACACATCTGGAGCAAACACCATCTCGGCAAGATACCATAGGAAGGCTAGTCACCATATTTTCCTTACATAGAGTTTGAAGAGAGCGATAGTTTAAGTGACCAAATCGCTCATGCCAAAGTTTGCTCACATCATCATTATGAGCAACAAAAACAGAGGGAAGAGATGATGACCCAAAGTTGTCAAACTTATACAACCTTGTGGAATCATCAGCAATGCTAGTAGCTAAAATATGTTTAGGATCTTTGGGGTCCTTGATTACAACATCATGAGATGAGAATTCTACTATTTTCCCTTCACCTGAATGAGTTATCTGATAAATAGATAGAAGGTTGCATGACAAGGTAGGAACACATAGTACATCATTAAATTGACCATTATCTAGATGAATGGTTCCAGATCCTACAACACTAAGAGATCTATCATCACCAATATAAATATGTTTGGTGTTACAATCATTTAAAGAAGAAAACATTGATTTATTTTTGGCCATGTGATAAGAAGCTCCAGAATCAATGAGCCACTCATGAGAATGAGAAGAGGAAGATACATTTAATGCATAACCAGATCTTGATGCTTGGCAACCACAAGCAGAAAGTGCCATTCTTGAAGATGAAGGTGAAGAGTGCTCCAAATTGATGTTGTGCTTTTTCATTGCTGCTTCTAAGGATTCCATCTTCTTAAAACATTTGGACTCTAAATGGCCATCACGATTGCAAAAGTTGCAATGTCTATCTGTCTTATTTCCTTTGTTTTTATATGCCTTATCATTTTGGCGAGTTGCTTTTTCAGTTTGTGGCTGAAATTGGTTAGGACCCTTGTTTGGTTTCAGACCATACTTTTTAGGATACTGCTTCTTGGGATTCTTTTGATATGATTGATGTTGGGCTGCTAAGGCTTTCTTAGAAGCGTTTCCAGAAGTGATAAGACCAAGGTGTAAGAGTTTTTCTTGTTCTCTTATCAAAGAATCACAAAAGGCATCAAAAGATGGGTTCTTGTAGGTGGTTCCTGAAGAAATGATGGCTTCTCTAGTGGAATGGAAGGTGGAAACAAATACAGAGTATGCAGGGCCAAGCTTAGTAAGAATGCAATAGATGAGGCTACCATCTTCCTTTTTGACCTTACAACCTTCTAAAAGAACTCTGAGGGTCTTGAATTTGGACAAAACATCTTCAATAGAGGAGAAATTATTGGGGTCCAAAGTAAGCGACTCATTTTCAAGCTGATGGGCCCTAATTTGATTTTGAATGCCAAAGACAGTATTTAGCTTGTCCAGGGCTTCATGAGGGGTGTCAATGTCAAGGATATGAAATCAAAGATCTTGAGCAATGGATATTCCTATCAACCCTCGTGCTTGATCTTGTTTATTTTCCCATTTAGCAACTTTATCATCATCAAAAGGTTTAGTTTCTAGCCCTGTGGCTATTTTATAAAGCCCTTTACTTCTAAGTATATCTACCATGTGAGGTAGCCATTGGAAATAATTGGTGCTGTTAAGAATAGTCGGGCATGCACTTTACATTTAAAAAAAAAAAAAACTGAAGCGGAGAAAAGCTGAAACTAACTGCTCCAATGGAAAGATCTCGAAAAATTAGGCCGTTTAAAAAAAAACGGCTCGAAAAACGACTTCTGGATGAAGAAGTTATGCCTTTTGAAAAATCTAAGTTGTAGATGCCGAATAGTTACGAGAATGGGATGAAGTGTGGCTTAAAAAAAATTTCCGCCCCTTTGAACAAAAACTTTTTAGAAAAGAACCTTGAGAAGGAGACTTGAACCCAAGACCTTTATTCTCATAAACTACCCCTCACCAAGTGAGATAGTAAAAAGATCACGTTATTGTTTGAAAGGAGGAAGGTTTTTTTTGTTTTTTTTTTATATAATTTTTTTATCTGTTTTTTTTTTGGTTTGTGAACTCTTCGGTGTGCGTGCCTTTTCCTGCACAACAAAAACTGAGCAAAAAAAAAACGAAATGCAAAGCCTTAGGACAAAATGTTAGATTTTCGGTTAGCCTTACCGGCAACTACCATTTTTTTCATTATTTCTGATTTCTCGAGATCACACAAAGATGCGGGGAAAGAGCATAAGTAGCAAAAAAAATCCTTTTTCCCTGTTTCTGATTTGCCGAGATCGCACGCAGCGCACAGCAAAGAGCATACACAGAGAAGAGGGTATAGATCCGGCAAATAAATAAAACCTAAAATCCAAAAATAAAAAGAGGGAACCGAAATAAACAGAACTATTAACAAATATAACTACAAAACAGAGGCTTTATACCTCCAGATCTAAACTGTCATAACTTGGGCAGCCGGAAACCTTTTCGCATGAAACGAAAGGCGTTCCTCACTATAACAGACGCTTCGGACACAACTGAGTAGTTCTCCAAGCCCAAAAATGTTCATAAATAGTAGATCTACAAAACGACATTCGCATGCAATCAAACTGACTTCGGATTTTGATCAACAACGGACGCGACCCTCAAAATAGCTCTGATACCATGTAGGAATTTACAGGGTAAGTTCCTTAGATCAAGAACCAAAGGTCACTGCTCACAAACAGATCACAAATCAGTACACCAGTATAATCACGTGGTTAAAATGCTCTCAGAGGGAAATAGTCCACGACCTGAGCCAACGCTGCCACTTCAGGGAATTTATTAATATAAAAAGAAAAGTTACATATGTTTCTCTCATAAACGGTTACCGGACAAATGACCCTCCATGCTCTTTAAATAGAGATCATGGACCAATCGGGTGTTAAGCCACGGATCAAGTGTCGTTAATATCGAGGTGAGAGATAATCATCGGATCACTACAAATTGTGACCATCGGATTATAAGTTACAAATGTACATGGTAAAGAAACACACTTTACCTAACTCTACACTAGACTAAGTTATTCTTAACTATTTCCTATGTGTCGGAATATCCTAACAGAGACACTGTGAGAGGCTTTGTGAGTTTGATGGCCTGTGTATTCAGTGCATCTCAGTCAAAGTCACCAGACTTAACTTGGCACAATAGTCATTTTTGGCAAGCAATAAGCAACATGTAGAACAACTTTCTGGAATCTTGCAAATTTGCATGGTTCCACTCACCCTGTCTATCACATCAAGGTTTCGGGCAGAAAGTTTGCCTGGTGCATATTGCTCACCCTAATTTTGTTCCAACAGTCAAACTTGATGTGTGACTCAGCGAAATTTGCCCGTCAACCCAACAAAAACTTGGCTTCAAGAGGAAAACAAAGATGTAGATTTTTAGAAACATATATTATTTTGAGACAATGTGAAATGGCCTCATTGGCCTCTTATAATGTAGACACATGAGTTGACCCGTCAAACACCTATAGGGTCTAGCTGAGTTTTTCTAGAACTGGTTGGCTGAACACAGGGCAAGGTGGTTCGACCATGCCTCTCTAGGTCTAGCCAATTCAGGACCCCAATTCGACCTGGTAAGGGGGTTAAATCAGGTAAAATAAATGGTTTCTAGTAAATTTGGCCAATCCCTGTTATCATGATCTCAATCAATGTGATCAAGATTCAACAAAACCAGTTTGCCAAAACTGGCCGGTTCTACCAGTTTAGAAGGCTCACTGGTATCAAAGAGCTGCGTAAGTAGCAGATCGATCTCCCCAGTGATTGCGCAGTCCAAGCCTAGGGTGAGATCAAGCAGGGCGAGACAGACTCAAGCAAACTTAGGTGAGGTGAGGCAAGTGGACCAAAAAACTTATATTTTATTACTAGTATTGACCTAACCACTTTAATTCAAAATGAGCAGCTGTGGTACTACCTAGAGATTTAGGATTTTCTAGTTTGCAGTTTGTTAGAGGCAGAGGGAGCAGCGCAACATATCAACAAGTTGGTGGGACACAGTTTCTGTGAAGCAGTGATTGCTGGTGCAGAAAGCATAAAAAGAGAGTAGCTGAAGAAACATTTGGGGATTTTTGACCTTAGAGAGTTTCTTGCCCAAGAAACTCTGATTTCCCATGCAGAAACAACAAAGATTGTGTTTTATTTGGCTTGCTCCAGCGGGGAGTGCGTAAAGCCAGATGCGCAGAGGGTTAGAGGCAGCAGATCGACAGTGATTGGGTGAGATGGCAGCTAGTGGGTTGCGTGACCAGGACAGGTTGGAGGGTGCCTCCAACTACGTAATCTGGAAGGCAAGGATCTCCTTCCTTCTAGATGCACATGGCCTCAAGCACTTATCGACATTGGAGAGGCTGAACCGGTAGATGCCGCACCATTGAGAGCCTTCAAGAAAAACATGGCTAAAGCCAAATGGTTGAACCTCGATGGAGTGAAGGATCATATTGTTTCGCACATTTCTGGCAAAGGGACAGCCAAGGAAATGTGGGATGTGTTGGCCACGCTATTTCAGGGGTCTTCCGAGTAGAGGAAGATGTTTTTGGGGGAGAAGATGCAGACTACTAGGATGCAGAAGGGAGAGCGCATTGATATGTTCTTGTCTAGATTTCAGGAGAAGCGAGATCAACTAGCCACAGAGATGGTCAGACTGGCCCTCAATTAAGTGTCTGAAGACTATCAAGTCTTTGTCCAGAGCATCCTGGGCAGAGAGAAGTTACCGGACTGGGAAGCAATGTGGGCTGCTCTTCAACAAGAAGAGATGAGGAGAGATCTACTCAAGTGCAAACTTGATGGCAGCAACAACAGTGGGTCGAAGCCCAAGGAGGAGGAGGAGAAGGACCTTTCCAAGATCAAGTGCTTCCGGTGTGGCGAGATGGGATATTATGCCACATAGTGTCCTCTCAAGAAGGACAAAGATGAGAAGCATGATCCGCAGGCTGCAGCTTCGAAGATAGAGGAGGAGGAATTCACCATAATTGCCCATATATCGCCAGGGGAGCGTTGGGGTGATCTAGAGTTGTAGTTCAGCAGAATTGAAGATTGGGCAGGATCCTTGAGGAGTCCATCTCTCGCATCATCTACTTGCTACGAGAGTCTAAATCAGAGGTAGTAGGATGGACAAGTTTCAGTTGGTGCAAAGGAGTGTAGAAGTGACAACGCAGTGGCTAGAGAGCACCAACGCAGAGTAGAGTTGGCAACAGTGCAGGAAGGCACAGTGCAGAGTCAGGAGCAACACATAGGCTTCAGAGGGATAGCTCAGAGACTAGCAACAGTCAGATCTTCAGTATGAGATGCATCCTACTGAACACTTAGTTCAAAATTTTGGTTGTTTTTCAGTTGCATTAAGCAACAGAGTTGCAGTGCAGTGGTAGTTGGCAGCAGTATGCAGAGTCAACAGCAACATGGAAGTAACAACGTAGTGTTGGTGGGCAATAGTGTCAGACATTAGCAGCGCAGAGAGAGATGTTGCAGAATTAGAGCAGTACTTCAACTGTTTGTATTGCTAGAGCACATTCCTCGCCAAGAGGGAGTGTTGATTTGGGTAGCATCGAATGTGCTCTAAGTCTCAAAATTTGCAGGGAGGTGGCAGCAGTATGCAGAGTCAGCAGCAACATGGAAGTAACAACGTAGTGTTGGTGGGCAACAGTGTCAGACATTAGCAGCGCAGAGAGAGATGTTGCAGAATTAGAGCAGTTCTTCAACTGTTTGTATTGCTAGAGCACATTCCTCGCCAAGAGGGAGTGTTGATTTGGGTAGCATCGAATGTGCTCTAAGTCTCAAAATTTGCAGGGAGGCTTAGACACATGTATTCCAAAGAACCCAGAAATCGTTTTTGTAAATTCTACTGAGAGTGTGTTTTATTAAAATAATTAATTATTTTTAAAGGGACCCTAAATCTAAACTTAGGAAAATAAAATAATTAAAGGGTATTAATAAAACATAGTGTGAATATTCTAGAGAAGACGAAGATCAAGTCAAAAGTTAATCTTAGCCATTGATTAATGATTTAATCTCGGCCGTTGAAGTCTCAATGAGAAGATTATAAGGACTTGATGAATCATTTGGAACATACACTAAGAGAGAAAATCTAGAGATCGAAATTCTTTAGTGAGTAGTGCTCAGGCAGAAAATTGATCGAGAATATTTTTGCAGAGAGGGGCAGAGATACTTGTTAGTTGGAGATTTTCCCGAGTTGGGAATACACCACAGAGAAGACAGAGAGCAGTACGTAGAGAGGCAGCATAGCAGTTGCACAGAGCCTGCGCAATAGCCTTGAGGAAGTCCGTGATTTAGCTGAGGATCAGTCAGATCTAGTGCGGAAGAGCCGGGGTGTGAGACTGGGAGAGGCCCGAGGGTTAGATCTAGTGAGTAGAAGAGCCACCCAACGACAGTGACGCAGTCCCCACACAGAGTGACGTAAAGATTGCGCAGAGGCAATGGAGGGCTTTGTCAGTTCGGGGTTCGGCTAGTTTGGGCTTCCAGTGTTAGTGTGTGAGGTAATCTCACTAGCTCTTTGTCAGTCAGATTCTCTACGAGGATGGCTAACAAGGCATCCCAGATTGTATTCAAAATTACCGCATTGGGTTTTTCTGGGACAT
This sequence comes from Pinus albicaulis, assembly GCA_034641835.2. Lineage (NCBI taxonomy): Eukaryota > Viridiplantae > Streptophyta > Pinopsida > Pinales > Pinaceae > Pinus > Pinus albicaulis. The sequence goes on along the minus strand of MU968363.1, from coordinate 4,981,833 downwards.
TGGTCCAAAAATAACTGTCACGTGTCTATGATTTATTCTTGCACAGATCTTGTTTCCGCACTTATATTTTTCTGCAGTTTAATTTTTGTGAAGGCTGTAGTGTATGAGTTTTCGATATTTACCGTAGAACACAGTAAATAATTTGTTCAAGTAAATAACAAATAGAAGAATTCTCATCAGCTGCTGCAGTAGGATTCCAGATCTAGGAATTTTCACAGTTCACACCCATATACACTTGTCATTTCATCATGGAATTTGATTTTGCTTGAGAGATCCTTGATGCCACTTGGGAAATTCAAATTTGCATGAAGGTGCTTTGAGATTGTCACCCATTTGCTTTGGGATTTTCACCATTTGCCTTGGGATTGGCTCCCAAGCTTCTTTATAATAAGAGCTTTGTGCTCTCACTTGAGTATTTATTGTTTACTAGTTATTGTGCTTGTGGAAGTGCTGCTACTTTGTAGTTTGTACTTTTTTTCAAGAATATCAATAAAAAGACTTTGGGGGTCCATTCATGGGTGCTCTTCCTTTGGAGAATGGTGCTTTGTGAGCTATTGGTATAATGTTTTCTATGCTTTGAATCATTTTATTTCCATATATTCTTGTAAACTTGCTATTGCAAAGCTATCTTGTAATAGCATTTGATTTGAAAGTAGGCTCTAGAGTTTGAAAGTTCTAGTATGTTTTCAAATAAAATTCTAGGAGTTTTAATTCATTGCTTTCTTATTTAAATCTATATGGACTAGTATTTGATTTGAGTATTGTAGAAGAAATTTTGATGGATCAAGCGTGGGGGGAAGTCTTTGGGAGACCAACCCACTCTTGGAGCACCTTCAAAGGAACTCTCATTTGTTATCTGGATTCACCTAGTTTATCTTACAAAAGGTGTCTTGCAGGGATTTGTTTGTGCAGAGCTTGTATACATGCAAAAAATTTAAAATTTAAATCTCTTGAAATAATACTTCATTTGTTTTAATCTAGCTACTTGAGAGCTTTTTCATAAGCTAAACCAAGTGATGGGGTCCGATCCCATCACTTGATTTGGTTTCTTGTTTATTAGTTGTATTTTATTTAGTGGTTTCATATTCTCTCTACACTAATTTGTTCCTTGATCTTGTAGCCCATATGTAGAGTGTTGGTGATAATAACGTCGAGGAAAGATCACATAAACTCTTAACATTTTGCTTGTAGGACCTCTCAACCCCTTTCAAAGTCGAATTTTTTGAGGAGGCCATGGATAAAGAGGAGGGCTGCGAATTGGCAAGGCCGTGGATAAAGAGGAGGACTGACTCCTTGTCGTGTGCAACATTTCATTCACCTTTGGAGGCCAAACTTTGACACATCAAGAGACACTTAACTTCTTCAATCTTGAGAGCTTTCTCATTGTACTTGTTTCATTTTCTGATTTTGGATTTCAAGGAGATCTAGAGCTTGATAAGCTTCATGCATTGTAAAGATCCCTCTTGAAGTTTCAATTGAGACTTCTTGGAAGGTTCCTCATCTTGTAACATCTAATAAAAGTTCAATTTTTCTTGTGGGAGCTTGGGCTTTCACCCAAGGCATCCAACCTCTGGGTGATTGGATCTTGCCTTTGTTTTCTTTTTGCATTCCTGAAAATTAACACAACCTTACTCTCACAATCTAATTTTCTGAATTTGCTACTTATTTCCATTTCATGCATTGCTACTTCAAGTTTTGCTTTAAAGTACAATTTTAAATTTTACTTTTGGAGCAATTTGTTTTATGCAAAGCATCTCATTTCAAGTAGCAAAGTTGATTTAGTTACTCTAACTAATTGCTTCATGTTGGCCTCACAATATGCTCATTATTTACATGCTCATTTATTTCTTGTTCATTTTACAAGTTTATATATTGCAAGCTTCATTGCTTTAGTTGGTCATTGGTTTATTGTAAGTCAAAGCAAATACCTTCACTTATAATCTTACATGTTTATGAAATTTATGTATCTTGCATTAAATTGAGGAACTATCCAAGTAATCTTGTTCAAAATATTTACTTGAAACATTTCCATTTTTTACAAAGCACTTGTAATCTTATTTGCATAGCATATTAAGCATTTTAAATATAGTTACTTTTTCTAATTAATTTACCTCCAAGCATAATCTTGGTTGAAAGAGATTTCTTAGGGACCCATTTCTTTCATCAACTTGAGGGACATAGATCCTCTTATGTGGTTAACACGACGACCTTGCAGTCGTCAGAGCCAGGCATTGGGCGTGTTGGGTAATCCAAGGAAGGTATTGTTAATATAGCCTTTGCTATCTTTCTCTTGGTCCCCTTCCACAACTCACATAAGAGACGCGTTTCAAAACAGTCAGAAGAAAGGTCACATCTAGAGTAGGCATTTTAGATTAAAAGTAACCAAGATAATTGCATCAAATTTTAGTTTAGGTGCACTTCATGCTAACACATCTTGCTTGTTAATGATTTTATGTACTTGTCTTTGAAAATGTTTAAATTTGGTTATCCTATTTAGGCAAGTATCATTTGTTTCATTGTTGCAAGAAAAGTTTGGATTGTTTCCTTTACAAGTCACTCCATATTGCTTCCCTATATGCTTTGAATTTGCAAATGATTATATGAATCTTGAAGGCATTTCTTGAAAGCATATTTTATATCTTGTATTGATATCATATCTTGCTAACATCTTTTGTTTGATTGACATGGTTACTTGTGTTTCAATTTGAAACACTTCATTTTAATTTGAGAAAGTATTATTTATTCTTAAAACAATATTTGAAGGCACTGGTTTATTTATGCCGATCATTATCTCATGTGTTGATGGTTATTAAAGTTCATTTCATGTTATATTGCTCATTTTATTTGCTCACAACCTCGAGTAATTTAAATTTTACATCGCCTAGAAACCTTCTAACTTAGTTTTCCATTTAGGGACCACCCTCTTAGCTAACATAGGAGATAGAACAGAGAGAGTTGGGAATAGGTGATAACCCCATCTCTTAGTTCTTGCCACCACCCACACCTTGTGGGGTTAGGGGCTTTTCTCACTAACTGGTAGGTGTGTCAGGCGACAAGTGTAACATGGTGTATGCTAGTTTCTTTCCTTTTTGTAGATGGTATTCTCACTAGTTTGAACAACCTATTTGTGGCAATTGTAGACTTATCAACACAGGGGTTTATGTTCTGTGCAAGTTTGAGGTCCTGATGAGAAGAAAATTTCTCGAAGGGTTTCGGGCTGTGATTGCATTTTGTTTTATTTGGTTGGGAAATTTTCGTTTTGTTCTAAATATGTATTGCAGGTGGAACATTTATAGACACATCTTTGTGAATTCTAGAAGTATAACACTATGAGAGAAGCACATTAATATTCAAAGCATTAACTAACCCTTGAAGGACTCTAGCAACCATGTCTACACAAAAGGAAAGCCGAGTTAAATAAGCTATGGTTGTATGTGAGCTGTAGTAATATTGAAGGAGGTGCCACGTTGTTGACGCTGCCACGATTGCATGAGTGCGTAGGAGGAACGTATCGCTAGGGTGAGGCAATTGGGCTGCTATTGTGGCTGTGTGAACATTATAGGAAGCCGCAATGGTGGAGAACGACCTAAGTCGCACAAAACAGGGAAACATAAACAAGTTTCGAAACGGGAAGCGATACGAAACGCGACCTCCCCACATTTTGGAAACGGGGAAACGCGGTATAATAATAATAATAATAATAATAATAATAATAATAATAATAGAATTTAGGACATTTAAGAAATGTTATGTGAAATCATAAAAGTTTAAAACATACATGATAAATCATAAATTCAAAGCATAAGCTATTACAAGTTACAACACATTTACTCATGAATGATCATTGATAACAGACACATAATGAAAATAACAAAATTGGAATATCCAAAACCAACCTTTATTATATATCAAAATCTCAAAATCAACTTTTATTATATATATGAGTTTGCAAGTACAATAAAGTCAAAAGACTAATACTCATCAAATATAGCAGCAGAAGCATGCTCAACAGTGGATAGTGTAGCTGAAGAAGATGTTTGGCCAATTCCACTTCTATGATCATGGTCCTCAATATTCAAGGCAACAAGAGAGAGATCCAAATCAGGATTTTCTGGATCCATATCCCATTCCTTAGAAGGACCATTGCCATATTCTGGACCCCTATGAGATGCAAGGCGAAGGTTGGAGTGCACATAAACAAGATCCTCTGCCTTCTGTGAGCCCAACTTGTTGCGCTTCACAGAATGAATAAAACTATAGGTGCTCCAATTCCTTTCTGATGATGAAGAGCTTGCCACTTGTGAAAGGAGGCGAATGGAAAGGTTTTGAAAATGTACACCATTTGCTCCATGACAAATCCACCACCTAACTAGATTCATGGTGATTCTCTCCTCCAAAGATGATATATCTGAATAATCATCTATTCTTGCAGCAAAACTGGCAAATTCTTCCTTCACCTCCCTGTGTAGATGAAACAATGGGAAAAAACCAAGAAATTGAATGCTTCTTACCCAAATTAATTTTGTGTAGCTAAAGCTACCCCAAAATCCTAGAAAAAACAAGAGAAATATGGCTGTAGTTGAGCCAAAAACCAAGAATGTCGTAGCTGGGAACTTCGCACTCCAAATCTGCTTTTGAAATCTTTCTCTTGCTGTTGAAATCTTCTTTGCTCACTAGTGAAAACACCCTAGTTGAAGCACTACTCTCTTCCTTCTTTCTCCTCGCCAAAATCGCTCTTCTCCAAGTGAAACGAGTTGCTTAATTCGTGTGATGAGAGAATGAGATGAATCGTCTTTTTAGAAGTTTAGAAAGCCATCTAGAAGTATCCAAGAGACAAACAAAACAATTAAAATAATATTAGATGGCACGAAAACCTAAAAAAATACAAAAAAACAAGTTAAAACGCTGTTTGGGAAGGAAACACGACTGTACGGCTGGGAAATGCATTTCCGGCCGTACGGTACGCATTTCAGCGTTTACGTTTCGTTTTTTTTGAGAAACAGGCCCTAGACCACGTTTCTTGCAACTTAGAGAACGACAGAAGGATGAGTCGATCTGCTAAATACATTTGCTCTCACGCATAGGAGGAGGGAGATTTATCGGTTCGAGGCTGTAACTACACACAGGGAGAGGTTGATGGGATACTCGTGGTTGCATGGATCCACAAGAAAAGAATCAAGTCTGTGTATGATTAGAAGAGGTTCAATTCTGAGCCACTGTATCGTATGAGGTTCTGCGCATATGAGGAGAAACCACATTGCTATTGCTATAGTGGCATGCAGGAGGGACCACAATCATAAACCAGGTAGCGAGACCAAAAGAGGCGCGATGCGAACTTGTAGTTAGCAATAGTGAATCACTCTTGGCCTAGATATCATCGCATAAGCTCGAGGAGCCAACTCAAGTGGTTTGAGGGTTATTTGGGGTCTTGGGAAGGTCGAAGTAGTTGTAATCCCATTTTGTTCAAGTCAGGTTAATGTCAGAAGTCTGTCTCGTTTTCTTGTGGATGAGGGACAATCAATCTTCTCATCCAAGGTGACAAAGGGCACAAGGAATGACTGGACTACCTACCTATGCTAACTGTGTTTGTGAGGAGGGTCTAATTTGTTGTTGTGAGTATGCATGTGTGCTCGGGTGGTTAGTGAGGCACGAAGGGACATAGTTGGAGAGATTTTAGTTCAGATTAAAAGGAAAGCATAACACATAATTTTTTTAGACAATACATGTACAGGGTGTCATTTAAACATTACACATTCATGTTGTGCATTGAACTACCATATACTATATCTTAGACTTGTGTTGATGAGCTGTCTATATGCAAAGATCTTGAATGTCACCATTGTTAGTCACTGTTGTATATTGTCATGGAAACTTGCTGATGCTTGCACTCTGGTTAAGTGTGATTAAGGGTTTGGATGACGTAATACGTTTGATAGTTTTGGCAAGCTCATACAACTTGAATACATTGCCATCCATGACCCTGTGATGCGTTGAGTTGGTTCATGATAAAGCTATTTGGGCAGAATCACTTAAGTTACTTGTGTAACAGAGGACTGCAGAATATCTCTCTTATGATTATACAACAAAAATATTATTTGTATGATGCCTTTGTATTAACAATACCTAGAAATTTGAGCATGGTTATATAACAAAGTATTCTGCTAGGACAAGCAATTGGATCAGGGTTTGAAGTATATGTTGACAAGCAGTTCTGTGGTTGATGTATGTTGACATGAGCTTAAGTATTTAGTGGGATTGTAAATAGGGGTACTGCAGATTTGTTCAGTATTAGATAACATGAGCAGCAAAAGCAACATACAATGGGGATAACATACGAAAAGGTAATAGTAGCAGTGTTGATAGTAGCAGTTTAGTGAGTATTGAGACCGACAACAGAGACAGTGAGAGCAACAACAACAACAACGTCAGTGAGCAACAACATTAGCAGTGGGAGTGACTTGAGTGCAACTCAATGTAACTGGGTCAGTATGCTTGGTACGAGAGCCCAACCATCAGGGAGCATTTGCTTCCTTCCAAATTGTTTGAAAATCCCTTTGGGAGTCATGTACTGCCTTCCAGGTCTACCTAGTAAATGTTGTATGTACATCATACATAATACAGTGCTTTGTTAAGCCAAATCGTGTGTACTGTCTAAAATGTGATGTTGGTTTATGTTTTAATGCTCTGTATGTTTTAAGTAAGAAAATAACTGATTGTAAGTGAAATACTGATTCACCCCCCCCTTAGTATTTCCAACAAACCTTAGGCATATTCAACCTCTTCTTCTCATAGGACAAGGCTAGTAGTGAACCAATAGGAGCGATTAACAATAACCAATAAAAATATAGGATAATGAACATATGGGAATGATGACAAGTGTTAAGTATGAATAACATGGAGTGCTACCACCATCAAAGCCTCCTCTTTGTGCTCCTCCTAGATAATAAAAGAAAAGACTCTGTTGTTACCCACCAAAATGGGTAACCCTATAAAAAAACTTTTCTCCTTTTTATGACAACCAGCTGGTCAACCATGCAACCAACAACCCTGACAACCATCGCTAGTTGATGACTTGCAATTATCTCTTTGCCACTTGTATCAACCATATGCTTCTCATCCATTCGACAGTAGCACATGGACGAAGGCGGGCTTCTAATCAAAAGGTATTTTACTCATTTTGCAATTGGGTGCTCACTGCTTATGATTGTTTGCATTTGGGCAATTGGTATGGATTATGGGGTAACTTGGAAGGAGGAGGGGTTTTGATCATGATCTTGTTCTCTCACCTTAAATGGGAGGTTAATCTTTGATCCTAGTCTAGTGGGACCTCCCCTAATGGCCCAATGGGTAGAGGAGGGGCACTACTTGGGAAGCCTTGCTTGAAATAGCGGAGTTCCATCTATCCCTAAGTCATACTTAACACTTTTCATCATACATTACAAGCCCTTATCTCACATCCATTCTTTAGGTTCAAGTAACCATTGGTTCTTTGGGATTTGGCAACCATACATCCACATACCTGGGTAGGGCCCTGTTACCCCCCACTTCGTGGGTGATATCTCTAGGAGAAAATTTTCTCCATGATGGACCTCAACTGATAGCCAACAACCCCTTGCAGCCTTCTTCTAGCTCGTTGATCCTTTTATCTGCCACCTGAGCCAACCATGTGGTCCCTCACCCACCTGTATTGATCGTATGTTTTGAAGGTGGACCTCTTGAATCTGAAGGTATATCTTGTCATTTGGTGATTGAGTTTTGAGTTTACTTATCATGATACTTATGTGCACGGATTGATGGGGGGATTTGGCGGAAAGAGTGGACTTAGCCTGTGCTCCTGTCCCCTTGATCTCTTTTGGATGTTACCCCGGACCTTAGTCCAGTGGAATCTCCTTTATTGACCATTTTATAGGGTGGTACTACTTGGGAAACTGCAACTTTGAGTACGTGGTCCTGCACCTTTATCCGCATTTATTATTCCATTTCCATTCATTATACCCCCATTCATCATTTCTCCCACTTGGGTCCACATAGGGGCAGCCTCCCTAGCCCCTTGCCCCCACCTTGGGTTAGGTCTAGAATGATGCCGTGGAGGTTGAAGTAGCTAAAAAAAAGAAAAACTGTCAGAAATACTGAGAGGGGGGGTGAATCAATATTTCTTTTCAATTGTTATTTTTACCAATTAGATCACTTATATTTAGAACACAAAATGAACAATAAGAATAAATTCTTTTATTAATTTCTTCTTTGCAATAAATCAAGTACAATATATGTAGGGCTCCAACCCTAGATGAAGATACCGATCTTCAATCTCCTAGGCTCCAACCTGTATTTGCGAAGCATCAACTTGGACAACCAAGGGCTCCAACCCGGTTTCTGGTTTAGGCTCCGACCTAGTTTCTTGAGGACTCTGATCCTCTAGGGCTCCAACCCTATTCTCCAAGGCACCAACCTTGTCTTTTTGAGGCTCCAACCTCTTGGGCTCCAACACTTTACTTCATCAAGATATATTTGGTTATACTTCACGACTCCCAATGTCTTCTTCAACGAACCCTTTCAATCTTCAACTATCCCCTCACTTTGTCTCCACGTCACGTCATCAATGACAACCTTGATCTTCACATGAAGGTGTCTCCGCTGTCCTTCATGGTACCCAATCAAATCCACCAAGTCACCTCATGATGACATCAACGATGCATCATGGTCTCCAAGGATTTCCACGAATCTTCAAAGTTAGCTTCAAGGCCAAGAATGTATATTCTAGGGCTTCTCTCAACAAATATCTTCAAGAGGGCTTCTTCAAAATCACTGCTCCTTCAAGGGTACTTCAATATATGGTTCAGATTGTCTCCAAGATGTTTTCAAAAATATCCCCAAGGCAGCTCAAGTTTTTCAACAATGCTTCTTCAGAATGCTTAGAGGGACTAGTTGCAATATATCCTAGGTATCCATTTTCCAATGGTACTTCAATTTAGCGTCCAAGATCTAGCATGGGTCCATAAGTCAATACAAGGGTTGTCTTCAAGAACTGGTCTAGAGGATGTCCTCAATCTTCTACAAATTCCTTCAACAAGAAATGCTTCAAGGATATGTCGACTATCTGCTGTCTAAAGACTTGTTGCTTAACCAAGTTCCTCAACTGCTACTGCAAAAGGTATTCTTCAATATGCTCCAAAGGTCAACTTTAATGACATTGAAGTTGTATTCAAATCTGTCTTAAGACTCCCAAAATACTTTCTTCAAAATATTGTTACTTCGTTGCTTAAGACTTAAGTTATGTATAGCAACCCAAACTTAGCCTAAGTCAATTATTGACTTGTCCACCTGAGCTTATCCGAGCCTCTGAAATAGGTGACCAGGACTGTCCTGAAGCTTGCAGCTTCTCCACAAATGATACTGAGGTGAGGTTTAGTGATGAATGTCTTCAATCCAAGGTGGCTGCCACAAACAAGTTTGAATCCTTTGCAAGTTGCAGACAAACCCCAGCAGATGAAACAGGTCTGAGCTGCAATTTTGTTAAGGATCTGGGCCTCCAGAAGCCTTCCACAGTTGTAAGCTTCAGATTCAAGGCTTAAATACACTTCCCAACAGGCTGTAGTGGCCTTGTTCCTACAACTGCACCACCCTACAGCGGCTTTGAAACATCCACAGAATAGTCCACAATTATTGTCACAGGTTTTTGCAAATTCGAGCTTCAAAAGATGACTGTTCTTAAAGTTTGAACCTCACAAATGTAAGTCTGTCTGCAATTTCTGAAGTGGACAGTCCAGCAAAGAAAAAAAAACTGAACTGTAATGTATCCTTTTAAAAATATGCCCAAACTGTAATCCTTTTCTTCACCTCGGCCTCCTGTAACTACTGTGTTTTTTCACCGATTTTTTTTGGCTAGAATGAGGTGTCTAACGTCATATTAATACTGGTTTGACATTACAATGAATGGACACGTCTTTTTGGAGGTAGGCCGACATGAAGGACAAGGATAGGTCAGCTTAGTGCTAAGGTTAATTTTTCTTGACTTAAAAATTCCATATCTCATCAACCGCTGGGAGTTTCAGGGCAAGTAAAGGCTTGTTGGAAAGAGGAAAAGTCCTCTTTCAGATGGTCTAGGACTCATTGTGATAGGGTGCCTCTAAGGTAACAAAATTTATTTTTCTTTATTACTGTCCTTGAATTTTTATGTGCAAAAAGTGATTGGGACAGCAAGAGGTCATTAGGCCTTCTTCATTGTTTTGACCCCAACTATGTCTTTATATTATTTCCACGTCATCAGGAGGTCCTCCATGTCATCTTATGTCACCAAGTGATTCATCATAGTGTCATCATGTATTCATGTCATAGTGCAGTGATATGACATAGGCAACTTCATCATTAGGAAAGTTCCAAGATAGTAAGATAGTCTTCCAACCATCAAATGAGATCTTTCTTGTCATCATCACATGTATTTCTCCATTTGTCATCAAAGATTATTGTCTAGATCATCAAGTACATGCAACATTAGATCAAGTACTTCTTAGGGCTTCCTTCATTAGGGGTTTGACTTCTTCCTTGACATCTTCATTGATGGTATCAACCAAGGGTCATGGCATCATCATCTGGAACCAGGCATCTCAAGAATATTGACATCTCAGTCAATGCCATATTGACATCAATGATAACCTTGATTAACAAAAGCATGATTGGCCATACTTAACATGAAATTGTACCACAAAATGCAAAAGATGGTCGGGACAAAAATAATTAGCACGTGGGGAAAAGTGAAACCATGAGCTCTTCCCCATCCATAGTCATCACCCTGGTACCATAGGCCCTAGATGAGCCTCCTTATCTTTCAGGAACCCATGATTGTTCCAACCCCTGGAGGGCAATGAATTGCCCTACCTTAAAGGGGGTAATCACATCATGCTCTTGTCCTTTGAGCCCCAAGCAATTAATTAAAGAAAATGCATAAAAGAAAAAAGGCATATAAAGAAGGGTGGGAAAATCAAGGCTCGGGCACCTCGTGTACCACGATTGTGTTGAAAAGTGTAACTAGGTCGGTCTTCATGTTGATTATGTAATCAGGTAAAAGAAGAAGTCAAAGTAATATATATTTTTGTTGTATATGTTTCATGGGTTTCATGAGCATGATTTATTAAGTAGAAGGACTTCTTCTTGATGTCCATTAGTTTTAAAGATCTAGTCTTTGTCATATGCTCCAAGACCTTGAAGACAAGTTCAAACGCTGCTGAAGAAATACACCACGAAATGTTGAAGAGATTATAATCAACGCTATTGAAGAAATACACCACATAATGTTAAAAGTCTAGTCAGCCTACATGTTGTATCATAGTCGACATATTACATTGGATGGTCGGCCTAAAAGTGAAAAATAGTTCACTATATATATAAGACAACAGATTGCGGATCATTTGATGGAAAACGGAATGCGTACATCACTACAGTAAACATTATACAAGAAGGTTTACTGTGAACATTATACAAGAGAACATCTCAGAATGCATTGCGGTGAACATTATACAACAAGGTTTGCGGATAGCCATAGTGCGGAAATATATATACAGATATATGAAGCTACAATAGGCAGTGCGGATATAGGTTAGACTACAGTGCGAACTATTTTATAAACGTAGATAAGCGGACATCTTTGAGATTATAAAGCGGATAAAAGGGAACAATTTTGAGTATGATCTGAGACAGTAATGCTGAAGAAGTTTGCGAACATCTCCAATATTACAGTGCGTATAAAGGATAACATACAGTGTGAATAAGAGACAGTTCAACGTGCATATAAAGAACAACATTCAGTGCGGATATAAGTGAAAGCTGTTCAACTAAGAATTTGACAGAAGTTTAGACAGAGATCAAAAGAAGAAAGGCTGCTGTAAAGTAAGAGAAATTAAGGAAGGTAAATCTGATATTTACCTTCCTAAACAGGGCATATTGGTGACAAATAAAAGATTCAAGTTTGAAGAAGCTGTATCAAGGTCTTGGAAGCTGATCCGTGTCAAGGGTCTGTGTCTGGGTCATGGTACTTGTCATTTGAAGATCTATAAGAAGAATTCTTTGCGGGTTTTCCTTTCCAAGAGGGAGAGGTTTTGCCTTGGCTCTAGGAGCCTAACCTTTATGTCTTGTGCTTTTCGATAATTGACTTGATGAAAGATTAACTAAGAGAAGACATAACTGACACAAGTAACTTCACAAGCAATTATCAAGAAGAGAATTTGTATTAATCTCCAACCCTCCAAATTCTCAACAGATTGCTCCCTCCTACACATTTTATACCCAGGTGTGGGCTTCCCCTTATCTTGTTGTCCCTATGCCCCAATATGTGGCCCAGGATTGCCCCTCTCATTCCATACTCCATCTCACTTGTTTATCATTTGCCACCCCCATTAGAGGGATGTACCTTGGACATATTATCCCCTTTAAGGGCTGAAACCACCTAATAAGGTGTTTGGCTAACCCCCTTTGGAGCTTGGAGACACTAGCGCATGCCAAAGCCCATTACGAAAGGGCATGCCATTGTTAAGTGCCCATTTTATTATCCATGTTTTGTAAACACTTTTACACGATTATTCTAATGACTGGTTGTACTAGAAGCCTAGGGGACATATTAGATCTTATACAGGATTGTAGGTGGTTTCCATTTGGGTTTGGTCTCCCTATACGGGGTCCTAACCCCAGAGGGCTACATTGGCACATATAGGGTGTGCGTAGAGAGCCATGGGCCTCCACAGCAACAGACATCACTCCACGGATCCCCACCGATGTTTAGAGATTACTAGCGATCCATTTTTGGGATGATGATGATGTGCTTGGTACACTATGCCCAGCAGGCCCCACAGGATCCCCACACTCTTGGTAGGTGTCCCAGGACTTGTACGATGTCATGACAACATTCATTCCATCACTCGAGCCCTTGCAGGTGATCTACAGGCATCTTCGACTTGTATGGAGATGCATGGGGTCATTTATGTGCCCCCACACCCATTGGGAGTACCACAGGTCTACTACTTGGAGAACAAGGGGCCACCCCCTTTGTCCTTCATATTTTGAGGACTTTATTCATCATTATGCAACTTCTGGATATTCTTAGGCCTTTGGACGACCCCACGACATGTACATATTATTATTTGACCTACTGAGAGGCTATTTTTCCATTTATGAGCTAGTTTGGTGGGCTTGTCACCAATAGGGGTTTTATTTGCACATCATTTTATCAGTAGGGGCTAATGTAGGTTCATAGGCTAATTCGAACTCCTAAAAGGGGTATATATTGATGTTAGCTACATTCATTTGTATCATCACTTCACTTGGGATTTCTCTATCTTTAGAGAACTTCACATTTCTTCTTGGAGGATTATTTTGGACGATGGATGAATTTTGATGTATGGATTTGGGCCTTTTTTTTATCTTGGAGCTTTGTTTTTGCAAATGTGATGCTGGTTGGATATACTCTCTAACATTGTAGGTTAATTTTAATGATATATTCATGTTGTTGCATACTGTTGAACTTCACTATAATTAGGGCTATTTGCTGCATGATTGGAATGTGGAATTAAGTGTCTATTTAGCTTGTTAAATATATGGGCCATTGTTAGATGAATGAAATGTCCTAGAGATTGTTTTATCTTGATAAGATTGCACCATTTGTATGAACTATAAATGCTTGAAGGCCATTTTTCTTCTTTTCCCTTGACATTGGATGAAGTTGACTTTCCAAGTTTCCTTGGTCAAGAAACCAAATTCTCAATCATTGAAGCAAAATTTCTCGTTTGATCTTTTCCCCTCACCTTGTCCAGGATAGGAGCATCATTGGTTGCCATATTCCATCCATGAACTTGGGCTGGGTCCACTTGGTCCTGTGTGGCCCCGTTTTGTCAAAGATTAAATCATTAAGGACTATTTGGGAATCCAAGTCCTTATAGGGTTTTAGGGATCGGGAGGTACCTCTACAAGTTGCTTCCTTCTCCCTTATCCTCACCCTCTCTCCCTTGGAAGGCAAGTCCCTTGCTTAAAGAGAAAGCAAGTTCCATTCTTCACCTCCTCCTTGGGAAAAGGGTTTTTGGGATCACTTCATACCCATTCATTGACATATCCTTTGTAAGTGGCTTCCCAAAAACATCGAGAGTCCCTCCCATTGGTGAAAGTCCGTAAAGAGCAGGGAGTCTTAGCCGTAGTGACAGTGGGCTAAGCCTCCACAATTACCCTTAGTCTAGCAGTTGCCCTCTTAGGAACCCCTTCTAGGTCCCTTGCTAGTTTGAGTGGTAACAAGCCCGAAACTTTGCTCTGGGTGTTTGATGCATCTAAAAAAAACAAAAAAAGCACATCATGACCACAAAACAAAATCAAAAGAAGGAATGTCAAAATGCAAAAGATGGCCGGGACATATAAATTAACATGTGGGCAAAAAGCCTAGCCTGAGCTCTACCTCACTCATTTTGGCCATCACTCGGTTCTTGAGTACGTTGCTCCATTACATCATAAAAAAGGAACCCGTGCATGTCCCAACCTTGATGAGCGATAAACTAACTCAACATTAAGGGGTAATACAACTGTTATATCATTCAAAGCAAGCTTTAAACTTTGAGTTATGAGCAATAATACAAAGAAAAATCAAGCAAAAGTAAAAGGCACACAAGAGGGGTGAAAAACAAGGGCCGATTTGGTAACTCATGCATCCACCATTGCTCCCATGTCACATCTATACACTCAGGATGTGGATCCCCCATCATCTGGTTCCTTTGACCATGGCATTTGACCATGAAGTTTTCTCCCCTCCGTATCATCATTATTATTCACTAACACCTATCAAATGAAGGGTGGACTGAGGAAATGTCACTTCCCCTTAAGGATTGTCCTTTGGCCACTCTGACCTAGGGAGAGAACACCATTGCGAGTTTAAGGCCCTATTATTGGAAGGGAATCCTTATTTGAAGCATTAAATAGCCCACAAGCATGGTTCACTTAGATGCAATAATGATTTTTGTCCCTAATAACTGGTTGCTTTCACTAGAATCTGTTGTTGATTGTCAGGTGGTTTAACAACCCATGTCCTGGGCACCCTACCCATAGGTACCCATGCCATCAAAGAAGTATATTGGCACTATCAAGTGAAGTGTTGAGACTCTTAGGCCCCCTAGCAGCACCAACATATCACACATGTACTAGAGCACTCCTTGCACCCACGATGCTGTGCCACTTTGCACTGGATTTGATGATTATTCAAGATGACACACATGGACCCCCCAGGCCGACCTTAGCACCTTATGAGGGATGGAAACTAATTCAAGGCCCAAATGAAGATGGTCGCACCTTCTGAGACTTGGGAGGGCTAGTAGCACCTGGAATGTCCTCAAAGCTGGAGCCTGGAGCATAGATGGACATTATGAGCAGTTGGAGACCCATGGAGACCACTTTGTGGTACCCCGGCTGGATTTTGTGACCACAAAGAGCCATTGAGTTAATTTGAGGGCCAATCCTCAAATCATGATTTTTACATGCTACTACACCTCATGGCACTAGGAGATGCCACTTGGAGTGTATTTCACGCAGAACGTCATCCCTAGAAGGCTAGCGGCACACGTGTGGGCTTATTTTGCACTTTTGATCAAAAGCTAGTGGGTTGGCTTGTAACCCAAGGGATTCTTGTAATTTAACTTGTTAGTAAGGGCTTTTAGGCTAATGTTATGACTCATCCTCCTCATGTAATAGAGAGGAGGATCTTTCATTTCAATCATCATCACTTGGACTAATTTGGCCTGTCTTGGAGAATTTCGGCCGCCTTGTATCTTTGGAGAGATGTGATCTATGGAGCGTTTTGTCTATTGGAGCTATATTCTTGTCTTTGGAGAAGTTATCTTAGATCAATAAAAGGATTGCACATGCATGTTATCTTGTAATGAGCTTTGTTATTAAATAAATTTATGATTTTATGTCTAATGCATGGAATGTATTGATGATATAGGGTTTTTCTATTGCACCATTGTTATTGAAGATAAATTTTATAGAAGTTAGGTATCATCATTGCATGCATCACTCATGTTTAATACGTGAATGACAATCTCCTTGGTGAATCTTTTAATTAGCTCTCCCAAGTGAATATTGATCCCTCATAAAAAGTAATAGTTAGGGTTTTGTTGGTAGGGCATCAAAATATCCTTACTCCTTTGCAAGGATTAGCAAATCTTTAACATCCATGGACTCCATCCACCCAAGGACTAGGCACTGGCCTTGCCTAGTAGGTGATCAACCTGTCTTATCCATATATTGATATCACTCTCCTATCTCTCTATTATTGGTCCTTTCAAGGATAAGCGACTCAATGAGGGCTTGGAGCGAAATTGGCTAGAAAAGGAATTTTAGGGTTTGGAAGGATTCAACATCAAGTGTAGAATTTGTTGCCTCAAAATCATTCCTCTTGGTGGCTAATCTCTTTATTTTTCTCCATAATTTCTCTTGCCATAGCTATTTTGCCCTCGGAGAAACGATAGTTTGGTCAAGCTTCAACATGAGAGCTTCTTGAAGGTTTCGTGTGCCATTGTCTTGCTAGCATGCATTGTTGTAAACTTTTTCTTGGTACCTTGACCTCATGACGTTCCATTTTACACACTATTACTCAAACCCTAGCTCTAGCGTGCCCTAGATTGGCCTCTCTAAGGATGCGAGTTGCCTCCTCTTTGTTTGAGTCATCCTTTGGAAGCCTATTGTGTCACCTTAAACCTCTAAGCTTAGAATACCTCTTATATGTGACCTATATATAGGGACTCCTTCCCATTGGTGAAAATCCATAAAGAGCAGGGGGTAGTGGCCGTGGTGATAGTGGGCCACTACTTTATTGTTGTCACTTGGTCTAGTGCTTTCCTTGTAAGGTACCTCTCGACAAGACCTGCTAGATTTTGCGGCAACAGACCCTAAGGAAGGCCACACTGGTCTAGGGAGAAGGGACTACATGGTAACTACTGAGGTGAAGTAGGGGAACAAGTACACAACTATTAGCAGTCTATAATCCAATTTCAAGCTGTGATCCATACTGGAATGCCTTAGACATTAAATGAAACCACTTGAATGCAAACATGGTTAAAGTACCTCACAATAGATGGTCCACCTTCATCAAATGAGTAAGCTGGATCAGTGAACACTGAATACTGACCAGATCATGGATCAGAGGCATTTGAGGCTTGCTATCTGTGGATCATGGTAGGGCTGCTGGCTGGCAAACTGAAACACGGGAGAAATTTTTTCTCCTTGGTTTATCCATGTATCTGGATCGGTAACAAGGCACAGGGCAGAATTGGATCAGCTGAGGCATCTTCAAGTCATCCAGAACCAGGCATAGGACCAAGAAATGAGCTTCATCTTTAGTTCTTTGAGATCTTTTGGAACAGAGATTTCTAGTCTGCAAAATGAAAACAATACTTTGAAATGCGAAATTGAAAATTTGGCCTCCGATTCCACTATTCAGAGACAGTCTTCCAAAGGTTCTTATGTTCTGGTTGAAGAGAGCACAGTCCATCAATGACAGCTGAATCAAGAGCAAGAGCAGATGAAACAAGAACGGTCCAAAGGAAATCAGCATCTGGTGAATCTAGACCTAAAATTGTAAGACTTGAATTCTATTAGATTCTTTGCAAAATAGTTTTACTACCTGATACTTTTGTAAGGATCTAAACTAGTTGTTTCTTAAGGAAGCTTAGTGCCCTTCAATTCTATTTTTGTATATGGAGGGAAGATTGTATCAGTCAAATTTTGTATCAAAGCATATTGAAAGCATGTATTTATCTGCCGTCTTTATGCCGCCTTTTATTAATATAAATCATTAACCATTTCTGGAAAAAGGAGCAACAGACAATAAACATTACAAAATATGTCATTCAGACGATTCTCAATGCCCGTACCTATATATTAGCAGCTGCAAATCCTATTGGTAGGTTTCATGATACTTCAAAGCCACTGAAGTACAATGTAGCACTACCCTTCTTGATTTTTTCCAGGTTTGACTTGGTTTATATCATGATAGATGAACCAGATGATCGGACAGTTCATCATATTGCAGATCATATGTAAAATTCACCAAAAACATGAAGAGGCATTATCTGCATCTTTACTACTAGTCAAGTTCAGCAATACATTGTTTATGCAAAGACCCTTCAGCCAAAGCTAGTTACTGGAAACCAGAAAGGCTAAAGGTCCTAGTTGATGCATATTTTTCCTTATGGTGAGGTGATGCCGCACCTGGTTGTCAGGTCGCTAGGTTGGTGGTCCAAAGTACAAGAGCATTTTTCGTCTTTCAGAGAAAGTAATTTTGATTATGAAAATATTTTCTTTCCTCCTCCAAATTTCACATGTTTTCCCATCAGCATTATGCTTATGGGGTGAAGTTTTTGTAGATTCTTTGTGTGAACTCGGATGCAGCTATTATGGCTTATTTAATTTTTGATCTGTCAAATCTAAGTTGGGTTCTGAGGCATTTATCTGCCTTGGATGTATTCTGGTAGTTTTATTAAATTTATTTCTAGTACCTTAATAACAATTGCAAAGCATGATGTCTACTTAGACAGTGATACTGGACAAAATTACATTTCAGCATGCAAGTTTCCAATTTTTTATGATTTATTTGTGTGTGCAGCTATTATTCTACCTGAGCAGAGCTTGACTGTAGAGAAAGAAGGCTTGGCTGTCAACAGGAAGCAGCAAACCTTGAAAGAGCTTCTTATGCAGACTACTCATCATAATACAAGTGTTCGCAAAGGTATCTATTTCACCACACAATCTAATGTTTTGCAGTTGTTATGGTTAGATCGTTTCTTTACATTTGAGCCCAGTAACTTAGTAGGACTGACTAGTAGAAGCTTGCTGCTGAACTTATCAGTTTATTAATACTTTCTTGATAGTTTCAGAACTTCTTTTCATGGGGTCTCTAGGTAAAATGTCCTTGTATGAAACTTCATAAGATCTTCTCACTTTTAAAGTTGTACTAATTTGCCTTTTGGGAATGGTGAGTTTACCAATATTATTTTGTTTAGTTTCAGGACTATTGAGTTACCCTTAAGGAAAAATGTGTCAGCTGTACTGATTACTTCAGCAATCCTACTTTATATTATTCATAATTACCTTATGATCTCTCTAAGAAATGTTATTTTTTGTGTCTAATATGACTGGGTGAGAGCTGTCTTATTTTTTTGGGAAATATGATTTGAATGATTTTTTATTTAGAAAATAAATGTTGAGATTCACCAATGAAAGTAGGGGAATTGAATGGAACCAAAGACAAACCCAAATTCTGCAATAGCCCAGTCCCAGGTGCACTAGAGAGAGATAAACCTAGTGCTCTAGAGAGGGGAAAATGTCCAAGCACAAGTGCACTACACGAGATGTACAAGGGCACATAAAAGATAGAAGTTCCAATCGCAAAAGAATGCCAAAGATGTAGGTGGCTTTAGGCAAAATACTTTATGAGAGAGACCAAGAAGATTACAAGATGATAATGTACAAATGAGAGTCATGGTGTATTTATACATAACTCAAGTACCACACTACGCTCAAGAGGGCTGTACAACAGAGAACTGCTGTTTCTGTTTTATCAATAGGTGTATCTCTCAAGCAGCCTGGAGAAGCTCAAGTTGAGGGTGATTTCAGTAATTGTGCAGTGCTGTTTTTTGTGCAATGTGTGGAGGCTTCTTTGTAAGTTTTTTGAAGGAATGAAAAGCTGATTTGAAGGAGTAATTACTTGTGTATGTGTCAAACTGTTTTTTGCTTCCGCTATTTAATTTCCAGCCATTATTTGATTGATGCTATGGTCTAAATATCATACATGTGTAGACAATAGAGAGAGCAAGAGAAGGGTAGAGTGCATTCAAGAAGACGAAGAGCAGGTTGCTAAAGTGACTAGGTAGTATGACAGATAGTATACTATTGTATTTGTCTTTTCCATGAATAGGCTGTCCACCTTTAGAGCAGGTTGCTAAAGTAACTAGCTAGTATGAAAGATAGTACAGTATAGCAATTGTCTTTTCCATGAATAGGCTGTCCACCTTCAGATTCACAGAATGTACTTTATCTTCTGTGATTGCTGAAGTGTTCTTAAGTGTTTAGATGAGAGGACAACCGACTGGCTGTTTAGAACAGTCAGGAAAAGAGCAGGCTGTATTTCTGTAGGTGCCCCTTTCTTACACAGGCTGTACACTTCAGATTTAGGAGATTTAGTGACTGTACAACTGCTGGTTAAAATAGGCCACTGAGGTCACCTTGTAAGTTTTGATCAAAGTAATGAAAAGTCGATTTGAAGGAGAAACTCCCATGTATGTGTTTTACTTCTTCTGCTGTTTATTTTTCATCTAGCATGTGACTAATGCAATGTTTAGAAATTTAATTTTCTGCTAAATTCTGTTTTTGAGTTATTTAGCATGGGAACATTAGGACAACATTTCCCTAGGCTAGAGAAATTTACACCTTTATCATTAGAATACTCACATGGGACTTCCTGGGTGCAAAGTTCCCCGCAAACTTTACATCTTTGTGCACCATTATCTTCCTTTGCTTTGGAATATAGACCCTGTAGGTCTTTGAACTCTCACTGCAATACACAAATAAGCCTTTCTTGTTAGAGGCTCCAACTTGGTCCTCGTCTTTACCCACACATGGATACAATTTGGATAGCCAAAGATGTTGAAATGACTCAGTTCTAGCTTCCTATCAATGAATGCTTTCTCTGGTGTCGTATCATCTAAAATGCTGTGAGAACATTGGTTTTGGATGTAGATTACTGTGTTACATATGTCGTCCTAGAGAAACATTGGCAAGTCTAGGTCATGAATCATGGCCTAAGTGGCCCTTAAGATGGGTCCATTTTTTTGCTCTGTAATCCCATTTTCTTGTGGGCTTGTATAAGGATAATCATGTCCCTCTTGTTCCTACCTCCTTGCAGAAACCCTCAAAATCCTAGGAGGTATACTCAACACCATTATCTGATCTCAAGACTTTGATCTTCTTCGCTATCTGGTTCTCAGTTAGTGCTTTGAACCAGTGTTGCAGGAACTGCAACCCCCTTCCCCCCTTCACCCAAAGGTTTGGAGGCTGGAATCGCGCACTATGTGGATCTGTGCCCGAACTGCATCCCCGGATTCTGGAACTGCGGTTCCTCAAAATTTGCACGGTTACTGCCATGGTTCCTCAAATTTAGCCCAAATTTGAAATCCATGACCATTGAAATCTGAGATCTGAAATAGGAAAAAATGAAGGCTGTTTCGCTAAACCATATAAATAATGAAAACAAACAAGATGCTAAGTGCAAGACACCTCCAAAATGCAGAAATGATGAACTTCTCCACTATCTCAGTCAAAAAATATGCTATTATTTCACTTTGTTCAGCTCTGCAGCAGTTTCAACTCCTTCAAATAGCAAATACAAAGCAAGCAAGGTTCGAAACTAAAACTTTGGTGCACAGTGGTAAGACAACAAGTCACAACAGCACCCAAAAAGGTTTATTACTGTCGCAGCGGCATCCATCAAGGTCCAGTGTCCACTATCCATAGTCCAGCAGTGCCCAATGTCCACTATTCACTGTCCACCAGCACCCAACAATGTCAATTACTGTACTATCCATTGTTCAGCAGCACCTGGCAAGGTGGAAAAAATTCTCTTAGCATCACATAGTCTTTCCTCACTGTCTATATGAGTTCACTCTTCCCAAGTTTTCATGGTGGACAAGTGAAAGAAAAGAAAATAGGCATAAGTTTATAATATATAGATATTGCTTTAATGTACTATGGATGCCATCTCTATCTTGATTTATGTACAACTATGCATGTTTTCATATATTCTGCCAACTAATTCTTGATTTATGTACAAATATGCAAGTTTTCATATATTCTGCAACTAATTCTGCATTCTCGATGTTTTTTTTTTCAAAATATAAATGCAAATATTATATATCTATCTATAATAGATGCTTTGCTTTTGAGGAATTTTGCAAAATGTTGCTTTCGACGCTTCGTTTCTCAAAAATGCACCTGCTTCGTCTCTGCTTCGTGCAACATTGCTTTGAACACTTGAAACTTGTCAGGTTGATGTCATATGTGTTGAAATTTGGTAGCTTGGAAGGTATTTCTGAGTGGAAAAAGCCCTAGGGGCTTTGTGATTTTGAGTTTGGGGTTTCGCACCCAAAGGAGCAGGCTTGAAACCCAAGAAAATGAATTTAATAAGTTCAATTCAATTATTAGTCAAGTAGGCTCAAGTCGGCCAGCAAAGCCAAGGGACACTGTCACACCACTTGGGGTTTCACACCCCTTGGACTAGTATAAATAGAAGCCAAAGGATAGGCTGGAGACACAAGACAAAGAACATCTCGTGTGGCAAAGGAGGAGCTGTAGACCTTAGAGAAGAGCAGCGACATGTGGAAGTCTGTTAGAGCAGGGTCGAAGTGTTTGGGAGGCCGGTTAGAGGCCGCACGGCCGAAGTTTAGATCTGTTAATGCTCTAGTTGCAGGGGCTGAAAGGCTGAGTTTATGCTCTGACTGTAGCATCGCTGGTAAGGAGACTAGGATGCGCACAAGAGAACTGGCTGGTTGAAGAATGCTGAGTTTGCAGTAGCAGGTTCAACAGTGTGGGCAACAAGATAACTAGGATTGAGGCTTGTTTAGGGCTGCCAAAGTGGACGAAAGTCTTCAAGTCAAGTGATAGTGAGCTATGTTGCAAAAGACAACAACAACGAAGGAGGACAGCGGGCTAGATTGCAAAGGAAAACAATAACCAAGGAGGACAGTGGGCGAAAGAGATTTGCCCAGGTATGTACAACAAGTAAATTAATTTGTAAGTTTTGTTTTTGGGCAGATGGGAGCCTAATGGACTAGGCCTCAACCCTAGGTTATTGATCAAAGCACAAACCTAATTTATTGGCATTATACTGGGATTTTATAGGGCCATGATCCCTAGTACGAGAGCCCTATGCTTTTCTTATTAAAGGACTGATAAGGAACAATATTTGGGTATTTAACTCTTCTGTACTATCATTGATCTGATTGCTGTTATATTTCCACTGTGCAAATCATTTTGAAGTTAGGCACTGCTAGTGCGTTTATGTTCCTAGCTAAGGCATAGACCAGACCTAGGGTGCATGGAATTTGTAACATGGTATCAGAGCAACTTTGAAGGGCAGCTAGATAAGATTATGCACAGGTGTCAGCCAACGTTGCACAGCAGGGACGAAGCGGGGACGCGGAAGCGTCATTTCCAAAAAATTCTAGGAAGCGAAGCGTCTACTATGTATATTTTTTTTTATTCTTATTTTTTTGCATTTATATTAAAAAAACATCCAAAATACCAAATTAATTGTAGAAGATATGGAAGCATGCATATTTGTACATAAATCAAGATAGATATGAACATCTATTGTACATTAATGATTAATTATTTGAGCATCAACCATCTATAATCTAGATTCTTCTCCTCTTGTCTAGCCTTTGCCTCTACCTCTACCTCGATTATCTAGGGACATTAGTCAAAATTGTCCAATTTTGATCAAACTACCTAATGCAAGCCTTAAAATATGGTAGAAAGAACTTAGCATGCTTGATTGATGATTTTGACTTGATTGAAATGTAATTTTTTGCTAACGATATGACAAAGGAGTTCAACAATTAACACCACCAACACTAGGGTACATATAGGGCTTGGTGCTCTTGATTAAATGCTAATCACATACCCTCATACATGATATAATTTAATGAAATTCCACCATACCATTGATCTTGAATTACTAAAAATTGTTAAGTCTGCTGAATTTTGAATAGGATATTGAATTCTATTTTCTCCATATGAAGTTTGATCAGGCTAAAACCACTCTCAAACATCCCGAGTCATTTCATGGTAATGTTAAAAGTTTAAGTAAAAGGATGTCCTTTTACTTTAAGAATTTAACATTACCATGAGGGTCTAAGGAGGTGAAAGAGAGCTTATATCTTTTTTCATCCTATCCCTAACTCAACACTAACCCATCCTCTAACCCAACTACAGTTAAAAATTTAAAAAATAAAATAAAAAAAGTCGTTTTTTTTGCTGCGTTAGTCGGATCCATACCACGCTGTACGGAACCGCTCGCCATCCGTACAGATCTGTACTGGAAGCGAAACACTTCCGTATGACGATCCGCCGTACGAAACACGGATCCCCCGTACGGAAACGTGAATCCGTCGTACGGAAACACGGATCCGGCTGTACGGTTTGGAAAATCCAAGAAACACAATTTTTTTTACGAAACGCGTTTCGGATTCGTACGACGGATCCCGTACGGACCGCGTTGCGGGGGTTGGAGCCAGGGGGGACGTTTCCTGCAACATTGGTGTTAGCTCTATGAGGGAGTTGTGCGACTGTTGCAGGAAGCACATCGGTGTTGCCAAATGAGTTGGCTAGACATGGAGAAGAGTGTTCAGATAAGGAGCTATGGATATGTTGGACAACTTGAGGTTCAATAGAGAACAAGTTGGAGATGCGGTCTTGACTGGTTTATTAACAAGATAAGGTGGGAGTTTAGGTGGATTGGTGGAGAACTCGGTGCACAATAGTATGTTGTGTGGTAGGTTGTGTTGGAAATACTGAGAGGGGTGTGGGGGGGTGAATCGATATTTCTTAGCAATTAGTACTTTAATAAATTTTTTCAAAGCATTAGTTAATCTTTAGTTATTATTATTATTGTTCAGTAAGAGCAGTAAACAACAATGCAAAATTAAAGACAATAGGCACAAGATTTTTAGGTGGAAAACCCCCTCCAGGTAAAAAGCCACCGAACGCTTTTCTAATAAGTTCTTTAATCTTCAGCCCCAACTGAAAAGAAAGCTACAACTTCCTAGAACTCTAGAAAATCATTCTTCTCTAGCTCCAACTAGGACGCCCCAACGTCCTGGTTTTATCAGCAGTCAACTGAAAGGATGCCACAACACCCAAGTGAGTCACAACTCACCCTAACACCGCCCTACCACCCTAAAGTGTTTACAGGCCCCATTCTGAAGGTGACTTCATTCACCTGCCTAGCACCACCCTACCTTCAATACAAAATTACCGCGATATCCCAGACCTGAGGGGACTGATCCAAGACTTCTTGGAATACCGAGTTGAAGCTGCTCCTTAACATTGGTCTGGATCATAAACACCGACCTAAAGCTCACTCTCCTTCAGCTAATAAATGCCAAAATCTTGTCACTGTTTCTAAACCCCAAAACTGCAGGTCCGCATTATTTAACAAGTCTTTAACCCTTCCTTGCCACAATGTGAGAAGAGGCCCCAAGAATAAAATGTCTATACCAATGAACCACCGAAAGAAAAATACATAACTAGACCCTAACCCACTTCTGATATCTGTGTTGACTTCTTCTAGGGGCATAAATTTCAGAGGTAATCTACTATGGATATCTCATGAGAACTGGGTATGTCAACATAAGACATTGATCCTCTATTTATATATAAGTCTTCAGATGAAAGGGCCTCTTCAACCGAATGCATATTTGGAGGGTTTTTATTTTTTTAAAATGACTTAAGGCCCAAGTAAGGAAACGACTAGGATTTCGTTGTATGGATTGTTAATGTTATTTGAAAAGAAATATTCATTTGAGTAACGTTGGATGGATGGGAGGGGAGGAAACTTAAGGTTCCTTTTTAAATTAATTTTCTTTTAATAATCAATATTAATTAGTTATCTTAAATTCTAAGAAAAAGATTATTACCCTTATGGTTAGGGAGGTCGGCCCTATTTAATATTTATTTAGATATTTTTAATTCCACTAAAATTTTGAAATCAATGATTGGCTTAGTGTATATGGTCCTACCTAGTTGTGAAGTCAATGATTGGTTTAGTGCCTTTGATTTTTGAAATTATTCAACTTATACGTGGTGAGATTACAGTGAGAATCCCTGTCATATATTGACAACCATTGGTGAATAAGGTGTCATGTCTCTACCCCTTGGGGTTTTAGCCCACAAAACTGGGTCTTCAGCTTTAAACTCAATTTTCTCTCAAACCAGAAGGAACCACGGGGCATACCATATATCAACGGAAGCATCTCGTCGAGGAGAATCTATCTAGAGAGATATTGACACAAGATTCCTTGAATTGCCATGTCAAATTTTCCATGGAAGATCAGGGTAACTCTTGGTGCTGCTTAGGTTGACATCAATGACAACCACCTATCAATAGGTTGCCGACATCGTTGATGTACTTTTGTTGACTTTTCAAAGTAAGATGAGACAACTTAGGTGCCTTGGTAGGGAGTGCTTTGGCATGGATGAGGTAGCCTCATATGGATTGCAGTTTGATGAGTTTCATGAGATAGTATCTTCATTGGGTTGCAAAGTTGTGCATTTGGCATTGGAGCCATGTGCATATGAGGTGTTTGACTGAGGAGGATGAGGACACTTGCAGAGTTGAGTTGCAGTAGTGCAAACTCTAGAGTGGACTAGGCCAAGTGTTCAATCGGAGCTTGAGACTGACCTTGAAAGGACACAAGTTTAATTACAACACTTTCTGGGAGGGAAAGCAGAGTGAGCTAGGGAAGGTTGTGTAGGCTCAGAGGGAGATTGCGGGCTCAGAGGGAGAGTGAACAACTCGATGGAAGTCTACCTTTAGGTTTAAGCAATACAATGGAGTCTTCCAAGCCATGAAAGGAAAGTCATGGGTCATGTAACTAAAGTCATGGTGAATGAAAGGAAAGTCGTAGACCATTCAAGCAAGTCATGGTGCACGCTAGGAAAAGTCATGGTACATGCAAGGATGTCATGGACCATGGAAGAAAAGTCATCATGAGCATCTAATGCAGCTGAGTCCGAGTCCAAGCACTCGTTTTTGTCATTGGTTGCTACTAAATGGAGTTTATCAGTCTCAGGTTTGGGAAGGAAACTGTAGTATCACGATAACTTGAATCACTTTGCACAATTTGCTCTCCAATAGACAAGATCCTTGGCTTGGAATTGAGATGGATTCTACTCTATCGTCTCTCTGGTTGGTTATGTGACACAAGTAAATGATGTCGTTGTGTTGCGTAGAGCGCCCCGCCCCCCTTCTCGAACCTGCTCCCAAAACGCGCTTCGTGCTCCTGCACGAAGCGCGTTTTGGGAGCACATAAGGAGCGCCTCTGGAGCGCACTCCCCGCTCCCCTCGCTCTTTTGGGAGCGCGTTATAGGAGCTCAAAAGTGACGTCCGGAATGCTTTGGCGGAGGCCGCAGCAGACGGCTCCCGAGCGCTAAAAAGCGCTCTCGCCTGACGTCTGCGTGCGGAGGAAAAAATGTGACCGTGGGCCGGAAAATTGGAGGGAAGGGAGGGGAGGGAAAGAAATAAAAGCCCTCCCTCCCATTCTATTTTTCATTTCCGAGAAGAGAGAGAGCAATAAGAGAGGAGAAGGAGGAAGAAGAGAGGAGAGGAGAAGAGAAGAGAAGAGAGGAGAGGAGAGGAGAGGAGAGAGCAAGGGAAAGGAGAGGAGAAGAGAAGAGAAGAGGAGAGGAGAGGAGAGGAGAGAGCAAGGGAAAGGAGAGGTTGACCAGCAAGGAGCTTGGAGGCCTCTGCTTGGGATCGAATCATCGAAATCATCGAAGGACAAAGATGTAGGAGAGTCCAATCACCAATGATCTAATTTTATTTTTTTTATTTTTTTTATTTTTTTGTGTTTTTAATTTGTTCAAACATGAAAATTTGATTTTTTTTTCTATGTTGCATATTAACTTGTTGAAAAATGAAAAAAATGATTTTTTTTTTTGCTATGTTGCATTTTCATTTGTTTAAAAATGAAAAAAATGATTTTTTTTCATTTATATGTTGCATTTTAATTTCTTGAAAAATGAAAAATTGATTTTTTTTTCTATGTTTCATTTTTTCGTATTCCCATTTGGCATTCCTCCATTGTTTTGCAGGTTAAAAACTTGAAAGTTTGAATTTTGAAAGTTGAAAGTTGAAACATCATGGACATGGCTATATGGATGGCTTGGCATTTTCTTCATGTTGGTTCCTTTTTTTGTTATTATGGTGTTGGAGAGTAGGAGAAAGAGGCCTATTCCAGAACAGGAGGATCAAGAAGTGGGTTACAGTGGATATGATGAAAATCCTGAAGAGGAAGGGGACTTAGGGGAGAGTGGAGATAATGAGACCATAGTGACACTAACTAAAATTGACCAAACACCATTGTGGAAATATTTTACTAGGCCTGAAGCAGGGAAAGGGGGTGGAACCACTAAATTTATACGCCCCCATTGCAATACACAATACACAGGCTCAAACTCCCGTGCCAGAAGGCACCTTTGTGGGAAAAGGCCATTGGATGGAGATAAAAATATAGGAATCAAAACTTGTGTAAGTGTGTCAGCAACAGATAGAGCCAAATACATAAGGGAGGAGGAGGAAGCCCAATACAAATATAAAAGATCTAAGGGTTTCATTGAATCTTATGCACCATCACAACATGGACAAAGAAGTCCATCAACTTCCACCCAGGGCAGTGGATATGGAGGCACACCTGAACCAAACATCTCTTTATGGTGTAGAACCATATCCGATTTCCTTGACGAAGGGTCCAGGAGTGATGTGGATTCAAAATTTTTCTGATTTCTCTATGCATGTGGGGTACCTTTCAACTCACCATATTGGCATGAAATGGTTTTTGCCATTAATGATGCCCCCAAAGGATACGAGAGCCCTGGGTATGACAAGGCTAGAATCGTGGGCCTTGATCATGAAAAGGCAAAAATAACTCATTCTTTGAGTAGAATGACAAGTTCGTGGAATGAGCATGGGGTGTCCATTGTATCTGATGGATGGACAAATGTAAAAGGCAAGCCATTGATAAGTGTTCTTGCTGTGTCTGTTAGTGGTGCAATATTCCTTTCATCATATGATTATTCAGATAATTTCAAGACCGACATCAACATTGCAGAGCCATTACTTGAAACAATTGAACGTATTCGACCATACAATGTCATCCAAGTCATTACTGATAATGCTGCTAATTGTAAGGCAACGAGAGCAATTATTGAGGATAAATAGCCCAACATATTTTGGTCTAGGTGTTTGGTTCACATAATGAACCTTTTCATGTATGATATAATTAAAAACAAACAACCTCAATATATATGGCTTGTTGATTTGTACAAAAGAGGAAAAAAAATGATAAGCTTTATTACAAATCATAGCAATACCCATGGTCTTTTCCACAGTCACTCAACATTGGAGTTGTTGAAGATAGCAAAGACTAGATTTGCTAGCTACTACCTCACCTTCAGGTGCCTTTTGAAGGTAAGAGAGTCATTGGTTGCCATGGTATCAAGTCCACACTGGCAGGTATTAAAGGATAGGGCAACAACATCAGTTGACAGGCAAGGTTTTGAACAGGTGGAGGAGACCGCTCTTGATCCTTTGTTTTGGGCACGTGTGAGGGAAATTTTGAATTTCACCAAGCCCATTTATAACATTATTCGCTTTGCAGATATAGATAAACTAGTGATGGGGAGGTGTATGAGCAGATGGATAGCATGTTGGGGCAAATAAAATATGTTGTTAAGGAAAAAGATCCAAACCTGTATTCAATGATTCACAATTGTGTGTGCATGATGGAATAAACTTAATGTTCCACTACATGCTTTAGCGTATATCCTTATGCCAAAATACTACTCTCCATCTTGGTTGGGCTAACCTGCACCTGGGCGTGGGGTTAGGATCAAACCTCATATAGATCCAGAGGTACAAGTGGGATACATGAAAGCATTAGACAAGTTGATCCCTGACAGGGAGGAGTGTGCTAATCTGCGCCTTGAATTAGGCAGATACTTCAGTTGCACTGTTTTATTTGGTTCTTTTCATGCAATAGAAGATAAAGACATGTTTGATGCTCTCACATGGTGGGATACCTATGGCGGCATGGGACTTTTGCCAAAATTGGAAATTTTTTTTCTCTCATAGGTTGTAAATACTTCTTTTGTAGAATGGTGTTGGAGCACCTACAACTTCATCCATAATGTGAGAAGAAACAGACTCAATGAAAACCGAGCTGAAATCTTGGTTTATGTGCACTACAACTTGAGGTTGTTGAGTCATTATTGTGATCAGGCTTATGAGGATCTCTCATATAAAGTTTGGGACAACAACCTAGAGGACGATAATTTGGAGGATAGCACTATACATTTGGAAGAATTGGAAGCAGAACTTTTGAGAGACGAGGATTAAGCAGCAGCAAGCATGCCATTGCCACACCCACCATCCGGTAGTAGTGCCAGTGCGAGTGCCAGTGTTCGAGTTCCGACTATTGTTCCCTTGCTACCTCCACCTACATATTCACTTGGAGGGCATAGGGCTTCTTGTTATGGTCGTGGTACTTCCAGTGAGAAGACTACTGGAAGACCACCATTACCACGAGCTGCTCATAAATTAGACATTTCTCGTGGCAAGAGGCCAAGCAATAGATAAAATAGATTTACAGTTTAGTAGTCTTTTCTATTTTCTAGTAGTTTTTAACTTTTTATAACTATTGAAACTTGACTCTTTCATTTAATGGAAGATATTTTTTGTAAACAATATATGACTATTTAAGTTTGAAGTTTGAAACTTTGAAGTTGGCAGTTATAAGTTTATAAGTCATTATGAATTATGAATATGATGCTTCATGAAAGTTGAAAGTTGTTTCATTTCGTTTCATTTTATAACATTTCATTTCATGTTAAATATTCTTTGTTGTAATGGTTACACTTAGGTTACAAGTACAACTATGGTGATCAATGAATCAATGATGATAAATGTTATATATTGAATTCTGAAAGCTTGAAACTTTAAGATTGATGAATCACGAGACTCAAGAGTCAATATGTTCTAACTTATGGACGTGGTTGATGAATATTATAACTTCTAGATGATTGATGTTATATGGTTCAATCTATGCTTTTTTGTTTTTATGTCTAATTCATCATTCTACATGCTTTTGTTGGCATATATGCATCAATATATATATATATATATATATATATATATATATATATATATATATATATTTCGTGCAAATTCAAATCTTGTTTCTCATGAGCTAGTAATAGTAGTAAACCCATAATAGATTTGCTTTCTAGCTTGTGGTTTGGAAAGTAGCTGTGTGATGGTGCTTGTGCATTTTGTGTGAAGCTGGTGCATAATGGATTTGAACAAGAGTGCTCCCAATTAGGCTTAATATTGGGCGGATCGGTTGCCTTAGTGGTTTGAACACTTGTCCATTTGCTGTTCTTGCACCCATTTTGATTTCGAGCTTTTTGACTTGCGGTGGAAGGAATTTTCTCTCTATGGTTTTTTTCGTTTTCTCATGCAGTGATCTCTGGAAAAGTATAGCTCTTCTTCTTGGTGGTGTGCAAGGGATTCAGATTTGCATCTATTAAAGTTGTGATTGTTAAAAAGTTTCTTGTGCTCCCTATTGTTGCTTTGATTTGTATTCAAATAAAATTTATAGTGAATACTTTTGGACTCTATCACATTCAAGTTCAAAAGTTGGTGGCATACTTATTTTCTAGAAGCATTGTTGTTTCCACAAGTACACCATTCTCTTTTGAAAGCATTAGCTTGCTTG
Organism: Pinus albicaulis; assembly: GCA_034641835.2. NCBI lineage: Eukaryota > Viridiplantae > Streptophyta > Pinopsida > Pinales > Pinaceae > Pinus > Pinus albicaulis. The sequence goes on along the minus strand of MU968363.1, from coordinate 4,950,265 downwards.
TCTACATCTACAAGCTTGCCATTAGTTTTTTAAAGCATAACTATCACAAGAAATGCTTGTTTATGGGTATCTTACAACTTGGATTCCAACAAAGGCAGAAATAAAAGAGTTGGTTGGAAAGCTATCTACAAAAATTTGAGAAGTTCGAGGAAGAAAAAACTAGGCAAAAAGAAATAGAGGCTGAAATAGGGAGGAGAAGTATAAAACACATAATGGCAGCCAACCCCAATTTTGATTATGAGGGCTCTTCATCTATCCCTTGCACTGATGCATCCAACCCCTTTCGCTATGTTCCTCCCTCTTTGGAGTCTATTCAAGAAAAAGGTAAGGGTAAAATTAAAAAGAAGGGTGATATCAAAAGTTATTTCACAGTCACACCCTCCTCTCCCTCTGATAGTGCACATGGTCCTCAAGCTAATAGAAGTCAAATCCAACCTACTTTAGATGACCATTGGAAGAAAGAATTGAGAGAAACTACATGTGATTACATAGCTAGATGGTGGTATGATGTCGATATCCCTTGGTATGATGTCAATATCTCCTTCAATGCTGCCCGCTCACTATATTATGAGCCTATGTTGGATGCCATATTTGCTGCTGAAAAGGGCTTCAATGGCCCTATTATGCATAAATTAAGGGGATCTCTTTTGCAAAAAGAGGTTATGTCCATTGACGAATATTTGAAAGATTTCAAAAGCTCTTGGGTGAAAACATGATGTACCATCATGTCAGATGGATGGACTGATCAAAGGAATCGTACCATTATAAATTTTCTTATCTTTTGCCCACAGGGAATCATGTTTTTAAAATCAGTTGATGCATCTGATAAGGTGAAAGATACACACTTATGGAAGAAAGAATTGAGAGAAACTACATGTGATTACATAGCTAGATGGTGGTATGATGTCGATATCCCCTGGTATGATGTCGATATCCCCTTCAATGCTGCCCGCTCACTATATTATGAGCCTATGTTTGATGCCATATTTGCTGCTGAAAAGGGCTTCAATGGCCCTACTATGCATAAATTAAGGGGATCTCTTTTGCAAAAAGAGGTTATGTCCATTGACGAATATTTGAAAGATTTCAAAAGCTCTTCGGTGAAAACATGATGTACCATCATGTCAGATGGATGGACTGATCAAAGGAATCGTACCATTATAAATTTTCTTATCTTTTGCCCATAGGGAATCATGTTTTTAAAATCAGTTGATGCATCTGATAAGGTGAAAGATGCACACTTATGGAAGAAAGAATTGAGAGAAACTGCATGTGATTACATAGCTAGATGGTGGTATGATGTCGATATCCCCTTCAATGCTGCCCGCTCACTATATTATGAGCCTATGTTTGATGCCATAATTGCTGCTGAAAAGGGCTTCAATGGCCCTACTATGCATAAATTAAGGGGATCTCTTTTGCAAAAAGAGATTTCAAAAGCTCTTGGGTGAAAACATGATGTACCATCATGTCAGATGGATGGACTGATCAAAGGAATCGTACCATTATAAATTTTCTTATCTTTTGCCCACAGGGAATCATGTTTTTAAAATCAGTTGATGCATCTGATAAGGTGAATGATGCACACTTATGGAAGAAAGAATTGAGAGAAACTACATGTGATTACATAGCTAGATGGTGGTATGATGTCGATATCCCCTTCAATGTTGCCCGCTCACTATATTATGAGCCTATGTTTGATGCCATATTCGCTACTGAAAAGGGCTTCACTGGCCCTGCTATGCATAAATTAAGGGGATCTCTTTTGCAAAAAGAGGTTATGTCCATTAACGAATATTTGAAAGATTTCAAAAGCTCTTGGGTGAAAACATGATGTACCATCATGTCAGATGGATGCACTGATCAAAGGAATCGTACCATTATAAATTTTCTTATCTTTTGCCCACAGGGAATCATGTTTTTAAAATCAGTTGATGCATCTGATAAGGTGAATGATGCACACTTATGGAAGAAAGAATGGAGAGAAACTACATGTGATTACATAGCTAGATGGTGGTATGATGTCGATATCCCCTTCAATGCTGCCCGCTCACTATATTATGAGCCTATGTTTGATGCCATATTCGCTACTGAAAAGGGCTTCAATGGTCTTGCTATGCATAAATTAAGGGGATCTCTTTTGCAAAAAGAGGTTATGTCCATTGACGAATATTTGAAAGATTTCAAAAGCTCTTGGGTGAAAACATGATGTACCATCATGTCAGATGGATGGACTGATCAAAGGAATCGTACCAATATAAATTTTCTTATCTTTTGCCCACAGGGAATCATGTTTTTAAAATCAGTTGATGCATCTGATAAGGTGAAAGATGCACACTTATGGAAGAAAGAATTGAGAGAAACGACATGTGATTACATAGCTAGATGGTGGTATGATGTCGATATCCCTTTCAATGCTGCCTGCTCACTATATTATGAGCCTATGTTTGATGCCATATTTGCTGCTGAAAAGGGCTTCAATGGCCCTGCTATGCATAAATTAAGGGGATCTCTTTTGCAAAAAGAGGTTATGTTCATTGACGAATATTTGAAAGATTTCAAAAGCTCTTGGGTGAAAACATGATGTACCATCATGTCAGATGGATGGACTGATCAAAGGAATCGTACCATTATAAATTTTCTATCTTTTGCCCATAGCGAATCATGCTTTTAAAATCAATTGATGCATCTGATAAGGTGAGAGATGCACACTTATGGAAGAAAGAATTGACAGAAACTACATGTGATTACATAGCTAGATGGTGGTATGATGTCGATATCCCCTTCAATGCTGCCCGCTTACTATATTATGAGCCTATGTTTGATGCCATATTTGCTGCTGAAAAGGGCTTCAATGGCCCTACTATGCAGAAATTAAGGGGATCTCTTTTGCAAAAAGAGGTTATGTCCATTGACGAATATTTGAAAGATTTCAAAAGCTCTTGGGTGAAAACATGATGTACCATCATGTCAGATGGATGGACTGATCAAAGGAATCGTACCATTATAAATTTTCTTATCTTTTGCCCACAGGGAATCATGTTTTTAAAATCAGTTGATGCATCTGATAAGGTGAAAGATGCACACTTATTGTTTCAACTTTTGAATGAGGTTGTTGAAGAGGAGGAGGTGGCTAATGTTGTTCAGATCATCACAGATAATGCCTCTAACTATGTTCTTGTTGGTGAAATGTTAGAGGAAAAACAAAAAACCATCTTTTGGACCCCATGTGCTTCATATTGCATAGATCTCATGCTTGAGGGTATTGGTAAAATAGTTTGGATCAAGAACACTATAGAGCATGCCAAAAGCATAACAAAATATATCTAAAATCACTAATGGATTTTGAGCTCGATGAGGAAAAACATAGGGGGCAAGGATTTTGTTAGGCTTGCCATCACTAGATTTGCAACTTATTTTTTGACATTGCAATCTATGCTTTCCCAATAAAGAAACTTGCAGAGGATGTTTTCTAGTGATGAATGGAATGGATGTCAATGGGCTTGCAAACAGGATGGCAAAGATGTAAGAAAGAAAGTTAATGAAGAGATATTTTGAAAAAAGGCAGCAAAGATTGTGAAAGTTGTTGAGCCACTAGTTAAGGTGTTGCGGTTGGTGGATGGGGAAAGATTGGCTATGGGCCTCATTTATGAGGCTATGGATCAGGTGAAGGAGCAAATAAGGGCAACTTACAAGGATAAAGTGGCTAAGTATGGGACCGTTTGGGAAATCATTGATCAAAGATGGAACAATCAACTCCATAACCCTATACATGCAATTGGGTTTTTTTTGAACTCCAGGTATCATTATACAACTTTGGTGGGAGAAGCTTTGATTGGGGAGGTGAGAGCTGGATTGATTGAGTGCCTTGAATGCATGGTCCCTAATGAGAGTGAGCAGTTGGAGATACACTGACAGATCACTTGTTTCAGTAAAGCCACAAGTACCTAGCAAAGATTGCAAGGGAAGCAAATGAGCGAGGTAAACAATTTCAATTTTCAAATTCTTATTTTGTCAAATTGTTTATAATTTGAAAGTTGGATATAATTTTTTGAACTATAACTCATTACACAACTATGTTTTTTGCAGCACAATGGTGGGAGGCATTTGGTAGCTAGTGTCCTCAATTGCAGAAGTTTGCAATCTGTATTTTGAGTCAAACGTGCAGTGCTTTTGGGTGTGAGCCCAATTTGTTTGTCTTTGAGAGGATTCACACGAATAAGAGAAATCATTTATAACAAAAACATGGTTAAATGATCTAGTCTTTGTCCAATACAATCTCTGGCTAAGACGCAACCAATTGCTGAACAAAAGACCTGATATAGGTCCCATTGTGTTGGAAGACATTGATCCATCCTCAGATTGGGTAGTGGAGACTCAACCAACATAGTTTTACCCTGATGAGGATGTTGGTGTTGATTTTGATTTAGAGATGGATACATTACAGACTGTTCAGTTAAATGCAGATCCACTAGTAACAACCCCAACTACTCTAGCTGCAAACACTTCCTCTACTCAACCACGACGCAGGTGCATAGCTCGTCTATCTCAGCGTGCAACTACTGCTAGTGCTACTACTTCTACAATTGTAGTTGGAGATCTTGATGAAGAGGAGGATTCATGGGTTTCCTCGTCTGACTCTGATTCAGAGTCTGAGCCAAATGATCTTGCCTTGTCTAGCATTAGTGACTAGTGATGTTTTGTTGTACAGGCCATTTAGAGCCTCCTTGGTTATGTGTTTTTGTTCTGATCTCTATATATTACATGTATTGGACAATGCACTGGGTGCCATTTTGATATATAGATATATTCATGAGTATACTTTGATCATATGTTTTCTTCTCTCTATATTCTAATTGTTTGAGTTTGGAAACATGAATAAAAATATTTAAAAATATGTTTTATCATAAAAAAAAATTTAATGTATTTTTTACAATGATCAAGTCATTGAAATAAACTAGGTCGTGTCGATACCGTGCCTGAGTCGACCCTCGGCCGGTTCTGAATCCGAGTCCAAGTTTTAAAACTATGGTTCAAACAAACCAAGGAATTCAGCTTCCCTTGGAAAGCATACATGTCACAAAAGCAAAGGCTTCTCTTCCCTCCCTGCTTCCCGCAAAGAGACCATGTGGTAAACATAAATCTTCGAGGTTGTTGGATCTTATTTTGGATAGAATTTTCTATGGCTTTTTTTTTCACATTTGAGAATATTCTACTTTAAATGTTTATCATCCTTATTTTATCATTGAATTTTACTTCAACAGCTTGAGAGTTGATAAGCATTAGATTCCTTTCATTATTTGTGACTTTAGTTGTGGATGTTGTCTTCTAGTGTTTTTTACCAAGACATAGAATTCTCTGTTGTGATTCTGTTTTCATTTCTTTCATTTGCTACTTGCTGCCAATTTTGGAACTCAATTCTGGTCGTTTGAATAGTAAATATGTTTGCATTTTCCATCCTTATTTTTGTATGGTCTCCACTTTCAATGCAATTAGGTAGAATTTTAGTGTCGTGAAATATCTTGTAGCTTTTTAATAATTTAAATGTAAATTTGAGATGGGTATCTTTTTAGGGCATGATTTCATGCTAAGCATGAAGACTTTTACAAGAGCTTTAGATTTCTTAATGTTTTTTTCGTACTGCAGATGCATTGTCTGGAATAAAAGATTTGTTTATACGGCATCCGAAAGAATTAAAGTTGCATAAACTTGCAATAATTGAGAAACTGAGCCCTCGTATTAGTGATGCTGACAAGGGTGTAAGGGAGACTTTGTTTCTACTGTTAAAATCATCAATATTTCCGTGTCTTGAAGAGGTACAGATATGAAGTTTGCTGTTTCTGCACCTTTAGGTATGGATTATGTTTCTAGTTAGTTTCAACACATGCAAGGGTTCTTAAAATTGCAGTTTTGGGTTAACGCTGCTTATTTGATAAGAAGAAAATGGATATGAAGTTCCTTAGCATTTAGAGGAGAACAATGAATAATTTTTACAGTTGAAGTTTTACTCTTTTTCCCCTTTTCTTCCCAGGTAAAGCAGGAATTTCTGGATGCATTGAAAACAAAAATGAATACCGGATCTTTGAAAACAAACATGATAGTATTGCACATTCATAAGAATTTAACATTTATTGAGGAGGGTACTTTATATTAAACAGCAAAATTAAGATACATAAAATTTTTTGCTACAAGTTCAATTCTTTCCTTTTTGGTCATAATGAGTGTAAAATTTGTTACCACTGCATGTTGATTCTGTTGAGCAGAGAGGTTAAAATAAGAGAGAAAATTGTGCACCATGCAAGTTAATAATTTCATCATAGAAGATGAATTTATGTATGTTGCTTTTGAGATAATGAGATAACTCATAAAAGTACAGTAGCATGCCTTAATATCTATTCAAGTCATTTCACTGACATATGTTTTATTTACTATTCTAAAATTGTGAAAATTCCTACACCCAGAAATTTCAAATATGTACAGGTCGGCCTTAAGGTTTTACACCCCCAGCAGATGTGTCACACACCTCAATGATGGATATATGTACAGTCAATGTTGGAATGCATTTCACTCACTCTCAACACACACATCTTCTCTTCTGATTTATTACGAGCTCCTTGGAGGCAAATTCGGTTCACACGTGGGAAAGAGGACGAATTACTGCAGCAAGGGTTGACCGAATTTACTGCAGTTTGTCGCAGCTAGGGTTTCCACAATAGTTTGACCAGCGTTGACTTTGGTCAACGCATGGTCCAAAAGGGCTGAAATTTGGTGGAGAGTTCGATTTTGGAAGGCCGTAGTCATTGGCACAAAAATTGAGGTCAAAAGGTTGATCGAAGACCGAGCTACGTTGACTTTATTGTTGTTGCCTTGCATTGAATTTTTCTGGACAATGTTGACTTTTCTAGGGTTGACTTTGAGTTGACTGGGTGACTGATTTGAGGACTGTTGTGACACATTCTGCTGACCAAGAAAACTTTGCTGGTTGAAGCATCCTGCTGACCGCCGTAACGCACCAACACTTTCTTTTGTTTCTGGTTTGTCTTCTATAGATCCACTGATATGTTCTATCAACATTTTACTTAACTGTTTATGTGATTGCTGTAATAAAAGTAAAGTTGCATCAAGCATAAAACATCTTCATAAATTTACAAAGTTAAGTGCTAATGCCTAGATCTTAAGTTAGCAAGAGTTAGAAGGTTCTTCACAAAATTATTCATAAATTTATTACAACATTCATAAGTAAATAAAAGCTTTAAGATATTTATATACAAAAGAAAGAAAAAATACGAAGGGTTAGGATATATTTACAAATTAAAATAAAATGTAAAGTATAAGGGCTAACTAAAAAATAATTTACAAGTTCAAAATAAAAATAAAATAAAAACCCAAGAAATTATATATACAAAAAAGAATTTGAAAATGCAATGAGTTGCTGAAATTATTTGCATATTAGAAAATACAAGGTGAAAGGTTAGTATATATAGACACAAATTAGAGAAACTATTTTCAAGTTTTGAATGTGGGAAGTGAAAATTAAAAGTTAAATCTAATTAAAAAAATGAAAACTTAAATTAAATAAATATTTGCAATTTTGAAATCTATAAATTATTTAAAAAATAAATCTAAAGAATATTTACAAGTATGCTAAAAACCCTCAAAACATAAAATTTAAAACAAAATCCAAAACCCCAAAACATAAAATTTAAAACAAAATTCAAAACCCCAAAACTGCAACTGCAACTGCAACTGCAAACAAAGATTAGAAATTTAAAATGGTTTACAAAATTATTTTAGATCTATATAATTAAAATACAAACCTACTAGATCTGAGGAGTACGAGTCCAACTCCGCTCCCAAATTTGTAGAATTAGGCTCTTCGTAGCCAAATCTATCTAATGAACACAATTTATAAAAGATAAATAATTTTAAAATGAGGCACTAGCCCATAGATCCTGCAAAATAAATATCGTTGGATAATTCTAGGGGTTTCAATCAGGAAGGCTGTTCGGATATTATGCCTTGGGAGTTGGCTTGTCCAAACGAGGACATCCCCAAACGCCCAATTTTTCGAATACAAATGATTTTTGCACACTTAAGATCAAGCTGTTAGATGAATAAAGATGTAAAATAATAATGTAATCTTCAAGAATTAGAGATACGTACTAATTAAATTAAATTAAAATGCTATCTTAGATCCAATAACCTATGCAAGATACCTGTACAATAGATTATTCCATGAAGGCTAATAATCGACAACTTATAAAAAATAATATTCAGCGAAACATTAAAAACAATTTTACCATAGGATGTAGGGGAAGAACTGTAGAAATTTCTGAATCTTAATTCTTAAGCAGAAATTATTTCTATTAATCCAGTTAAGCTTCTCCTACTTTTACAAGTTATCAATTGAATAAATTCAAGTTAACATCAAAACAAAACACATAACAGATCTCTACCAATTCAGATCTAGAATAAGCACATGCACACATAGACAAAGTGACAGTTATTTCTAGACAAACTGTCCCTGGAAAAACCCAATGTGGGAAAACCGGTTTCTGGCTGCTGGAGGGCTCTATTATTAAGAATATTTCTGAATACACAACTCTGGGTTCCAGATCTGGAAAATCCTACAGAGAAAACTCTAGATCTGCAGCACCTGGCTGATCTAAGACCACAAACACTGACTGATCCACACCCTTAAACGGGATTTACAGAACTCAGCTAGATCTAGGCCTAGAAACCCCAGTTCTTCCCCTGAAAGACACTGCGTTAGCCTCTGAAGCCCTTGCTGGGCTCTGCGTCAGCCTCCAAATGCTCAGCGCTGTCACTGGAAGGGACTGTGTTACCCCAGACTTCCCCTAAGGGTCTCTGCGTAACCCCTGAAGGGTTTCCTGAAAATCACGCTGTCCTTGTTGCTGCTGCCGTTTGCTGTTGCCTTCCTCTGCGCTATCTTTCTTGAGCTCTTCTCTGCTTCTTTTGTATTCTAGACCCCAGGATCAGATCATCCCCTTGGTCTAAATTCCCCTCTCTGTAAATGTAACACTTGAGAATTCTTAGCAACCCCGCCCTAGAATCTCAGCTTAGCTTCAGTGCTCTGCCTCTGTGTGTGTTACAAATGACCCCAAGCCTTTCCTTTATACTTTTCTCATTGACAAATCAATGGCCAAGATTAAATCTTTAATCAATGGCTAAGATTAAAGGAAAACTTGATCTGTGTGACTTAAGACAATTTCATCACATGTTTAATTAAATTCACTTTAATTATTTTATTTTCCTAAGTTTTGACTTAGGAAATACATTAAAATAATTAATTAATTTAATATCTCCTAAACCAGATGAAATTTCTCAAATCCATTTCTGGGTCTTGTAGATCCAGTGTACTCTAGTCCCTCTACAAAATTTGGGAGCTAGAGCACCGCTGATGCTACCCTAAATACACGAAATCTTAGCACTCCCTCTTAGCATCAAGGGTGTGCTCTAGCAATACATCACACTTATGCATTACATGATTTTGGGCACTGGTTCTGTGCTGCTGAAGCTTGGCCTCCTGCCACTCAACTCTGCACTGCTGCTGCCATTCTGTACTGCTGCTCATGACTCTGCCACTGCCACTGCAACTTCTGTACTGTAGCTCCCTCTCAATATGCTGCATCTGTGCTGCTCATAGCACTGCCACTACTAATCTGTTGCACTGCAACTTCAGTTGTTGAGAGAAACAACTGGATCTCCTGCCCAATCTTTGACAAACAAGTCTGATGGGCTGCATCCTCATCACTGAAGCTCCATAGGCTACAGATCTGTGCTGGCATCTAAAGAACGATGCACAACTACAACTCTGCCTGCGTAATCAGACTCCCTCTGCACTACTAAAGCCACATCAGCTCCTTGTGCTGAAATCTATCACGCTGCTGCTGCACTGCGCTGTCCCTCTGAAGCTCTCTGCGCTGCTGCAACTCTGCACTGCATAAGCAACACTGCACTGCGCTGCTGAAGTCACGTCAGCCTCTGCGCTGCTACTGCTTCTACGCTGTTGCTTGTTATGCTCTGCGCTGCTCCTCCCAACATTCAGATCTGCCTCTGCTTCTGCTTCATCCGCGATCTATACACCTGCTGCTCCACTTGTCCAGCTATTGTCTTAAGGCTGCCGTAGCTCCCTTGTGATCCAAGAGATGAGCTGCTCAAGGATCTCGCCTTCATTTCATGTAGCTCCTCTACATGTCCATGTCACCCCACCTCCGTGGTTCATGAGCACTCATGTTTACATCATCTGCTGACCCATCATCTGCCACCGCTGCTTTGGAAGAAGATGCTTCTTTGTCCTTCTTCTTTTATGGACAATGGCTGGAAAAATGTTCCATTTCGCCACACTGGAAGCACTTTATCTTTGAAAGATCCTTCTTCTTCGGCTGCTTCTTTGATGCCAAGGCTGCATCTTCCTCCTCTTCCTTCTTAACCTTTCTCAACGCAGGGCTGTGCTGCTTCTTAGTGAACCTTCGTAGTTCTTCTTGCCGCAGGATCGACCACAAGCTGTCCCAATCTGGGAGGTCTGCTCTGCCTAAGATACTTTGGACAAAGGTTTCCCACTCATCTGTGACTGCATTGAGGGCAATCCTGACTATCACTGCATCATGTATGGTTGCACTTGTTGCAGTTAGCTGATCCCTGATTGACTGCAATCTGAAGAGGAAATGCTCGATGTCTTCTCCCTTGGTCATCACGAATGACCTCATTTGGGCCTCCAACAACACCTTTCTTTGGACTGATTTTCCCTCATACAGGGAAGCCAAGGCCTTCCACATTTCGTTAGCTGTCCTTTTCTCAGCTATGTGTGGTACAATATGGTCCGTGATACTATCCATTATCAGTCGCTTGGCATGCCTAACAGCTTCTCTATGCTTTTGTAGGAGATCCGCATTTGTTGGTGTGGCCAGGGTTTGCTTTGCATGGTTTCTTAGACCATATGCCTCAAGGACAATCAGGATCCTAGCTTTCCACACCGAAAAGTTTGAGAGGCCCTTTAGCTTATCCTGATCATGCATTCCATGAGGAGCCATCTACTCAGAATGTGTCGGAGCTCCTCTTCTCTATGCTAGAGATCTTGGATCTAGGGTCCTTTATGAACTGGTCACCCTCTGCTCCCTCTGACACTTGATTTCCCTCATTGGAAATCTACCAAATCAACTATGATTCAGCTTCTTCTTTGATCCTCTGACCAAATTGCAAGTTTCCTTTGGCAAGAAACTCTCCAAGAAGCTGATCTCTTCCCAAACTTTGTCACTTGTGCTAAGGTTAAAAATCTGAAAACTTTAGAAGTTTAACCCCACCAGCTCTTCTGAATTTTCTGCAACTTTTCTACAGACTTTTCTAGATCTGAAAGATTCAGATCTGAATCACACTGGTCGGCTTCAGAACCAACCAGCGCTGTTTTTGAGCTGCCTCTGCGCAGTAATTGCGTGGGCTTGGTAGGACACAGTGCTGGACAACGTCACCCTTCCCTCTGCGTGAATATCCACCTGAAAACTGTGCTGTCCCTTCAGATCTGATTTTCTGTTGCCTTTCCAGCTGCTTTCTACAGCTAGATCCCTCAGATGCTTCAATTGGTGACCCTTATAGATCTGCAGTTGCTCCGATACCATGTAGAAATTTCCGAATCTTAATTCATAAGCAGAAATTATTTTTGTTAATCCAGTTAAGCTTCTCCTACGTATACAAGTTATCAACTGAATAAATTCAAGTTAACATCAAAGCAAAACACATAACAGATCTCTGCCAATTCAGATCTTGAATAAACACATGCATACATAGACAAAGTGACAGTTATTTCTGGACAAATTGTCCCCGGAAAAACCCAATGTGGGAAAACCGGTCTCTGGCTGCTGGAGGGCTCTATTATTAAGAATATTTTTGAATACACAACTCTGGGTTCCAGATCTGGAAAACCCTACAGAGAAAACTCTAGATCTGCAGCACTTGGCTGATCTAAGACCACAAACACTGATTGATCCACACCCTCAAACGAGATTTACAGAACTCAACCAGATCTAGGCCTAGAAACCCCAGATCTGCCCCTGAAAGACACTGCGTCAGCCTCTGAAGCCCCTGTCGGGCTCTGCGTCAGCCTTGGCTAGTCTCCAAATGCTCAGCGCTGTCACTGGAAGGGACTGTGTTACCCCAGACTGCCCCTAAGGGTCTCTACATAACTCTTGAAGGGTTTCCTGAAAATCACGTTGTCCTTGTTGCTGCTGCTGCTGCCGTCTGCTGCTACTGCTGTTGCCTTCCTCTGTGCTGGCTTTCTTGATCTCTTCTCTGCTTCTTGTGTATTCTAGACCCCGGGATCAAATCATCCCCTTGGTCTAAATTCCCCTCTCTGCAACTGAAACACTTGAGAATTCTTAGCAACCCCGCCCTAGAATCTCAGCTTAGCTCCAATGCTCTGCCTCTGTGTGTGTTACAAATGACCTCAAGCCTTTCTTTTATACTTTTCTCGTTGACAAATCCACGACCAAGTTTAAATCTTCAATCAATGGATAAGATTAAAGGAAAGCTTGATCCGTGTGACTTAAGACAATTTCATCACATGTTAATTAAATTCATTTTAATTATTTTATTTTTCTAAATTTTAACTTAGGAAATATATTAAAATAATTAATTAATTTAATTTCTCCTAAACCAGATGAAATTTCCCAAATCCATTTCTGGGTCTTGTAGATCCAGTGTAGTCTAGTCCCTCCATAAGATTTGGGAGCTAGAGCACAACTAATGCTACCCCAAATACACAAAATCTCAACAGGAACACCACCATCACTGAAAAACACAAAGACTTTGCGTTATTATTATTTCAGAAAAAATTACAAGATAGCTTCAAGAGCAAGTGCACGACTCAAAGATCGGATCCTTTGTGAGACAAATCGCCTCTAATTTATAGATAAATTGTCCAAACAACTAGTTGGTTTGATCTCTGTCAAAGTAATCTCGACTGTTGATAAAGGTTTATTATCTTTTAATCACCATCGTCGAAATATTTATTTTTTGAGGAATTTTCGAATTTCTCTTTTAATTCCTTTTTAATTAATTCAAAATTAATTATTTTGAGTTAATTTCCACAAAAAATTGACTTTGACTTAACCACCAAGGCCCATGGGTCCAAAATTTCTTGAAATTTTCAATATTCCCTTGGTGGAGGACCTCCAAAAGTTAATTTATCTAGAACCCACAAATTTTTTAATTTGGAGAATTTATTTTTCTAAAGACTTAATTTTGACTCTAATTAATTAAATTTTTGGCTTAGGATTTTTAATTTATTTTTGCAAGTAAATTTAATTAATTCACACATGAGAGGAATATTAATTGTTTCCAACCCTTTAATATTTTAGCACCATGGCTAAAATAATATTTACATAAGATAATTACATTTAACCCATGAAGGGGTAACACCCGTTCGTTATAGGCCTCAATTATTTACCCAATTATGGGACTTAACTATGATCTAGTAGATCCAGTGATTTGTAATTAAATAATTTAGCCAATTAGCTAAAATTATTCCTAAATCAATTTACAGAGACTCGATTAAAAAACACTAGGACTCACCTAAGTTCTTGATGACAAAATCCAGCCTAGCTTTGGGGTGACGCTGGAGGGAAAAACTCTGCCGATCATTTGTATCTAAAAACACAGATGAATCAGTGAGACGAAAAACCTCCTAGGATAGAAATTGTCACCAAAATAATAGGCTTACTTACGTTGTTACATACATAATGGTCTTACTAAGATCATTTACATTATAAACATGCAGAATGCGTTTACAACTTTAACCAACTGAACACTGATGATGATTCTTGGATGATTTCAATGATGAAATCCCTTCTGCAAAAAGATGGGTGTACTGATATATGGTCATTGAGACGGAGTGGTCAGCAGACCCAATGACTAGTTTTGACTTAAGTTTACTAGGAATTTTTCTTTAGTACTTCGATTTGGGCCTCAAAGGAGAGATCTCCAATGTCCTTGCCCTCTTGGCAAATCCGGAACATGGGTTTTGCTATTGTGGTCTTGATTTGTAATGGGTCCATCTCCGTTTTGCCTAAACCTTTGGGGCGTTTCCATATAACCCCTTGACCATGACAACATCCTTCCATCGTGCATAATCTCCAATGCCTTGCATGATCTTAGCATTTCGACACCTGGGTTTTCTGTGTGTCTTCGTGTTGATTTCTTTTGCTGTAATGCATGCAAGAAATTGCATAATGCTCTGCTTAAAATTCCATTAGGAATACTCCCTATACCGATGACCAAGTTTGACCAAGCCATAATGTTAATTTCAGATAACAATGGTATGTTCTATGCCTAGACTAATTTACTTCAATCTTTTCTTGTTAGCCCAATATCAATTTCCAGATTTGCAATCACATTAACATTGACGGTAAATGTTGATAGTACATAAACAATAAACAGAAGACAAACCAAGACAAGAGGACACAAAATTTTGGTGGATGCCAGGGAAAAACCCCAATGTGGGGAAAACCTTTTGATCAAATCTTTTTATTATTCTTCAAAAGTTCAGCAGAGAGAGAGAGAGTACAATATACAAAATTCACTTGCCCAAAGTTTCAGTCAAACAACAATCAACAGAATGCCCTAACTAGAAAGTCAACGTTGGTCAAATCACAAGTTGACTCCTCCAAATCAGTTCGATCAACTTCATTCAATGCGGTCTCCAACAGTGGTCAAAGTCAGCCTGAAATAGAGCCGAAAAAGTCAGTCAAACCCGACCAACTGAAAGTCAATGCTGCGGTCAATGCTGGTCAAACTGCCCATAATTTCTCGAAATGTGTGCCAATAAATGCGGCCTAAGGAGATCAGATTTCTTCCCCGAAATTCACACCTTTTGGAGTGAGTTTGACCCAAAGTCAACGTTGGTCAAGACTTCTGTTTCAGCCTGAAAACTTCAGCGCAGAAAAACAACCCTTCTGTCACACGTGCAAGGTAGAGAGGAGACTCCAAGTGCTTGTACGAACCAATGAGAGAGAGATTATAAAATGAGTGATGTCCAAATTGAAGAGTGACTCACTCCTATTGATATCCATCAATGAGGGGTGGAGACACATCTATTGGGGGTTGTGAGCCTACATTACATTTCTGGCCGACCTTGACAACTTCACATGTGTGAGAAAATTGTTAAATTTTGGGTACTAGAGGACAAGTGGTTCCCCATGGCCTGAGGAAAAGTGTCCACTCTATTGTACTTCTTTTCCTAAAGTGACTTTATAAGTGGTAAAGTCCGTCTAATTTAAAAGTGAATTTATAAGTGATAAAGTTACATTCTACTTTAAGGGTGACTTTATTAAAGTCAATGAAGAATTAGAAATCGAAAAAGTGACCATGGAAATAAAAGGCTAAGTGGGTCTTTATTTAAGTGGGTGAGTTAAAAAGTAGAAAGTGAGAATTAAATGCACATTTTTTCTCATCCTTCGATCTAAATGAATCCGAGCCATTAGATCTTAGGGCTGCCCAAAAAGTCATTTAGGGTAAAAGGAGAGAAGAGGAAGAAAAAATCACATTCATTCTTTCATGAGCATTTGAGAGAAAGGCAGAGAGAGCAAGGAGGTTTTTTGAGCAGGGAGGAAGTGAAGGAGAGCAACAAACCTTGGCACACATCCCAAGGAGGCATTTACAACATTCCATACAACATCAATTTTGGCACGCATTCCAAGACATCAGTCTGTACAATAGAGATTGGCACACATTTCAAGGAGAGTACGACATAAAAATCGAGGGAAAATATTAGTAGACTGAAGGCATGAAAATCGAGGCATTTGAGCCTGTTTTTTGAGGCAGTTGGGCACGATTTTCGAGGAAGATATTATGTTGTACATTTCGGTACAGTTCGTATGACCATACACTGATTTGTGGGCACGAAAATCAAGGCAGACCATACAACATTAATTGCTGTAAATTTTTCTGTGTGAGTAGATTTTTTGTGGCACGATTTTCAATGTGGAAGTTTAGCATGGAAATCGAGATTAGTTGTATTTTGTGAATGCTGAATTTTTTTTGTGTATTTCAGTTTCTCTGTAAAATATTTTCAGAAATAAGAAGAGCTCTCAAACTGGTTTTCCCCAAGAGTTGTAGGGGGTTTTTCCAGGTCAAATTGACCAAAAATCGCTTCTCATTTTCTGTGTGGCTGTTATATGTTTATTGTGCATTTATTCCCTGTATTTCCAGCAGTAGTAAAATCTCCAAATTTGTGTTTTCAGAAATAAATGTCATTTCCAGATTTTAGTGTTTTTATCATGCTTGGATTTAATATTAAATGCATGGAGTGATAAGGGAAAACTGATAATCGAAGTGGAGACTGAAATTTTACATGGTATCAGAGCTTAGTTGGCTGGAAATTGCATTTTGGGACAACAGTGTGTAAATTACAACAGTCTGATTTTTACACAGATAACAAAAAACCTTTACCCAAATTTGAAATTTCAGTTTTATAGGACAGTGAATCATGTCTTTGGGATTGAGGGTTGAAGACAGGTTAGATGGACAGAGTAATTACAGTGCATGGAGGGAAAGAATCCAAAGTATCTTTGAGGAAGCAGAGGTCTGGGGCATTATGGTGCATACCACCCAACACCCAGTAGCAGTTCTTGCTGATCCAGTACAGTTAGTAGAGTTCAATAAAAAAAATGCTAAGGCCAAAAGACTGATTTTGGATAGAGTCAAAGATCATGTCATTCCTCATGTGAGAGGAAAGACTTATGCACATGAAATGTGGACTGCCTTGACTGGGCTTTACTAGAGCTCAAATGAAAACCTTAAGCTGGTCCTAAAGGAGAAACTGAAGGCCATAAGAATGGCTAAGACTGACAGTGCTACAACATACCTCACCAAGATCACTTCGGTGAGAGATGAGTTGGCAGCTGTAGGAGAGACCATTACACCCACTGAGTTGGTGAGGATAGCTTTGCATTGACTTCCTAAGTCTTGGGAGAGTTTTGTAGATGGTATTGTCGCACGAGAGAACCTTTCCGGATGGGAAAGGTTGTGGGATGATTGCATTCAGAATGAGATCAGTAAGATCCATCTAGGGGCAACAGCCAAATAGGGGGAGGAGGATGACAATGTGGCATTGTTGGCAATAGGCAAGAAAGGCAAATCAAAGAAGGGAGCTTCCACCAGTGGAGGCAAAGGAAAAGGTAAAGGCAAACAACAATGCAAAGAAAATGACTATTCCAAAGTCAAATGTTGGAATTGTCAAAAGACGGGACACTATGTTGTTGCAGAGAAGAAAAGCAAGAAAGGGAAAGAGAAAACCACTACAGCTTTTGCAGAGATAGAGGGCTTCTCAGAGAGCTTTGTCGAGAGTTTGGATTCCTAGCTTGTGAGTCCTCCAGTGTAGTATCACCTGACATACAAGTTCAGAGGGAGTGTGCACTCACCTCTACGAGCAGAGCATCTTCTAGTATTTGGTATGTTAACAGTGGAGTTTCTCACCATATGACAAGAGTCAAGGAGTACTTCCTAGAGCTATTAGAGAGGGATATTGATATGGAGGTAGTACTTGGTGATGACAACATTGTTAGAGTAGTCGGTGTTGGAACATTAACATTTGATAAGGAACCCAAACCTCCCTTGAAAGTGTCAGATGTTCTATATGTGCCTGGAATGAAGAAGAACTTGATATCCATTTCAACACTTGAGGACAGAGGGTATGAGGTGTTGTTCAGGAGTGGGCAGGTACTTATATATCCTAAGGGAACTCCAGCTGCTTCAACTAGACTGATTGGAGTGTGCCATGCTAAGGTGTACAAGTTCTCATTCCAGCCCCTGATGGCATTGAGTAGCAGTACCAGGGACAAGACCGACAACAGTTCTAGCAGTTTAGAGTTGTGTGAGATTTGGCATCGCAGGATGGGGCACATGTATCATGGGGCCTTGAGGACATTGTGGGAGATAACCATTGGTGTGCCAGATTCTAGTTTTGATCACCTTGATGTATGCAGAGGATGTGTTATGGGGAAGTTTGCAAAATCTCCTTTTCCCAGCAGTGGCAACATGTAAATTTTTGTAGATGTTCTATGCTTGAAGCAACTTTACTTTTATTACAGCAATCACCCAAACAGTTAAGTAAAATGCTGATAGAACATACCAGTGGATCTATAGAAGACAAACCAGAAACAGGAGAATGTGATGGTGCGTTACGGCGGTCAACAGGATGCTTCAACTAGCAAAGTCTCCTTGGTCAGCCAACCCAGCATGTGTCACAACAACCCTTAAAACAGCCACACAGTCAACTCAAAGTCAACCCCAGAAAAGTCAACGTTGCCCCAACGACAGCAATGACAGCGACACCGGCAACAACACCGGTAGCAACGGCAACAACACCGGCAGCAACGGCAACAACACCGGTAGCAACGGCAACAACACCGGCAGCAACGGCAGCAACGGCAACAACGTCGACAACAACGGCAGCAACGGCAACAACACCAGCAACACCGGCAACAACGGCAGCAACATCGGCAACAACGGCAGCAACATCGGCAACAACGGCAACAACATCGGCAACAACATTGGCAACACCGGCAACAACGACAGCAACGGCAACAACACCGGCAACACCGGCAACAACACCGGCAACAACGGCAGCAACGGCAACAACGCCGGCAGCAACGGCAACAACACCGGCAGCAACGGCAACAACACCGGCAACAACGGCAGCAACGGCAACAACACCGGCAACAACGGCAACAACACCGGTAACAATGGCAACAACACCGGCAACAACGGCAACAACACCGGCAACAACAGCAGCAATGACAACAACAGCAACAACACCGGCAGCAACGACAACAACAACAACAACACCGGCAACAACGGTAGCAACGGCAACAACATCGACAACAACGCCTCTTCGTCCTTCTTTTCCCACGTGTGAACTGAAACTGCCTCCAAGGAGCTCGTACTAAATCAGAAGAGGAGATGTTGTGTGAGGATGAGATAATTGAAATGCTCTCCAACTTTGACTGTATTTATATCCATCATTGAGGTGTGTGACACATCTGCTGGGGGTGTAAAACCTTAAGGCCGACCTGCACATATAATTTATTATAAATAATAAATTCAAAATAAATGTTCTGCTCATCAGATTAAGATAAATTTTATATGGATCTTACACCTCTTCGAAAGAGGAATCCAATAAAAATATCGGTATCTTCATCTGAGCATCACAACATGGAGTTTGGACCTAGTTGTCCAATTTTAACACTCCCTCTCAACTAGGGAGAACTCCATTCACCAGTGCAACCAAACATCGTGCGTCATCCCGCCGTAACTTGTTTTGCTGGCCTCTTTATTTCAGAACAGAAGTGGGTCAGTCACAAAGACATCATCCCCCGGCTGACAAATTCAGCCCAGAGGTCCGAAACCTCTATCAGACTCACAAAGAGTCTCCAACCAACCCGAAGTTGGTTCATTTGACCCGAAGTCAGGCGGAGGTCCGAAACCTCACTATCAGACTCACAAAGAGTCTCCAACCAACCCGAAGTTGGTTCATCTAACCCGAAGTCAGGTGGAGGTCCGAAACCTCACTATCAGACTCACAAAGAGTCTCCAACCAACCCGAAGTTGGTTCATCTGACCCGAAGTCAGGCGGAGGTCCGAAACCTCACTATACTTGATCCCAGATCAAGTGGTTGGACCGTGCCATCCTAGATAGAGAGTATGGCAATCTCTGATGCGTCCATCAGTCTTTGCTACTAGTCTCTAGCATTTCCCACCTCATTGGCCAAATGAGAGGTACTTCCCATGAGCCTGGAACTCAAATGGGTAGGATGCATACGGGGCACAAATCATGAGAGGCGAACCAACTCAATCATCACGGTGGGGCCCAAGCACACCAACAAGGTTCCGCAAGCCTAGCCCTGTGGTTGCTTATAACTCTGAGAAGCTATCCCCAAAGCCCCCCAGAGCTCATTGTCCAACAGGACCCTCAGAATAGGGTCATTCCACGATTCCAAGATTCTCATGGAAGGTTAGGAACATGACCTTCCCCAAGGGCATAGTGAGAATATTCACGACCTGCTCATTAGTTCCTATGATCGAGCCTTACGGCGCCTCGCTGTACCATATCCCGGATAAAGTGGTACCAGCCATCAACATGCTTGGATCGATCGTGGAACACGGGATTCTATGACAAACGAATCCCCCTCTAGTTATCACAAAGGATAACGGTGGCATCTAGCACATGCTCGAACAACTCACTAAAGAGCTTTCGCAACCAAGTGACTTCACAACAGGCCATACATGTTACAATGTATTCGGCCTCAGCGGTGCTCAAGGCTACCGACTTAGGTTTCCTGCCCGAAGCAGATCTACGTGTGAAGTAGCATCCAGATGTGCTCTTGCAATCCACCACACTGCCAGCCCAATCGGCATCAATATATCCATGGAGTGTCATACTCTTGGCAGTGTATCTCAGCCCATGGTCTATCGTGCCTTAGAGATATCTCAAGAGTTTCATGGCACCAACCCAGTGAATGTTATGATCAACCATGTGTTGACTCAAAGTGTTCACTGCACAACATATGTCCGGACGGGTGTTCACTAAGAACATCAGGGCCCCTACGAGTTGACGATACTCAGTAGGATTTGTCAATACGGGCCTAGCAACGCTGCCACTCAACTTCTTGAAGTTGAGTTCCATTGGTGTTGACACGGTCTTGCAGTCCACCATACCAAATCTTTCCAGAAATTTCACAATGTATTTTCCTTGAGAAAGGAAAATCTCTCCAAGTCTCTGCCAGACCTCCAGGCCTAGGAAGTAGTGCATCAGTCCTAGGTCCTTCATCTCGAACTTAGCAGCGAGCTTCCTCTTGCATTGATGAATGAGAGGGTCAGCACCTGTCAGGGAGAGGTCGTCCACATACAGCACCAAAATGAGAGGTTTCTCTCTATGAACCTTGAAGTAAAGGTTCGGATCAACATTACTACGAGTGAAGCCCAGCTTCATCAGGTAGCTATCTATCCTCTCGTACCAAGCTCTGGGTGCTTCCTTCAACCCATAGAGGGCTTTCTTCAACCTGCAGACATGGGTATCCTGATCTTGGACTTCGAACCCCAAAGGTTGCTCCACATACACCTCTTCCTTTATCGCACCATGCAGAAGTGCGGTCTTCACATCCATTTGATGAAGTCTCTATCCTTGCGTAGCAGCAAGGGCTATGATAGATTGGATGGTGGTCACATGTGCAAATATGTCATCATAGTCTATGCCTTCTTTTTGAGAGGAGCCACGGGCAACGAATCTTGCCTTGAACTTTTCAGCACTTTCATCAAATCCATGCTTGATCTTGTAGAGCCATTTTGAGGTGACAACTGCTTTGATCTCCGGTCTAGGAACCACGTCCCAGACATCATTCTTCATTATGGACTCATACTCTTCGTGCATAGCATCCTTCCAGACCTGATGCTTTACGACTTCCTCAAAAAGATCCAGGCTCGGATTGTACAATAGTACTCATGGCTGTTAGATACCCTTGGTATCTACTCGGCTTCTTGATTTCACGGAATGTCCCCCTTTGGGGCCATATGTCCCTCAGCATCCTCGAGAGTGTCCCTGAGCCATGATGGTCTCTTTCCCAGTGAAGGAGGTGGATCAATCGGGTCCATTTGTCCTTCAGCATCAGGCATCGTCTCATCCTTCGGTTCCTCTTGATTTCCAGGCCTTGCTTCATGATCTTCCTCAAATCTCAGAAGATTGACTACTTTCCTCAGGGAAGCATCTTCATCAAAGGTGACATCGTGGCATATCTCCACTTTCCTTTGACCAGGCACATAGAATCTATAGGCCT
This sequence comes from Pinus albicaulis, assembly GCA_034641835.2. Classification (NCBI taxonomy): domain Eukaryota; kingdom Viridiplantae; phylum Streptophyta; class Pinopsida; order Pinales; family Pinaceae; genus Pinus; species Pinus albicaulis. The sequence goes on along the minus strand of MU968363.1, from coordinate 4,928,423 downwards.
TCGAAGTTTCGCTGTAGCCCACAAACATTGTGGTCTCCCTCTTGATGCTAGCTCCTCTGCAAAAGTTCTTGAACTCGTTTGTCTCATATTCAGTGCCATTATCGGTCTGTCGAATAGCATCTCATGTCATTGCTCCCAGTGGACTTCCTCCACCCTAGTAGAGTGTATCAATTCTAGACCCAAACATGATAGCTTCCTTGAAGCTCTTCTTCCACATGCGCACCTTTCCATCAGTGAATGCCACATCGAAACCTTTGTCTTCCATGGCTGATATAGACACGAGGTTCTTCTTCAAATTAGGTACATAGAGTACATCCTGCAAGTGGAGGACTTGACCTTGAGACAAGTGGAGGGTCACAGTCCCTGTCCCGTTCATGGGATATGTGGCATTATCTCCAAGGATAATTTTCAAATTAGTATCCTTCTCAACCATATCAAAGAGTGCTTCCTTGAACCCAGTGATGTGCCTTGAGGCATCACTATCTATCAACTAGACATCCATAGTGTCGGGTGGAGATGCAACGGAGAGGGCAGATACAAGAATATATTCATTTCTTTTATCAACAACATTTGATTCCTCATACCTGGAATTTCTTGACCTTTTGAAAGGTTGATCATTTCCGCGGGAGGGAGCCTTTCTCTTTCCCTGGAACCTGTTGTTCCTTTGATTATCATCCCTTCGGTTGTTGTTGTGTCATCATCATCAGGAGAATCCTTCCCAGTCAACTTGTCATCCTCCTTGAAGCCATAGTTTGTGGAACCCATTTTCTTCTTCGGTGATTGCTATAAAGTAGGGCTTGTCTTCACCTCAACTCTGATACCATGTAAATTTTTGTAAATGTTCTATGCTTGAAGCAACTTTACTTTTATTACAACAATCACCCAAACAGTTAAGTAAAATGCTGATAGAACATACCAGTGGATCTATAGAAGACAAACCAGAAACAGGAGAATGTGATGGTGCGTTACGGCGGTCAACAGGATGCTTCAACCAGCAAAGTCTCCTTGGTCAGCCAACCCAGCATGTGTCACAACAACCCTTAAAACAGCCACACAGTCAACTCAAAGTCAACCCCAGAAAAGTCAACGTTGCTAGCAGCCACAATATGTGACTCTGAAACAACAACAAACAACCATGACAACAACAAATTAACGCAATAACAACACGACAAACATCGACAACAACGGCAACAACGGCAACAACCTTAGACAACAACTTCTGACAAACGGCAACAAACTGACAACAACAAACCCAGCCACCGACAACAAGCGGCAACAACCACAGGCAATGGCAAATAACCACCCAAATAACCATGGCAACCAGCAACAAACAACGGCAACAACCATCGCTGACAACGACAACAACGGCACCATTATAAATAACAACGGCAACAAACGGCAACAACCACCCAGGCAACAACGAAACCCGCAACAACAAACAGCCAAACAACAAACGAAACGGCTCACCAACCAATACGCAACAACCCAGCAAACAACAAACGCTCACGCAACAAACGAAATAGCAACAACTCTCTACAAACAACAAACGGCAACAACGGCAACAACACCGGCAACAACGGCAACAACACCGGCAACAACGGCAGCAATGACAACAACAGCAACAACACCGGCAACAACGGCAGCAACGACAACAACAGCAACAACACCGGCAACGACGGCAGCAACAGCAACAACACCGGCAACAACGCCTCTTCGTCCTTCTTTTCCCACGTGTGAACTGAAACTGCCTCCAAGGAGCTCGTACTAAATCAGAAGAGGAGATGTTGTGTGAGGATGAGATAATTGAAATGCTCTCCAACTTTGACTGTATTTATATCCATCATTGAGGTGTGTGACACATCTACTGGGGGTGTAAAACCTTAAGGCCGACCTGCACATATAATTTATTATAAATAATAAATTCAAAATAAATGTTCTGCTCATCGGATTAAGATAAATTTTATATGGATCTTACACCTCTCCGAAAGAGGAATCCAATAATAATATCGGTATCTTCATCTGAGCATCACAACATGGAGTTTGGACCTAGTTGTCCAATTTTAACACAACAGGATGACATGGATCCTTGACTTGATTCATTCCGATGTAAGTGGTCGGATGTCTCATGTGTCTTTGAGTGGCTTTGAGTATTATGTTTTATTCATTGATGACCACTCCAAGAAGACCTGGATTTATTTCTTGAAGACCAAGAGTGAGGTCTTCAAGCGGTTTCAAGAGTTCAAAGCTCTCGTGGAGACCCAGACAGGCAGGAAGATCAAGGTACTCAAGTCGGACAATGGAGGTGAGTATACTCTTGGTGAGTTTGTGGATTTTTGTGCCGAGGCAGGTATTAAGAGGGAGTTCATTGTTCCTTACAACCCCCAGCAGAATGGGGTGTCAGAGAGGAAGAACAGAACCATTGTAGGGGCTGCCAAAGCCATGCTTCACGATTAGGGGTTACCTTTATTTTTGTGGGTAGAGGCCTGCAACACTGCTGTTTACTTGCAGAACAGGAGTCCACATCATGCCTTGGGGAATGTGACTCCTGAGGAGGCTTTCTTAGGGAAGAAGCCTGATGTTGGGCACTTTCGTATTTTTGGGTGCCTTACATATTCCTATGTCCCCAAGGAGAGCAAGACCAAGCTAGAACCTACTGCAGACAAGGGCATTTTTGTGGGTTATAGCGAGACCTCGAAAGCTTACCGGATTTACATTCCTGCAAAGAGGGAAGTGGTTGTCAGGAGGGATGTAAAGTTCGAGGAGGAGGGAGCTTTCTGGAGGTCATGTGTAATATTCCTAAATTATCTTGCAGCTAATGGGAATATCAAAGTTTTGTTTTGTCACTTAGATAGGTGAATAAATGGGTAGGGAGACCCATAAATCTCTTTATGAAGAATAAAACCACTTCTCATGTGAAAGTGGATCATCTTTTCAGCTTAATAAAGCACCTTAAGGTGTGAACATGGCTAAAACATGTGGACTGGGTCAACTTTGACCAAATCAACAACACTGTCATGGAGGAGTGGACGTTAATGGAGGGACAACACAATTTTAGATGGAGATACATTGCATGGAAGTAGTGTCATTAATGGATGGGGCTTAGGGTTTGGAAACTCATATTTTATAAAAGGAAGAGGATGACAACCATATTATTCATCTTGGTATATTTTATATTTTGATATATGGTCTGTTTAGACATATAGCTTTCTTCAGCTGTTTAGCTAAGATTGCATGTGCTGTTTAGCACAGGGTGTTCATGATCGAGAATCCCACCTCTTCCACTGAGGAGCTCTTGGAGGATTTTGCACTATACTTCCACAATCAGGCATTTGGCCAAGCTTTAGTCTCATGTACAACGCAGTTTTGTTTAGAGTTGGGTTGTGTTGCAGGGGTGTAGCAGTGGAGGAGAGAAATCTCCATTTTTTGAGCTAGTTTTCCATTGGAGGGATCATCCTTTCATCCAGAGGCTTGTGAGGAAGGCTTCAGGGCTTCATTACATATTTTGGCAGCAGGCCAAGTAGCATTCATCAGCTACAACGCAGTTCCCTGCAAGGACTGCGTTATTTCGGAGAGTAGTTGCAGTAGTGGGTTTATTGCCCTATTTGGAGTGTTTGGGTTTCCTGTGGGGATCAACCCTTCATTTAGGAGATCTGTTGGAGGAGGATCAACCATCTTATATATCAGATCAGTGATCTCCCATCAGTGATTTATTTGTAGAGATTATTCAGCCCTAGGGCCAAATCTGCTATTTTTGTATAATGTGTATTTCCGGAAACCTCTTCTGGGTTGTCCTGGAATTCTGTTTTGGAGCATGGATCTCTAGCCTTAGCATTTTTGGAGCATTATATCAGCAACAATATATTTTTATATCTTTCAGCTGCTATTCTCTCTTAGACAATGCAGTTTTCTGGGTTCATGTATTTCATGTATTAACAACATTTTAGATCTAGATGTATGCTTTCGTGAGAGGCTTATTTGGCCAACTTGAGTGATATTTTCCTCAAGATCTTGTACCTATTTTGCTGTTATAATCATAATGGAATGGATCCACTGTTGTCTCATGCTTTGATTTATTATATTTCTGCATATTTCCAGTTTTATGCACTCTATTCCTGCTTTTCCCATTTGGGAATATTACATCATGGGAGTTACATTATTTAGAGTCACCAGACACTCAACAGCAGTTGAGTCAGTCACAGAGATCCAATGCATAGAGTGCAGGAGGTTAGGGATCAGGAGGTACATCTATTACAGTTTCAGGTCCATCGATGAGCAGTGGCTCTCAGAGTCAGGTGAGGGGATCTTCGGGTAGCTTGCAAGGCAGTCCGTAGAGCAGTTCACAGGATAGTCCACTGATAGACAACTCACATGGTACTTCAACTTCTACAGGCATAGGTACAGGAATGGGGTCAGTTGGCAGGCCTTCAGGAGTTCAGGCTTCTGATGATGATGAGGATTCTTTCACTCTGGTGGAAGAAGTAGTTTTAGGGAAGAGGAAGCCCAAGTGGCTTCAAGACTCCTTGCGTAAGGCCACATCTGTTGCTGGTCCAAAGAGACAGGTCAGAGAGAGTAGACCACCTGAGCGGTTCTGTAGTTACATGGCATTGGTAACAAGCATTGTTGACACCGAGCCTTCTAGTTATGAGGAGGCGGCCAGCTAGCATGTTTGGAGAGAGGCCATGATGTAGGAGTATTCTTCTATTATGAAGAACGATGTTTGGGAGGCAATGCCTAGGCCTGAAGGTAAATCAGTTGTTTCTTCTAGATGGCTCCTACAAGATAAAGCATGCTGTAGATGGTAGCATAGAGAAGTTCAAGGCTCGGTTTGTGGTGAGAGGGTTCTCATAGGTAGAGGGAGTTGACTGTGAGGAGACCTTCATTCCCATGGCTTGGTATACATCTATTCACTCCATTATATTGATTGCAGTAGAGATGGGTTGGAAGATCCACCAGATGGATGTGAAGACTGCCTAACTCAATGGCTTCATTTAGGAGGAAGTTTATATTAATCAGCCACAGGGTTTTGAGGGTCATGGGCGGGAGACCCGTGTATGCAGATTGAAAAAGGCACTCTATGGCCTAAAGCAAGCTCCGAGAGCTTGGTATTAGAGGATTGATACATACTTAGGTAAGAACTTGCTCACCGAGCAGAGAGACTCATTGAGGGCTGCAAGAGAGATCTTGCTTCAGAGTTTGAGATGAAAGATATCAGCTTGATGCATTATTTTCTGGGATTGGAGGTGTGGGAGGAGGAGGGGCATATCTTCCTGGGATAGGGGAAGTACACAGTGGATATTCTTAGCATATTTCACATGGAGGACTACAAACCCATGTCTACACCTATGATCACTAACTGGAAGAAGCTTCACGCTTCCAATTCCGAGTTGGCGGATCCTACACTATACAGGTAGCTGATTGGATCATTGATGTATTTGGTCAACACTCGACTAGATATATGTTTTGTAGTTAACACTATGAGTCAGTTCATGTGTGAGCCCAGGAGAGTGCACTCGGTGGCTGCAGAAAACATTCTTCATTACTTGCAGTGTACTGTGGATTATGGTCTGGACTATAAACAGGGTGATGGAGTGAGTCTGGCAGGGTACACAGAGTCAGATTGGGCAGGATGTGCTTCAGATAGGAACAATACTTCAGGGTGCTGTTCTGGGTTGGGTTCGACAGTTGTGTCGTGGTTTAGCCGGAAACAACAATCAGTCGCATTGAGCTCAGCTGAGGCAGAGTATATGGTTGATAGTTTGGCTAGTTGTGAGGCGATATGGCTTCGCAAGATGTTGTTTGGTCTATTTGGTCAGACATTGAGACCTTCTGTGATTTATTGCGATAATCAGAGTTGCATAAAACTCACAGAGAATCCAGTTTTTCATGATAGGTCAAATCATATTGGGATCAAGTATCACTTCATTCGAGACTATGTCCAAAATGGAGTACTCAAGCTTGAGTACATCTCCACAAATGAGCAGATAGCAGACAGCTTCACCAAAGCCTTAATATGGGGCAAACATGTCTACTTTAGAGACGAGATGGGAGTGGTGAGGAACACTTTCCTTGGTAAGAGGAAGTGTTAAATTTTGGGTACCAGAGGACAAGTGGTTCCCCATGGATTTGATATTTGGCCTAGGGAAAAGTGTCCACTCTATTGTACTTCTTCTCCTAAAGTGACTTTATAAGTGGTAAAGTTAGTCTAATTTAAAAGTGACTTTATAAGTGATAAAGTTACATTCTAATTTAAAGGTGACTTTATTAAAATCAATGAAGAATTAGAAAGTGAAAAAGTGACTATGGAAATAAAAGGCTAAGTGGGTCTTTATTTAAGTGGGTGAGTTAAAAAATAGAAAGTGAGAATTAAATGCACATTTATTCTCATCCCTTGATCTAAATGAATCTGAGCCATTAGATCCTAGGGTTGCCCAAAAAGTCATTTAGGGTAAAAGGAGAGAAGAAGAAGAAAAGATTACATTCATTCTTTCATGAGCATTTGAGAGAAAGGCAGAGAGAGCAAGGAGATTTTCTAAGCAGGGAGGAAGTGAAGGAGAGCAACAAACCTTGGCACACATCCCAAGGAGGCATTTACAGTAGTCCGTACAGCAGCAGTTTTGGCATGCATTCAAAGACATTAGTCCGTACAACAGAGATTGGCACGCATTTCAAGGAGAGTACAACACAAAATCGAGGAGAAATATCAACAGATTGAAGCCACAAAAACTGAGGCAACTTGGCACGATTTTCGAGGAGGATATTTTGCTGTACATTTCCGTACAGTCCATACGTCCGTACATTGATTTTTGGGCACGAAAACCAAGGCAGACCATACAACATTAATTGTTGTAAAATTTTCTGTGAGCAGATTTTCTATGGCATGATTTTCGAGGTGGAAGTTTAGCATGAAAATCGAGATAAGTTGTATTTTGTGAATGCTGGAATTTTTTGTGTATTTCAGTTTCTTTGTAAAAGATTTTCAGAATAAAGAAGATCTCTCAAACTGGTTTTCCCCAAGAGTTGTAGGGGGTTTTTCCAGGGTTGCATTGACCAAAAATCTCTGTGTCATTTTCTATGTGTGGTTGTTATATTTTTAATGTGCATTTATTTCCAGTATTTCCAGCAGTAGTAAAATCTCCAAATTTGTGTTTTCAGAAATAAATGTCATTTCCAAATTTTAGTGTTTTTATCATGCTTGGATTTAACATTAAATGCATGGAGTGATAAGGGAAAACTGATAACCGAAGTGGGGATTGAAATTTTACAAAAATAAATTCAAAATCCAACTTCTGCTCATCTAAACAAGATGATCTTTAGATCAATCTTGCACCTCTGGGAAAGAGGAATCCAACAAAAATATCATCTCCATCATATGAGCTGTCCAAAGTGGAGTTTGGCCCTAGTTGCCAATTTTAACACAACTTTTCACAAGATGCTCTGATCGGAAAATTTCCATTTGACATGGCATCCTCTAGTCCTGCTATATAATCTAAGCATAGGCTGTCTTTTTTTACCACTTAGACCACTTTGCATTTTGTAGTGTGAAATGGCTTGATAAACGTAAAAGTTGTCAGAAGAGGCTACTATACTGTGAGCGATGTCATGAGTAATACTACACCAAGGTCAAGGTAACCTACAAATTGACAAGAAACAAGTCTAGGAGACATAATGCAGGGCCTCACATGGTTTTAACATGGCTTTGACTCATGACCTTGTACTTACAATGGTAATGAATGATGCACTGAAAAATTCTATGTACCCCCATTGACAAAATGGTAACAAATTGGAACTATCAAACAAGAGGTGCTTCCATAATGCCTTCCATTCTATTTGAATATTTTATTAATTATTAGTTAGATATAGTTATATTAGGTTTATTAACTGAAAGGGCATGATCCAAAGATCATGCCTCTTCGCCAAGGGACACCTTGAGGCTATTTAAGGCCTAGGCGATCCCTCATTGTAATCATCTCATCTTTCATCATTAATAATATATATTTATCAAGTTTTACCAGAGTTTTTATACTCCATTGGTATCGGAGCCATCGCTCTTTTGGGATCTGTGTGATCACCCCGGAATTACAGAATTCCAGAACTGCAAATTTCAGAATTGCAGATTTTTTTTCAAGGCTTGTGGACAGTTAGTTTTAAAAGGAAATTGTAGTCATCTACTCTCATATCCGATCTGTCCCTCACTCCCACTCTGCGTTTTACCCAGCCCCTCACTCCATTCGCATCCCACTCTGTTTTCCCTCAAACCCACTGCTCGCACACTCGCCCAACAAGAGAGGGGCAATGTTATGAATATTTTATTAATTATTAGTTAGATATAGTTATATTAGGTTCTAAAGGGCATGATTCGGGATCATGCCTTCGCCAAGGGTGGTTAGAAAGGGATTTAAAGCCTAGGCGATCCCTCATTGTAATCATCTCATCTTTCATCATTAATAATATATATTTATCAGTTTTTACCAGAGTTTTTACACTCCATTGGTATCGGAGCCATCGCTCTTTTGGGATCTGTGTGATCACCCCGGAATTACAGAATTCTAGAACTGCAAATTTCAGAATTGCAGATTTTTTCAAGGCTTGTGGACAGTTAGTTTTAAAAGGAAATTGTAGTCATCTACTCTCATATCCGATCTGTCCCTCACTCCCACTCTGCGTTTTACCCAGCCCCTCACTCCATTCGCATCCCACTCTGTTTTTCCTCAAACCCACTCTGTCTGCACACTCCGCCCAACAAACCGCCTTTCCAACTACCATTGAGACCAATTCAAAACACACATAACATTTTTTAAACGGCAGCAAATAAAACACGTTTTTTTTTGCAAGGAAAAATTACTAGAGTATACAGCGTTTAAAAATCGGACGGCTTGTAACTAAACATACAACGATCAAATTGAATATTACAGTGATCAAATTGAATTCACGTTTTTTTTTACTGTTGCTGACAGACTCCGATCAAATTGAATATTACACTCCATTTTTTTTTCATTAACCAGTACTCTAAGCCAACACAAGCTACCACAGATTAAAATCGATGAACAGGAATTGTTAATATATTTAAACCAAAAGGGCACATTTTAAGAAAAAGAAACGATTTACACGCAGGCTCGAACTACGGAACTGGTGTCGTCCGGGCTGTCGTGTGTCATTGCTCTGACCTGCATCGATATATATATAAAAAAAATCGATTTGAAACAGGCTTTCTAACGATACAACGTATATTTTTAAAATCTGGACGGGTATATTTTTAAATCTGAACGAATTGTTTTTAAAATAAAAAATTGTGACCTGTCACGCTGCCATACCCCGTATCACCACCGCCGCCGCAGCTCTCTTCCAAAGCGGAAACTTTTTAAAGTAAGGCGGATTATTTTTAAAAAAATATAAATTTTGAACCGGCGTGTCACTTGGTGCGGAGGATTTAAAATTTAATCGAATTTGATTCAGAACATTTATATATATATATATATATATATATAAGGTCGTAATCCGATAATCCGTGGATACATGTTGGTCAAAAATTTATATATTACATAGTTCAATTGATATATATATATTATATAATTTTTATTTAACAATTATATAATTAAATTATATATATTATATAATTTTTAATTAAAAATTATATATATATAATAATTATATAGTTTTAAAAAAAAATTATTAATTAATTAATTAATTAATTAATTTAAAAAAAAAAAAAAAAGGGAAAAAGAGAAAACTGGCAGAAAAATATCAGTATGTCTTTATCAATGATGACGATTGATCAGATAAAAAGGAAAATATGGCTAAATCAAATGGAGGCCGCAGAAAATCTTAGCAAAGCAATGAACAAGATGATAGAACTCGGCAATAAGCTAAATGATAAAATAGATAAGTTAAGTCAGACACAATCCCCGATATCTCTTGACAGGGAACAAACTCAACAAAATAATGCCACAGATTCAGGGAACTCAGAAGAGCATCAGGAAAAAGCTGATTCCCCACATCACCATGAAGATACATATGTTTTTCACCAAAAAAATGTTCCATTCCTAGACTTGAACGAAACATTTGAAGCGACAAACACATCCGAAGCCACTGATATAACGACAGAAGTTGTTGAGGTCTTCGGTGATGAATCGGATATGGTTTTTAAGAATGAAGCAATTGATGATGAGGAGAAGTTACATCAGACAATAATTGTTGGTAACCTACCTCTAAGTCTAAAAAGGAATCACAAAAAATCACCAAAAGAACAAGGAATAGCTGAGAAACATGAAAAAGTATTCCAAGATCTGCCCATAAAAGTGTCTTCCAATAGGAAAATCAAACGTCCAATAGAAGTCAAGACAGTATCCAACTCTGTCGATATCAGATCATTTCACTATCCACATCACCAACAGATGGAACTCGAGAAGATGCTTCACGATCTTTTTAAAATGTGGGACGCAAGAGCTCATCGCTTGAGAAAACCAGACATTCGTCAACGTTGTCCATCGATTACATATGCTTTGAGGACAAAGCATCTTTAAGAGAGGGGCAATGTTATGAATATTTTATTAATTATTAGTTAGACATAGTTATATTAGGTTTATTAACTGAAAGGGCATGATCCAAAGATCATGCCTCTTCGCCAAGGGACACCTTGAGGCTATTTAAAGCCTAGGCGATCCCTCATTGTAATCATCTCATCTTTCATCATTAATAATATATATTTATCAAGTTTTACCAGAGTTTTTATACTCCATTTTTCTATTTGAAAAGATGGCATGACAAAACTCAAGGTACAAACTTAACTCCCTATGTTGGATGAGGAATGAAAGCTCATTTTAGAACTTGATGGTATCTTGACGACTTGAGAATAAAAGGTTTCGATTCAGAACAATAACCAAAGTAACTCATCAAATGAAAAAACTCACTTGAAGAAGTCTCATCATGGGATAATGATGTTTTTTGACAACATTCTATTCGTAGTACTTGCCAATGCTTTTCGGACTGTTGACCACTCCATGTCAACTACCCTATAACAGTACACCCCTTTTTTCAGAAGATCATTGGGATTTCATCATGTTCAAGTGTTCAGATCATCCAAGATTCATCATCACCAATCGGTAGTTTGTCAAAGTTGTAAACCCATTCTGCAATTTATAATATAAATGATCTTAGTATGACCATAATGTTTGTAATAACCTAGGTAAGCCTATTATTTTGATGACGATTTTCATCCTAGGAGGTTTTTCGTCTCACTGATTCATCTATCTTTATAAACACAAATGATCGATAGAGTTTTTCCCTCCAGCCCCACCCCAAAGCTAGGGTGGATTTTGTCATCAAGATCTTAGGTGAGTCCTAGTGTTCTAATAGAGTCTTCTATAAAAGTGATTTGTGAATAATTTTAGCTAGTTGGCTAAATTATTTTATAACAAATCACTTGGTCTACTAGATCATATTTGAGTCGCATAATTGGGTAAATAATTGAGGGGCTTTAACGAACGGGTGTTCCCCTTTCGTGGGTTAAAATGTAATTATCTCATGTAAATAATATTTTAGCACCATAACTAACATATTAGAGGGTTGGAAAAAATTATTAATGCTCTCATGTGTCAATTAATTAATTTTTTTGGCAAAAATAACTTCAAAATCCTAAGCCAAAAATTTAATTAATTCGAGTCAAAATTAAGTCTTAGGAAAAATAAATTCTTCAAAATAAAAAATTCGTGGGTCCCAGAGATATTAAATTTTCGAGGCCCCCCACGAAGGGAATATTGAAAATTTCAAGAAATTTTGGACCCTTGGTGATTAAGCCAAATCCAATTTTTGAGGAAATTAATTCAAAATAATTAATTTTGAGCTAATTAAAAGGAATTAAAAGAGAAATTCGAAAATTCCTCAAAAATAAATATTTTCGACGGTGGTGATTAAAAGATAATTAAATTTTTATCAATGATTGAGATTACTTTGATGGGGATCAAGCCAACTAGCCGTTTGGAGAATTTATTTATAAATTAGAGGTCATTTGTCTCACAAAGGATCCGATCTATGAATTGGGTACTAGCTCTTGAAGCTCTCTTGTAACTTTTTTGGAATAATAATAACACAAAGTCTTTGGGGTTTTCATTGATGGTGGTGTTTCCCTCCTACTTCTTATGGTAATGTTGTTCTTAATGTTCTGCTCAACTATATTTTATATGTTATTGATTATTAGCCTTCGTGGCGTGAGGGGAAGTTCGCGGTTGGAGCAACCAACTCCCAAGGCATAAGATCTGAAGAGCCTTCCTGATTGAAATCCCAGGATTTATCTAATGAAGTTTCTCTTGCAGGGTTTCTTGGCTAGTGCCTCATTTTAAAATTATTTATCTTTTATATACTATGCTCATTAGACAGATCTGGCTAGGAAGAGCTTATCTCTACGGATTTGGGAGTGGAATTGGACTCATACTTCTCAGATGCAGTAGATCTGTGTTTTAATTGTGTAGATCTGAAATATTTTTTTTAGTTTTTCTAACTTTTGGGTTTTTGGATTTTATTTTCTATTTGTATTGTATTGGGTCTTGGATGTTTTATTTTTACTTGTGGAGGTAGAGATCTGAGATTATCCAAGGAAGTTTTGGGAATTTGAGACAGATCTAGGCCCTGGAGGGAAAGATCTAGTCTCAAATTTTGGTTTGCAGGGACAAATTAATACAAGATTATTCAGAGAAAAAGCAAGGATTTGAAGTCTAAATTTTTTCTGAATTTGGGCAATTTTTTTGAGCCTAAAGGCCTCCCAAACCCTCTTGACAAACCTTTCCAGGCTTCCGCAACATCTTTCCTCTCTTCCGCTGCCTGTAGCAACCTCCTTATCCCTGCTGTGGCTCCATTCTCCTCTCAGCCCTCATCTCTTCCCTTCCCGCGGCTTCTTTCCCTCTCACGCTGCCTCATCCCCTTCTCGGCCTCATCCCTAAACCCTCCGCTCAGCCTTCCGTTTCCTCACCTCTTCCGCTCTTCCTTTCCTCCTCTGTTCCCTTAACCCCTGCGACATTCCTCCTCCGTTCTCCCTTGCCTCATCTGCGACCCTTCTTCTTCTGCTGCCTTCCCTTCGTCCTCCGCAGCCTCATCTCCCTCCTCTGCTGTTCCCTCCTCCATCAGCACCTCTCCCAACCCTCTACGTAGCCCTCTGTTCCCTTATCCCTCCACGACATCCCTCATTGCCTTCCGCTAACCTATCTCCCTCTTTCGTTTCCTGTAGCAACCCCTCTAAACATCAATGCAACCCATTTTGTGCCATAACTGCTGTGAGAGCAAGCCCTAAAGGCTTCTATCACTCAACGCAGTCTTTGGAGGAGCCATCTACCTTAAACAGTGTCACAGATTCTGCATTTTCATCACTGTGGGGAGAAGTTAATTTTCTGATTTGATACACCGTCAAAATTTGCAGAGAAGTCTTTTGTTTCAGCCTTCAGGTGATACATCACTGAAGAATTTGGGCAAAGATTTTCTAGGCCGAGGGCCTCAGTTTTCGTTTCCTAAACCCTTATTTCTCTCACTGTCTAATACATCAAGCTAATCATATCTCAACAGTGACGTTAGTTAAACACATTGGCAAGACAATCACTGGGGATAAAACTACAATTTGAATGACTGTCATATGTTTCCTAAAGTTTAATCAGAACAAAAATTTGCATCTTTCTAAGAGATAATTAATTGGGAATTGTTTGACATATTTGTTCACTGATTTGGCATTAGTTTGGCATCTGAAACTTACTGCTGTCATAAGAGAATTTACTGCTGTCCCAAGTACAATCTCTGAAATTTAAGTGCTCGAAGCTCATTTGTGAAAGGGAACTGTTTGTATCATCAGTAAGGTTGGAGGTAATCGGTAGCATTGATATTTGAGAAGCCTATGTTTCTTATTTTTCATTGAGTTCTGTGATCTGAATTCACACATAAAGCACACATACTAATGTACATCTGTTTCACATACTTGGTCAAGAAAGATAAGTCTAAGGAGATATTGGCATCTAGTGTTTTCTGATTGGCTCAAAAGATGTTCTTGTATCATTGATTACTGAAGGATAATTGTGCTAAGATCTAGATCTCTTTGAAGCTAAGTAGCATTGAAAGTAATTCACTCCAATTTCATATTGTTGAGTAATTTGTGGTCTTAGATAGTTGACTGATTGAAATCTGATTGGACATCTCTTAGATAATTTTTTTTGGAGATTTCAAGCAATTGTCATTTGCATTTTACATTGAGATTGGATAAGTGCTCTATTGTGGATTGGTGGTAAATTGTATATTTTTCGATTATCAAGTTGAGTGAGTTTCATTTATCTTGTTGGCAGTTTCAAATTGGCATAATCAAGATTGTCTAATTGTCTTTCTTAAGTAAGTACTTGGCAATATAACTCAAGATAAACTATAATCTAAGTACTCCAAGGCTTTAACAATCTTCCTCTAATAATCATCATCTAACTTCACATTTTCATTTGCATCCTAAGCTAGGCGTGCATATTACAATCTACGTCCAAGCATAAGCTTGGTTGACAGAATTTTAGGACAAGCTTTCTCATCTAGCTTGAGGGGCCCATGCAACTCTTCGGTAGTTAACACGGTGACCTTGCAGTCATCATAGCCACGGTCTTTGCAGCGCTGGAGGCATCGGGTGATAGGAGCACAACAGGAGGTATCGTTAGTCAAGCCCTTGCTTGCTTCCCGTTGGCCTCCTTCCCACAACTTACCTTGGAGCCCAACTTCAAAATAGTTAAGGTAAAGTCAAATTTAGAGTAGGCATTTAATTAAAATCAACCAAGATCTTTGCATTTCACATAAGTCCTAGGAATTTGCATTTCATTTAGGATTGTAAGGCATTAAAGCAACAGTTGTCCATCCAGTACTTGGTCTTAAAGTTACATAGCAAGAGTGTTGACTCCATTAGGCACTGGTTTCAAATCTATAAATCCAATCCAATCCTTAAAATCAAACAAGTGCTAGACTACTCAACTGTGTCTCCCAGACTAGTTGGTTTTCAACTTGTCCTTCTTCATCTCATTTTCATATGGCCTACCCTCCATACCTTGCTGTTGGGAGACAACTTAAACGGAGAAGTTGGGGATCAAGGTGACAGCCCTTGACCTGAGTCATTGTTGCGGTGCCCATACATTTTGAGCGGCAGCACTGAAGGGGGAGGCAATGTAAGATACATAAATATGTACTAGTGATAATAATAATAAAATTTATAATAATATCACTAATAATTAATTCATCAAGGGTCGTTTTCCTTCACACTTGTGACTAGTCATTGTGTGTGTGTGTGTTCACACACTCAATCGTGAGGGATTGTAAACCAACATTCATTCATTAGTCAAGAAAGGCAACAAACTCTTCAGCAAGATATGAGGAAGCAAGGTCAGTATGGGCAAGCAGGGACAAAGACTCAACTATGGGTCTTGCATGTCAAAACAAATAGCAATCAAGTCGTACCCAAGTTTCCTTAAGATTAGTTTGTTGGAACTGCAGGGGTTACCCATGGAGGCGAGGACCTGGTTTAAGGCCTATTGCGGAAGGTAGAGACATAATTTGCCTCATAGAAACACATGAACATGAAGGGTGCAAGACACCTTTGTTTGAAGGGTACTGGAAGATAATAGTGTGGAACAAGGCATTAGGGAATGGCAAAGGACACGGGGGCATCATGGTATTAGTGAGAGAAAAAGAAGGTCGTTTCATTCAGCGAGAAAAAGAAGACCCAAATAAGCAATTTGTTTGGCTTAAAATATCAGAAAATGGAAATCACATCAGAATTGCAACATGCGATTTTGCGCCGCAAGTTTCAAAAATCTACAAAAGTAGAAGGCTTGACCACAAATATCCCTTTGCAGCCCTAAAAGCAGATATTGCAACATATTCTCAGCGAGGTGAAGTCTTTATAGTGGGGGATTTCAATGCTAGGACTGCAAGTGAGTAAGCTAGCATTCTTTGTTGTAAAGAAGATTGTGACCCTATCTGGCTTACAGAAGAGAGTAATCATCAGTGGGAAAGAATTTCAGAGGATAAAGGCCGCAATCTCTTTGGTAAACAATTGCTTACGCTATGTGGGGCTTTCAATGTAGTCATTTGTAATGGTTTGACTAGATGGGAAAAGTCCGGTAATTTCACTTGCAATACTTACAATGGAGCAAGTGTAGTAGATTATGTAATTTGCTCGCATAGTTTGTGTGAGAAAATGGAGGAAGTGTTGATGGGAGATAAAATTTGGGACTTAAAATAAGATCACAACCAATTTATTTAAGTTTCTCATGGACCTGAAAGAAGCAATTAGGGTCAAAAACTTAGTGTGTTCACCAAAATCCCCCAAAGGGCAGAATTCTTCTAACTCTAGAAAATTGTAATACCTTCAAAATAATGCTAGAGAGGCTCTTCGAGAAGGAGGAAAGCTCATTTCATGGCCTTTATAGTCACGAATTAATACACTTAATTCAAAGCGCACATGTAGAGTGCAAAAGAGCAAAAATTAAAAGTCTGAAACAAATTGCTTTTTGGCTAATGCTTGGTTTGACGAGGAATGCAAAAAGGCAAGGAGAATGTGGAAGGAATCAGACAAGGATGACACAAAGTCAAAGCTTACAAGCAAATATTAGGAAAGAAAAAGGTTGATTTCATGGTTTCGAGGAGAGAAGAACTAATCTTCCTTGGGAAAAATAACCCCAAATTATTTTGGAAGGAGCTCCAATCGAAAAAGGTGCAAGCTGAAAACAACATTACAGCTTCTAAATGGTTCGACTATGCAAGACAACTTTATGAGTAGGATCCCAAGGTTGACCCTTCTCCCTTGGTCAACACAGACACAAAACTCTTCATGGTGCAAGAGGTAGAGATGGGTATCAAGACGCTGGGTGCTAGAAAAGCAAAAGACTTAGCTCAACTCCAAGCAGAGTATTTAAAGTGGGGCTTAAAAATACTTGCACCTCACATCACAAAATTTTTCAACAACATCATACAGCAGGGGTTCCCCATAGATTGGACAACTAGTATGGCAATACCTCTTTTCAAGAGTGGCGACGTTAATAATCCTTCCAATTACAAGACTATAATGATAAACCCCTTGTTTGCAAAATTATTTGGAAGCATGTTAGAAAATAAAATCAACAAGTGGGCGAAGAAAGAGATAAACGTGCTAAAGGGAAAGCATGTTTTAGACCTAAACATTCCACAGTTGATCATTGAATAACTTTAAGGCACATCATTGAAAAGTTTGGGAAAAAAGGGAAGAAGCTTTTGTTGCTATGTTGATTTTAGAAAAGTCTTTGGCACAGTTCCTAGGGATAAGCTTTGGCTCAGAATGGAGGAACTCGGGGTTGCCAGGGATTTGAGAGCAGCTGTGCATAGGCTGTATGAATAGGTGAAAGTCAAAATTAGAACTTCAACAGGCATTTCTGAAAGATTTAGAAGCGATATCGGGGTAAAAGTAAGGTTGCCCATTGTCTCCTACTCTTTTTGGTTTATATATTGACAAGCTTGAAGAGTGGCTAAATTCACAAGGGGATGACGATATTCATTTGGGCAAGTTCGTTATAAGGCTTCTTTTGTATGCAGATGACCTTATACTGATTGCTAAATCTGCTCTTGGTTTGAAAGAGCACTTACTTTCCCTTAAACATTTTTGTAGAAGGGTGGGGATGCAAGTCAATATTAGCAAAATGAAAGTAGTGGTTTTCTTTAACAAAAGAAAGCATAACCAGCATTAGTTCTACTTTGAAGGCAACATTTTAGAAGAAGTTGCAGATTACAAATACCTTGGAATTGACTTCAACAGAAATTTAAGTTGGGATGGTTGTAGAAAGAAAAGAACTTTGGGGGGTTGGAAAGCATTTTATGCTCTTCAAAACAGGTGTAGAGAGACAGAGCTATGGGACTGGAAAACCACCGTCTCTAAACCTGCACGAAATGATAGGAAAATGTAATATCCCTCTTATTTTTATGCACATTGCATGGCAAAGCCCATGCTGAAGGTTTGGACAGTAGGTTTTTTTGCATTGATTGCTTAGAATAAGAGATTAAAATAAATTATTTAATGAAAATAGACAATATTTCTATGCTTTATTCTATTTTAGTATGGAGTTTTGCCTGTTCATGCATTTTCTTTTAGTGTTATTCTTGGAAGGTTTATATTTAAGATGAGAAATGATTTGCTTCATGTTGATTTTCTTACTAGAGAGAAGATGATCGTTCATACTGATCATCTATTTGAATGCTTTGTCACAGGCCACAATGGGACCCCTTATTTCAATAATAATGGCACATATTTTCAATGCAATGACACAGTTGGCATTTGACATACGCTTAATGGCATTCAAATTCCTCGATCTTGTTGTACAGCATTACCAATCAACTGTTGTCCTTAATTATGTTGATAAGGTACATCTCAATTCTAATATTGAAATCAATTTTACAGTTTGATCAAACTATTACTATTCAGGAAAGAAAATTGAGGAGTGGTTCTTACAAATCTGTGATCCATTAATATATATTTGTCATTGTAGTGATGTCTTGGGGTCAATGTACATTGTTTTAGATATTTTTTCTTCAGCCAGGGTCTTGATGTTTGACAACTGCTTTGTGACGTGTTGTGCAGGTTTTGCGACACTTTGCAGACTTGTTAGGAAAAACTAGTGGTTTTACCCAAGATAAAGGCAAACTAATGGATATTCTTACCAGCTTAGTGCACTATTTGTCTTGTTTGCAGTCAAGTACACAGCTAACGAACCTGGCACCTGATCAAGTATGACACTGAAACTTGTGTATGATAATTTTTTGTTAATTTTCTTTCCAGTGTCGATGATGATCCAGTTCAGTAGGGTGGTACAGGAGAAAAATGAGTTCATATTTGAATCAGATAATATGATGAAGGTAAAGAGTGTCATCAAATTATCATTTAACCATACCATTCCCCATGCATAGTTATGTCGTTATGGGGTTGCTGTTTTTTCCACCAAATTTTTGATCTCATTGATCTTTCCAATTTTAGGTAATACTAGTTTCAGTATTATCACAAAATTTAGAATTTACTCTTTTGAAACTTGAGTAAGTCAGAAGCCATTTAGTGTTGTAATCAGGCCTTTTTCGGTTGTCTTTAGCAGTATGCTGCTGTGGACTTTGAGGCAACCAGTGGGGTTTTTGAGGATAATGTAAAGCTGCCATCAGGAATGGTTTAGTTTTGAAAGCAGCAGGTCTTTTGAGTAGTGTGCCATTTAAAGAGGATTATATAAAGCTGCTATCATATAACTTTTTGACTCATTAATATTGTCTCAGATACGATAAGATAAGATAAGATAATTTTATTAATGTCCAACGAATGACCATAAATAAGTCAATGGTACTGAAAGATACAGTGAGTACTAGTACAATGTGGGAGTGCAAATGCAACTCCTAGAAAATGCCAAAGGTAAATCTAGAATAAAAATGAAGTAGAAAATGATACAATAATAGGGCAGCCTCATAAACATGTATATAACTGGATCATGTAGAATAGGTACTACCAAATCTTACTCCTAAACAGAGAGGCTTTGATTGACATAAAATTTATTTGTTGGCTTCCATCTGTGAGTTTGGAAGTGCAAATTAAGTGTGCCTTTAGAACTAGTAGCAATTCTCAGACCTTAAATTTGTTATGCATGGTTACATTGCTGCCCGACATGAATAAATCCTGAAGGACAAAGGGGTTCAATCATACATCCTGCACTGATTAGGTTCCAACTTTCAGGGTCACTTGGATTTTACACGCTGGTTGCAAAGACCTGTTTATTAACAGTTGAGAAATTCACTGTTTGTCAACCCTAACCAGAAGCCTACTTGTCTTTTTGCTTCTTTTTTATTATGTTTTTTTGCCAGCAGCCATATTTGTAGCAATTGGTGCCATCATGATGCTCCTTGGTAAAACATTTCATTCACGTTATACTGCAGGCAGTATGATAGAATTAGATCAGTTATTGATTTAGCAGAGGACATAACAAAATTTATGTTTTTCTTTAATAAGCTGGAGAGCCCAACATGACGTTATCATTCTCTAAATTTCTGCAGGAAAAAGACAAACTGCGTACTTTGCATGGATACAAGAGTAGTTTGCCGAAGAAGCTTTCAGCAATTGGCATAGAGAATATTGCTGATAATGGTAATGGAATAAGTTTAAATTTCTTCAGCCCAGCCTTGATACCATGTCAATTTTCAGGGCTAGATTGTTCTTTGCTGTAGATAATTGCATTTACAAAATTTTCATCATTTACATATTGCATTCAACCCACAACATCATAACATCATTAGCAATTATTTAGAAAGAACAATATCATTGAACAACAGAAGAAAAACATGCACAGTAGAGACACCAGGTATTAGGTCAGAGAGCAGGGAAAAACCCCACAAGGGGGAAACCCAACCAGATTCTTCTTCTATTACATGTTCATCAATTATTCAGCTGAGATATAAAGTACAGTAAGAATGAGATACATCAATCACATCAGGCCTCCTAGGGCCAACTCTAGAGAGCTGCTGTTGTATCATTGTCTCCAGAAGCAACATCAGATATATATTGCCATCAAAGTTTACTGTTATGAATATGCTTCCATACACCAAAACCAACTGCCATGTCAAGGTCATTGCATTAAGGTCACTGTCATAGTTATGCCATGATTTATCGCCATTTCAAAGACAATGTCATATCTCCAAGTCACGCCATTTGTCTTACTATATAGATCATCGAATCGCAGTCCGTTCTTCGAGATTACAGTTATGCCAAGATATCGAGGGTCATATATCAAGGTACTGTTGTAAAGATTGAGGGCGCTGTCATTTGCATCATGATTACAGTCATACAAAAGTCCTGACATATACAAGGGTACTGCCGAATACAGGATTACTGCCAAGTCAAATGTTATGGCCACACTAAATCAGTCAAGCCAAGTACACGTTCACATAGGTTACAGAGGTAATACGAGCCATACAGATATAAACCACAGAGACATATATATTGGAAATCATCGTATAGAATGTGAGTCACTATCAAATGCGAGCCACTGAGACAATAAGTGCATGCCATAAAGATTCCACAAGAATGTTTATATGAGTCACAAAGATTAGCATAGGAATAGAGTTGTGCCTCAGAGTAATAGCGAACCATACATACAAGACGAGCCACCAAACAATACAAGATGAGCCACATCGAGCCATGCAAGCCATAGCGAATTATGAACCAATGTGATTACATAGAATAAATGCGATCCTTAGTATAAATGCAATCCTGACTGTGATTATATTGCGAGACTTACTGTATAGTCAAGCGAAGCCATTGTGTAGACGAGTTTGAGGTGTTAGCCGTAGAGTAACGAGCCAACGAACTGTATAGAGTTCGAGACTCAAACCATAAACGAACCACAAAAATAATACAAGCCATAGTGATGTGAGCCTTTGAGTTGAGGAGCGAGCCGCACAAAGATGTGCCATAATAATTGTACACAACACTTCCATATGAATTATCCATAGATATATGCCATGCGAATCACAAAGATTGTCTTACGAACTGTCCACACAACCATGTGAATTGATCACAGATATTGTCTTACGAACTGTCCACAGAACCATGCGAATTGATCACAAAGAATGCCTTACGGACTGTTCACGTAGCCATAGGTGTAGTGATGCGAGCCACTCAGAACATGATGCCAACTGAGCCACATGATTGGCTATTTATAGTTGATCATGCATATGAAGGGACATATCCCTTGGAGCAGGTCTGTGAAAATTCCTAGATCTGGAATCCTATTGCAACCACTGGTATTAATTCTTCTAACTGATAAATTAGTTATTCAGTTTATTGATACGGCAACATTGACTTAAACACACTGCAACCTTCACTAAATAAACTACGGAAAAATACAAGTGCAGAAACAAAACCGTATAAGAATAGATCATATACACATCTGACACAGTTGTTTTTGGACTAATGTCCCCAGAAAAACCCAATGCGGGAAAACTGGTGCAGCAGCTCAAGGTTTATATATTATGTAGTAATTTTTCTGAATACAAACTGGATGCATTTTTTGCTATCCTCACAGAGAATCTGACTGACAAGAAAGCTGGTGAGATTACCTCACACACTGAACATGGAAGCCCAACTAGCCAAAACCCCGGATGGCAAGCCCTCCACTGCCTCTGCGCAGTTTCTGCGTCATTCTGCATGGCTTCTGCGTTCTGGCTCTTCTGCTGGTTGGATCTGACCCTTTGGCCCCTTCCGGTCTTACACCTTGGCTCTCTGGCACTGGATCTGACTGATCCTCAGCTGATCGATGAACTTCATCAAGACTGCAGTGCTGCCTCTGCGCTGTCTCTGCGTAGCTGCTATGCTGCCTCTGCTGGTACTGCATTCTGCCTTCTCTGGTTTGTATTCTTCGGCTCAAGAATAGACTTTCAAACCAGAATTACTGCCCCTCTTTACGTAGAATCTCTCGATCGAAGTTTCTCCCTGAGCACTGCTCACTAAAGAAATCGATCTCTTGATCCTTCCTTCATCTTGTGTTTTCCAAATGACCCTTCAAGCCCTTCTTATAGTCTTCTCGTTGAAACTTCCACGACCGAGATTAAATCTCTAATGAATGACTAAGATTAACTTTTGACTTGATCCGCTTTTTCTAGAACATTCACACCCATATTCTATTAATTCACTTTAATTATTTTATTTTCCTAAGTTTAGACTTAGGGTTCCCTTTAAAATAATTAATTTTTTCAATAAAATACAATCTGGGTGGAATTTCCCAAAACTATTTCTGGGTTATCTCGAATACATGTGTCTAAGCTTCCTTGCCAATTTGAGACTTAGAGCACATCCGATGCAACCAAAATCAACACTCCCTCTTAGCGATGAATGTGCTCTAGCAATACCCCCTGCTGAGTACTACTCTGATTCTACAACATCTCCCTCTGCGTTGCTGATGTCTAACACTGTTGCCCACCAAGTCTATGCAAACGCTGCATCTGTACTGCTGCTGAGATTGCCACTATCAACATTGCATCTGTATTGCAACTCCCTCTCAAATTCTGCATCCATGCTGCTGGTGACACTGCCACTGTCAACTGCTACTGCACTGTAATATGGTTGCTTACTGTGACTGAAGAACATCCAAAATTGAACAAGTGTTCAACATGATGCATCTCGATACTGAAGATCTGACTGCTGCTAGCCTCAGCGCTGCTTAGGTTCTGGCACTACTCAGGTCTGCACCGTCACTTTTGCACTCCTCTGCACCAACTGGCACTCGTCCATCCTGCTACATCTGATTTGGGCTCCCGTAGCAAGGTATTGATCAATGAGGTGGACTCCTCAAGGATCCTTCCCAATCTGTAGATCTCTGGGTCTACAGCTCCAAGTCAACCCACTTCCCTCTAGGAGGTATATGAGCTATCATGGCGAACTTCTCCTCATCAATCCTGGCAGGTGCAGCTTGCGGATCATGCTTCTTGTCTTTTTCAATCTTCTTGTGATGACACTGTGTGGCACAATGACCCATTTCGCCACACCGGAAGCATTTGATCTTGGAAAGTTCCTTCTTCCTCTTCTGCTGCTCCTACTGCCCCTTTGATGCAAGGGCCACATTATCCTTCTCCTCCTTCGACTTCTTCCCACTACTGCTGCTGCCCTCAAGTTGACACTTGAGTAAGTCCCTCATCTCTTCTTGTTGAAGACCAACCCACATTGACTCCCAGTTCGACAAATTCTCTCTGCCCAGGATGCTTTGGACAAAGACCTGATAGTATTCAGACAATGAGTTGAGGGCCAATCTGACCATCTCGGTGGCCAGAGGAGCTGATCCCACAACTGACAATTGATCTCAGTTTTCCTGAAGTCTAGACAGGAATGGATCAATGCGCTCACCTTTCTTCATCCTAGTAGTCCACATATTCTCCTCCAAATACATCTTCCGCTTCTCGGAAGATCCTTGATATAACTTCTCCAAGGCCTGCCACATTTCTCTAGCTAATGCTTTGCTAGCTATGTGACACACAATATGATCCCTTACTCTGTCCAGGATCAAGAGATTTCCCTTAGCCATATTCTTCTTGTATTCCTTCAAAGGATCTACATCTACTGGAACAACCACCACACCTTCGACGAAGAGCTTGAGATCATGCTCATCCAACAAGCATTTGATCCTTGCCTGCCAGATCAAGTTGCTGCCATTTCTTCCGATTGAAAATGTCGAATCTAACTCCCTCTGTTTCTCCTCTGCGCAATGCTGGACTGGCTTACGCACTCCTTGCTGGAGATGGTAGATCTTCCACCCAAAATTGCTGGTCAACTCTCGAAAAATAGAATTCCCCGACTAGGAATTCCCTGAAAGTGTCTCCAGATCTCTCTTCTGACGCTTTCTGCACAAGCAATCACTGCTACGCAAAAAAATGTGTCCCTCCAGCTACTGATTTGCGCAGATCTGCTGCACTGCTCCCTCTGCTTTTGGCAAACTGCAGACTGGTAGGATGAGGAGGGGCTGGTTGAACCTCCCACCACTAGTGTTCGAACCAACAGAGAAGTTCGTCAGACATTGAGAGATGCAGAGGAGTTTGTTGGAGCTCCTAGAACGAACAAGAGTGAGTGCATATAGCCTGACATATATCAAGCATTGGTAGCTCAGGTTGTAGAACCTTCCAGCTTTCAGGTTGTCACACAACATCAGGTGTGGGTAGATGCCATGGTAGAAGAATACAATTCTATCATGACAAACAATGTTTGGGAGGTGGCGCCAAGGCTCGAGGACATGTCAATTGTAGTTTCTCGATGGATCTACAAGATCAAGTATGCTGTAGATGGCAACGTGGAGAAGTACAAGGCTAGGTTCGTAGCAAAGGGGTATGCATAGAAAGAAGGGATAGATTATGAGGAGAACTTCGCCTCAGTTGCCAGATACACTTCTATTTGGTGAGATATATCCCTAGCAGCTCAGATGGGGTGACAGATTCACTAGGTGGACGTCAAGACAACATTCTTGAACGAGGTGATAGAGGAAGAGGTGTACATAGAACAACCAAAGGGCTTTGAGACTCAAGAGAGGCGCACTCATGTGTGCAGGCTGAAGAAAGCACTATATAGGTTCAAGCAGGCTCCTAGGGCATGGTATGGTCAAATTGACAACTACTTGTAGCAGATGAGATTCGTCAAGAGTGACGTAAATCCCAACCTCTACTGTTTGATGTTAAAGGGTGTGCCACTCATCCTAGTATTGTATGTGGATGATCTCTTCTTGACAGGATCATTAGGGCTCATAGAGGACTGCAAGAGGAACTTGGCAACAGAGTTTGATATTAAGGATTTGGGGTTGATGCACTATTTCCTAGGATTGGAAGTGTGGCAGAAGAACAAGGAGATCTTCCTTGGGGCAAGAAAGATATGAAAATTCCTAAATCATAATCCCTACCGCAACTTCTCCTACTTGTTAATTACTGAACAAGTTATTTACAGTGTTACACAACAAATATTGAAATAAAATCTACTGCAACCTTCACAACATAAAATACTGCGGAAACAAAATACTGCGCAAGAAATAAATGAACACACACACATGTACACCATTGTGTTCGGAGAAACATCCCTGGAAAAAGAAAAACCCAATATGGGAAAACCAGTGCAACAACTCTCATGTGTTCCAGCCCCTCCATAAAGTTTCGGAGCTAGAGCACATCTGATGCTACTCCAAAATATCAACATTAAGAAACACTCGTAATCCTTGTATATCATTCTAAGCTAGTTGTATTAATTAAATTACCTCCAAGCATAAGCTTGGTTGATAGACATTTAGTGCCACCCTCTCTCAATTTAGCTTGAGGGACTTAGCATCTCTTTAGTGTTTTACACGGTGACCTTGCAGTCATTAGAGCCACAATCTCTGCAGTGCCATAGGCATCGGGTGGTTGGAACACAAGGTGAGGTATCGTTAATCAGCGACTGCTTACTTTTCGTTGGCTTCCATCCCACAACCTACTCTAGCGACTAGTTTCAAAACAATTGGGAGGAAGGTTACACCTAGAATAGGCATCTAACTTAAAATGAACCAAGATTTTTCTTCTGACCTAGTTGGTAGGATTTTGTAACGAACAAGGTTCATTATAGCAGGTTAAACACTCCAAAAGACTTGTAATATGAAGATCTCCATTGAAGATATGATACTCTATATTAAAATGTATGAATGAGAATGATGATACAAATGAGAGTGAGGGTTTGCTTATATACCCTAGACAGGTGCCTCTTCATGAATGGTCATGTCCTTAGGAACATATCTCTTCATTAACTAATTAATCATTATTTATGACGTGTTATTATTATTTATATTTACATTATTTGTATGTATATTTTATTCATAACATTGCCTTCCTCCTCAAAAAAAGCTTTGTCCTCAAAGTTCGCTGATGAAAAGGATTGATCTTTTTTCTTTTTCTTTTTTGAATGTCTTCTCGTCTTGGAGCCCCTCTAGTCACATTAATAACTTTTTTTTTGTCCCATTTACCTTTCTCTCATAAAGTCACCTAAAAAACATAGATTCGCTGTAATATTATAAAGTACAATGTACTTTAAGAATCTCATAAAGTGACTAAAAAGTCACCTGACTTTAATAATCACGTAAAATCACACTAAACAGGTGGTTCCACTTTGTGTTCTTAAGCTTAGGCAAAAACACTGGGAAACTCCTCTTTGGTACCTTTTTCAACACAGAAATCTATTACAGAAGGAAAATTACAATGGTAGCTAACACACAGGCTGCAAGTACTTGCTATTACAGCAGACTCAAAGACATACTAAAGACTCTGCTGGCTCAGAGACTAGTGCACCATCCGTCATCTTATAAGCCATGGAGAGGAAGGGGTCAGAAACTGGCCATCAATGGCCTCAGGGAGTGTGCCCTTCACGGGTAATTAAATTCCTTCAAGGAACTTCTAAATCAAATGCATCCACCTGCCTTGCAATAAATGCTCCTAGGTAAGTGTGGCCCCACTTGGCAAGTGTAACCTCCAAGGATAAATGCACAACCCAGGGAAGAACACACCAAAATCTAACAAGAAAAGTTGTTTTAAGGTATGTGCTCTGTGTCTTGAATCCACAATAAATCCTGCAAATTATAATTAGATGGGAGAGTCCAGAAAGCAAATAGACCTCATGAGTATCACGCTCACAAGTGTGCCATCTCTCTCCATCTGCTGCTGTTACTTGCCACTGCTGAAGATGATCTGCTGTTGCTTTCCCAGGCTGAAGATGAACAACTTCTGAGCAACGAGGTAATTTAATAGGGGGTGCTGTCCAGCTGTCCCTGAAATCTTTCCTCTTGTCTGCTCCACCCCTGATCCCTGAAGCATGGTTCAACATAACTGTTATGCTCATTAGTAAGGTGAGGCTAATAAATATGCAATACATGGTGCATTTTTCTAGATTTAAGTTAAAGTAATCAGCAATTCATTACAACGATTAAAAAAGACCTGGGTGTTAATAAGCCTGGTTCACTATTTTTCTATGTCCAACTTACAGATCAAGGACTCTGCATACATAGAATAGAAGGAATGTGTTAAAGGAACTAATATCTTGTGAGGCACTGTTTATGTTCATTGGCTACTGTTGAATAATTCTTCACAGTGAAATTCTCTTAATTTGTGAAGCGTTGGTTCATTAAGAGTTCTTGAGGGCAGAGTGCCATTTCAATTTTAAAACGCGGGTTTTTCAACTGGAAGGTCAAATGGTTTATAATTTCTAGAGGACAATCTTTGAATCCTGGTTGGCATCATGAAGGTGATTTTTTTCTTATTTGGTAAATATTACAAGCTACTATTGTTAAACGTTAAAATGATTTGTTGAATCTTTATTTTTCTATTTCTTCAGGGATATCTGTCCTTCTTGAATGCTTGCAAGCGCTTGTACCAGTTTTGCTCGAGGGTTGGGCAGAGTGTGCTCCGTCTGTGTGCTCAGTGCCTTCTCCTGATAGTGCTTGTCTTGAATGTATGGTCTGTATACTTCAGGGTTTGAACCTTGTATTCAAATGCATGAGAAAGATGGAAATATATGATTCAAGTGAATTATCAGCTGGAACTGCGTCATTAATACGAAACAAGGTGGCAATGGGGAAGTGGGTCAAGGCTATGATGCCTTTCCTAATACATCGGTTGCTTACTCTGTTTCCTCTTAGTTCATCACTTCAGTGTTCACAGAAGGTCAGTTGTGGCTTGTATCTGTCTATTGTTGTTTTGCGATATTCTGAAATCTGAATCTTTCTCCAAGTGATATTTGCATGTTTTCTTTAAATACATGGTTTCTGTTTATATACCTTTTCTTGTCTGATTTTCTATTGATGTTTTTTTGGTAACTATAGAGTCAATATTAGCCTCTTTTATGTAGCTACTAGCTTCATTAAGCAAATTCATCTTACTGGTCACATAATCATCACTCCAAAAGAATATTATTAGTACAAAAGTTAAGTGTTAACGTTGTCATTTACACATGGTGTTCTGATGGGAGGGTACATATCATTATCTTGTTCACATGGAACAATCTGACATGTGAATTATTAGATCATTGTGTTGGCAAAGGGAAATACTTTTTTACAGTATTTCAAACAGACTAACATGAGATGGATTGTAGAGATCAATTAATAAAATCACAGGCTTACCTAGGTTGTTACATAATTAAATGGTCGTACTAGAATCATTTACATTATAGCTTGCAGAATGGGTTGACCATGACACATGGACTGTTGATAGGTGATCCTATCCTGTTGAAAAAAGTTTGGCACTTCCGCTTCCTTGGAACTTTGACAAATGCTATGCAACAAGTCCTAGTGTCTAGGGTCAATGTATATTACCATGTTATATCACTCATAAAGTTTGACGAAATTTGACGAGGTCTAGTTATCAATTTTTAAATTTTTAAAATTTCCTGCGAGATGGGAATTTTAATAAATTATGTACGTAAATTGTAATAAGTGGTGCCTAGAGAAGTTGTTGGGGGTATACATGGTCAAAATTGGACCTCTCTTCCTCAACTTTCTAAATTATGTACGTAAATTGTAATAAGTGATGCCTAGAGAAGTTGTTGGGGGTATACATGGTCAAAATTGGACCTCTCTTCCTCAATTTTCTGCTGAGACACAATTTAAGGGTAAAAAATAAATAATAAACCCTCAAAATCCACTTTTCCCAAGTCTAGGGGAAAATGTGGCAATAAATTAGCCAAAATTTAAATAAATGAGAGAAAATAAAGATTCTCTCCAAGTCAAAGATGGTAAAAAATGAGTTGAAAAATCACTAGGGGGATTAATCCTTATCCCTAATCCAGTGGGACTTCGCTTGAGGCCCTAGGGTCATAGGAGAGGCGCTACATGGAAAACCTGGATTGAAATATTATGTTCATCCTCCATTGCACCATTCTTAGCACTTTCCATGACACATTATAAGCCCTTTTATATACCATCTCCATTCTTTGGGTCTAACTTGTCATTGGTTCATTGGGATTTGGCACCTTATTTTCCACGTCCTTGAGTAGCGCTGAAAAAGCTTAGCATGAGCTCTACACTCCTCATTAGCCATCACCCAGTCCCTGAAGACTTGATGCTCTATCTCATCAAAAGAAACCCTTGCATGTACCAACCTTGATGAGTGATAAAATGCCTCATTTTAAGGGGTAAAATAAAATTCTATATCATAAAGAGCAAGCTCTAATCTTTGAGCTATGCACCCATAATAAAAAGAATTATTCTGAAGAAGTAAAAGACACACTAGAGGGGTGGAAAAAGCATGTTGAGCAGAGTAACTCATCCCTACATGATTGCCCCCTCCATTACATCTATACACTCAATATGTGGACTCCTATTAGCTCAACTGCTTGACCATGAAGCCTTTCCCCTCCATTGCCACTCATTTACACCAACACCTATTGATTAAAGAGTTAACCTTGGACATGCCACCTCCCCTGGGGGCCTGGAAGTACCTAATAGGGTTGACTATTACCTAACGGTACCAAGCTAGGGAACACCTTTATGAGACTTGGTCTGGTTATATATTATAAGGTGATCCTGGTTTGAAATAGTAATATGTCGTAACATACGAGTTTGGTCCACTTAGATGCTTATATGTTCTTAGTCTCTAATGGGTGGTTGCTTTCATTGGAGTTTAAGTTGGTCTTGTTGGGTGGTCTACAACAACACATGCCTTGAGGGTACCCACTCCACAGGTACCCGGGCCCTATAGAGGGGTTGATGACTTAGCAGATGCATCGTTTCTCACTTCCATCAGAGCATTGGGTAGTATGATGACTTGAGCAGCTGATACACATCCCAGAGTACCCTTAGGTTCTGGGATGCTAATCTTATTTTGCCTAGCCCAAAGGATTCTTGATGATTGCACCATTGGACCCAACATGCCCCTAGGTTGGCCTTAACACTACTTGATAGGTAGGTCGTGATTTAGAGCCCAGATGAGGATGGTCTCCCATGAGATGAGTAGGGATGGCTTGTTGCACTTGATGGATCCCTAACGTTGGAGAAAGGAGGCACTGCGTTTAACATTGGAGACCTGTTGTCGCACAAAATGTCTAGGCACCACGACAACAACTCAGATCGGGGGCTGTCACCCTGATCCCAATCTCTCCATTTAAGTTGTCTCCCTATAACAAAGTAAGGGGGGTAGACCCTATGGAAATGGAATGAAGGAGAACTAGTTGGGAACGAACCAGTTTGATAGACAGTTAAATGACCAAATGCTTGTATTAGATCTAGCAAGATTAAAGGATTTGATTAGATTTGAATGATTGATACCAGTTCCTTATGGAGTCAACTATCTTGCTAAGGAAATTAGAACCAAGTACTTGATGAGAAACTGCTGCTTGGATGAATAACTATCCTATATGTAGTGCAGATCCTAAGACTAGTGTGAAGTGTAAGAATCTTGGTTAATTTTAATTAAATACCTATTTTAAGTTTAGACCCTTCGATCCTTTCTATATTGAGCCTGATTTCGTAGTAAGTGGTCGAGAGAAGTTAAGGTGAAGCACACTAAGGTGTGTTTCACGATACCTCTCTTGAAAATCTAACGTACTAGTGCCTCCACTATAGAGAGTTGTGGCTCTGACGACTGCAAGGTCACTGTTTTAAGTACTACTACAACCAGGCTTCTCAAGCAAAGATGGATGGGTACCTATCTTTCTATTGACCAAGCTTATGCTTGGAAGTAAATTTTAATTATGTAAGGTTAACTTAATATGCGAATGCACGAGAATTTTTAGTGAAATGTGATGTTAAAACCCAAAGCACTTAGTTACAAATTATCTGATTTAACCACTAAGTACTTAAGTGAAAATGCTAATTATGAAGATGCCAAAAATTACCCAATTGAATGATATATACAATTTGTCACAGATCCACAATAGAGTGCTAAAAAAAAAATCGATCACAATTACATGAAAGTTTCTCAAATTTAAATATTCAATAAAAATCCAATAATTCAAGTAAATGAAACAAGAGTTAATTAAACAATAGACGATTTTAATCGATAGAAAACATTTAAAAATCCCATGCCAATGATAATCAAACTCAACTGAAGCATATGAAAATATATAGCACTTAAATCTCAATAATTAATCATCAACAAATACCATGAAATTTTGATGCAAACACTTCGTCATGTAATTTGTGAATTAAACGATCTTCTAAAATAATGCAAATCCAATAAAAATTCTTATTTTTTCTCCTATAGTCAAACTAAGGATATTTAAAAATTAAATCATGTCAACTATAAGAATTCTTCCACAATTAAATATTTTCTTTGAGGTTTAAAACTTTGACACTTTAATAATGACCTCAAAACCCTAAGATCAAAATATCTATCTTCAAAAAATAAATGGCTCTTAAAAATTTTGTTTACAAAAGAATAAAAATTTAAAAATTTGACAAATGTTATGAGTTAATAAAAAATAGATTTTTTTTGGCTTTTTTAATTATTTTGGAAGTTAGTAAAAATTTTAATTTTTTTTACAAAAGTTAAAAGTTTAACGATTTTTTTTTAAGTTGTTTAATTTTGAAAAAAGTTAAAGGTTAAAGTCTTAAAAACGTTTTTTTTTTTTTAAATTTTATTTGTTTTGGTTTTAATTTAATAAAAAATCGATTGAACTTTACAAAATAAAATAAAAAAATGAAAAAAAAACCAAAACTTTACAAAAACAAAACGAAATGAAAAATAAAAAAGAGAAACCAAAGCAGAACTTTTAAAACAATTAAATGAAATGTTAATGTGTTATAGGTTTAGGGAAGAGGGAAGAGAGTCAAATGGATGGGAAAGAGACGGGAGCAACGCTGAAGGAAAAGTGAGGGTTTGGAGCTGGGAGGCGGCAAGCAGCAGGAAACACGAGGATGGAGCGGGAGGAAGCTGTTGGCAAGGAGATGAGGGAACGAAGACTCGGGACGCAGAGGAAAAAAAGGCAGCGCGGAAGAGGATAGGCCGCGGGAGGAGGCAGCCGACAGGAGGGATGTGGACGATGGAGGATGCAGGCATGTGATATTAGCTCCCCGTGATTTGCAAGATTGGCAAGAAAAATTCTGCAGGGAACCACATCAAACCACTTTGGAGTCCAAGGACTTAGCCTTCCTGGACTCAGAGAGGACTCTTAATGTATGTGTTTGTAAATGATATATCTTTATGCTTTTTGTTATTTGATTTTAGGCTAGCTATGGAGTTCTAAGACTGTTTGTTTTGTTTGATTGGTTGATAGGTAGATTAATGGTGTGATTATGTGATGAAATGTTTTAGTCAGATAGATAGACTGTGAGAAGCATTAATCCATTGGGCTATGGAGTCATAAAAGGATTTAATTGTTCATCAATTCTTCAAGGGACTTCATAGGGCAAACTAACTATATCAAGTGGATCTCTTAGATTAGATGAAATATGAAATCACAGTAAGTTGTGAAAACAACGAAGCTAAAGGTCAGTTAAGAATCCTTTAACTCTACTTCAACAAGAAAAGCCTTTTAGGTATCTGTTTATGGAAAACCAAAGGACAGGGCAAACCACAAACTTCTTTGGCCAGACTCTAATTAGCAAACCTTAAGACAACAATTCAACAATCCTTGAATTACTTTCAGACAAAGAAAACATTTAAGATAACAATTAGTATAATGAAAGAGCAATTAAGAATTCTTAATCAACTAAAAAGACATTTGCAGCAACAGTTTGAGACAAACCAAAGGACAAGGCATACCATAGACTTCTTTGGCTGGACTCTACTAAGTAAACTCCAAAGAAAGGCCTTAAAAAACAATATTTCATGCTACACCAAAGGACAGAGCATACCATAGACTTCTTTGGCTTGACTCTACTGAATCACTCCCAAGGCAACAAGCTAGGTGGAACTAAAGAGCGATTAAGAATTCTCTAATCAGACCTTGCAGAAGAAAACATTAAGATAAAGAAAGCAGACAGAATCAGGGTGCCAAGACAACATATTCTAATCTAAAATTTATGTTCTTTTATCAGAGAAATAATGGACAGAATGGAAAACAGAAGGAAAACATTAACAAAGAAGGATAACTTCACCATTAACCTAGCTCAAGAATCCTGTGAACGTGCTTGTATTACTGATGTTCAAAACAGTTACATTACTCCATTACAGTGATCTCTGCAACTCAGAGTTTTATCAAATCCAGCCTATCAACTCATCAACTAGCTCAGCAACTATCAATCCACCAACCAACTAACCAACCAACCAACCAACACTAAAAATGAAGAATACATGTAGTATTTATCTGCAAAATGAGGAGGTGATCCTAAGCTAGGGTTTCAGATGTGTATTTATTACAGAGTTAATGCATTTTTTACCTTTGAGACCATGCAAGGCCCAAGGCAAAATATCTAAGACTGACACACTGTAATAATAACTCCTAACTTAACTGTTGAGCTAACTTTTGGAAATATTTGACTTTTAAGGCTTCTCAATAACTTTTACAATAACTGCTGAGTAGCTGGAAAATATCTCTGACTTTTGTAATAACTGTGATTGCCTTTATTGAAGTGAAATGAGGCTGTAGGTGTCCAGATGTATACTTGAAGAAGTTAATGCTATTTGTTCAGTCATTCGGATATGCTTTTGTGTCCATCTGCCTTTAATTTTATCTTTAAACTCTGTTTAACCCATTTTAAACTTGAATTTGTCTTCATTGTCTGTTTTACTATTTTCCCTTTAATTTTGCCTTTATCTTTGATCTTTGCTCTTTAATTTATGATTAACCCTTTTAACCCTTTGATTAACCTTCACTGTCACAGTTTGTTCAATGTGTTCTTCCTTTCCCAGCATCTTTGTTTTTTTGCAATTCGCTGTGCAGTGGGGCATATTTGGACGATTTGGTGCATCTGAATGACCACCACTAGTCATGATCCATTGGTGTTTGTGTTTAGACTCGACGCTCCCAGTCCTTTTGTTAGACAAACTAACTGGATCGTCACCTAGGAAGTTTGTTTGAATGCTTTTGGACACTTAGAATGCCATTTATGCATTTCTGCCATGATTACCTGCACAATACAACAATTTTTTAATTTAAAATCATGCGTTTGAGGGTTTTCTGCGTTTATTTGGGCGTTTTCGGGCGTTGGGAGTGTTTGCAAAGGTTCATGGTGGCTGCGGGGCTTCATCGCAAAGCCACAGGGCTTTGGATTTTTTGAATCGAGTGGTGGTGTCGGGAGGCGGAAAAGCGGTTTTTCGCACGTGAGGGAGGCTGTTTTCGCGCGGAACAAAGGTGGTGAGTGGGTTCTGGCCGATGGATGCGATTCCATTGATTGGTCGACGCGTGGCAGAGGGTACAAGGGTGGAAACCGCCCATTTCGCGAGATTTGGAGCGGTTATCTCTCGAGCTGCGGAGAGTGCGATAACGATCGTGGATCGTTGGATCTAAGGGGGGAAGATCCAACGACGATCGGGGGATTTGAAACAATGGGCAAGTCAGATGGTGGGGCCGGGTTAATAACTAAGCGGAGGCACTTATTCTGAGGGTAAGGCGCAAGGTTATATAGTCGTGGGGTCTTGTTTATAAGGGTGGGGGCTTAATAAGAGGGAGCCCGGGTTAAATAACAAGCAAAAAGCGTTTATTATTATGGTGGGGTTCATAGGTCACGTGAATAGGGCTTTTTAAAGCGGGGTTATAGATATAAAAGGGTGTCGGGTAATTTAATACAAAAACATGGTTTTAGTATGAAACAAAGGGGCCCGAATGGTCTAATTTCTATTTTAAAACAATGTAAAAAGGAGTTTTTTACATTGTGTTAGTGCGAATGAGGAAGAATGATCAGGGTGAGGGGGTTAATGGGTTTTTTGGAGATGACAGTGGGTATTTGGGTAGGGGAAAATGGTGAGAATGAGAGGGTTAAGCCCAACATGAGTTTTTTTAGAGTAGGAGGGTGATTTTTGAGAAGGCATACTGAGAGATAGTAATTTAGGATAAACAAAGATAATGAAGGCAGTGAGATTTCTGGAGATAGCTGATAGTCAAGAAATGCTATGTTCAGCAGATTGTGGAAAATCCATAGTCACCTAGTGATACTGTGAATACAGGAGACTAACACGTGAAAGGGAGGAGCTACGATTTGGCAGCGTGAGAAAACGAAGAGAAAGAAGCGTGAAGCAGAGAGGAGGGAGGACGAAGTAGAAAGGAGTAGCGTGAGGAGAGCGCACGCCGACGAGGGGAGAGGAGCTTGTTTTTTTGAAACTACAAGGGAAAGCTCACGCAAAGATATGGAGAAAGCGAGGGAGGAGGCGTTTAGAGCAAGAAGGATGCAGCAAGAGAAAAAGGTGCTACAGTTCTATTTTTCTCTATTGGGTTAACCAGTAAGGTGCCCAGATTTGTTGTACTCAGATTCTACTTAATAATTAAAACCCTCATATCTGCTGCAGGAGTTTTACCGCATTGGGTTTTTACGGGGACATTTGTTCGAAAAGTCTGTGTCACTTTGTCGAATGAGTGTAATATTCAATAAATGATCTGTATGTGTGTAGGTTGCCAGTTGTGTTTACTTCGGTATTTTCTGAAAATAACTTGTATAATTAAATCACAAGTAGGAGAAGTAAATCATGATACTGCAATAGGATTTCTGTATTATTGTATTCATAAATTTTCACAACCCCCCGAGCTAGAAAAAAAACTAATTTTTTTTTATAAATATTTACATTATTAAAATTACAGATCTATGCACAAGAGTGTGAAAATTCTATAGTAGAGAACCCTACTGCAGTCTGCAACTACTTATTAAATTTCTTCTATTGCATTATCAAACACAATTATTTAACATTTCTCTTGTGTTAAATAACAAAATAAAATATGCTGCAGACTTCACATATAAAAATAGCACAAGTAATCACACATAGACACCGTTATTTTTGGACAATTATCCCCGGAAAAACCCAACTTGGGAAAACCGGTGCAGCAGATTTGAGGGTTTCTTTATTATGCAGCAAAATCTTGAATACAACTAGGTTGCCAACATATGGCAAACCTTTCAGAGAAATCTAGGCAATTTGGTGAAAATTGCGAGATATACCCCACTCAGCTAATCTCCGGCTGATCTGACAATGTAAGTGATGCCCTTACTGCCTCTGCGTCATTTCCTATGCTAGACTGCGTAAGTTTGCATGGGCAAACTGAAGGAACTGCATCACTTTTTTCTGCAGTTGATCTAGCTGATCTAGGGCTGAATTTTGGCTCTCCTGGCTCATAAATTCTAGCCTCTAGCTATCTCCAGGCTGACTCCAAGAGACTCTGCGCTGTTTCTGCGTGATTTCTTGTAGGATCTGCGTCACCTCTTCAGAAAACTCCGCTGTCTCTATCTACGTCACCTCTGCCTCTCTTTGATAATGCACTCTTGGTCATCCTGACCAATCTCTGCTTCTGCCCCTCTCTCGATCTGATCACTGAATCAAATCACTTAGCAAACCCAGCCCTAGTGATTTGTTCTTGATCAAAAGCTGTGTTTCTCTCTCACAACTCGAAAATGCCCAACGGCTCAGGTGTCAAGTGTATTTTCCATAGGCCCCTCACCCTCCTTCTTATAATCTTCCATTGACTCTTCAATGGTTAAGATTAAAACATAATCAAGGGCTAAGATTAACTTGGAGGTGATCCATGACTTTATCTAAAAGTTTCACACTTGATTTAATTAATACACTTTAATTAATCAAATTCCCTAAGTTTAGACTTAGGAAAACATTAAAAAATGATTAATTAATTTAATTAAATCATCTCTATGTGGAATTTTCCAAAACCATTTTTGGGTTTTATGGAATACATGTGTCTTAGCCTATATACAAAATTACAGGGCTAGAGCACATCCAATGCTACCATAAATCAACACTCCCTCTTAGCGAGGAAAGTGCTCTAGCAAAACGCCTCAATGTGTTGCTGATCTGACTTTTGGAACATCTCTGCTGTGTTGTTGATGCTGCTCACCAACACTGCACAAAAATGCTGCAACTGTACTGTTGTTGCCAACTGCCACTGTACTGCAACTCCCTCTAAATTCTGCAACCATGCTATTGCATTGCGTGAGCACTGCTCTGCACTGCGTTGTTGTTGCTGCTCATCTCTGCTGCTGTTGCACTGTTGCTACGGATCCATTTCTTACTGAAATGGATTTTCAATCATACCCAGCTGTTCTCTGAACTGAGTGAAGTTAATTCTTCCCAGAGATTTAGTGAGAATATCTGCTGTTTGTTCGCCTGTGGGAATGTACTAGAGTTGTACTGCCCCACGTTGAACACAGTCTCTGATAAAATGACATCGGATGTCAATATGTTTGGACCAATCATGAAATACTGGATTTTCAGAGAGTTTGATACAACTTTGATTGTCACAATAAACACTAGTTGGCTCCATCCTGCTCCTGAATAGACTCACAAGAAGTTTCCGAAGCCAAATTGCTTCGCATGTAGCTGTACTAGCTGCCATGTACTTTGCTTCTCCTGTGCTCAATGGTATTGACTTCTGTTTCCTGTTGCACCAGTACACCATTCTTGAGCCAACATTGAAACAGTACCCAAAGGTACTTTTCCTGTCCACTGAGCTCCCTACCCAATCTGCATCTGTGAATCCACTGAGTCTGACATCCTCTTCTTTGCCATATTTGATACCAAATCTGACTGTTCCCCGTACATACCTTAGAACATGCCTTGTTGCGGCCCAGTGCACTCTTTTGGGTTCCACCATGAACTGACTAAGAGTGTTGACAGCAAAGCAAATGTCTGGTCTGGTGTTCACCAGATACATTAGTGATCCGATGCGCTGTCTGTATAAGGTTGGGTCTACCTCTGTATCTTCTGAAGCATCTATCTTTTTCCAATTGGTGATCATGGGTGTGGCCATGGGTCTGCAGTCTTGCATTCTGAACCTCTTCAGAATTTCCAAGGCATACCTCTCCTGTCCCATGAAGATATCTCCATCCTTTTGACAAACTTCTAGTCCTAGGAAGTAGTGCATCTACCATAAATCCTTCATGTCGAATTCAACTTCTAGATTCCGTTTGCAATCCTTGATGAGCCCAGATGATCCTGTAAGAAACAAATCATCTTAATATAGTACAAGTACCAATGGCTCATCCTCAACCAGCAAATAGTAAAGATTGGGATCAACATCATTCTTGACAAATCCCATCTTTTGCAAATAGCTATCTATCCGACCATACCACGCTTTCGGAGCCTGCTTAAGCCCCTATAGAGCTTTCTTTAATCTGCACACATGAGACCTCCTTTCATGAGTCTCAAAACCCTCTGGCTGTTCGATGTATACCTCTTCCTCAATTTCTCCATTCAAGAATGCTGTCTTGAAATCCATTTGATGAATCTCCCATCCCATCTGTGCTGCTAAAGATACTATAGTCCGAACGGAGGAATATCTGGCAACTGGTGCGAAGGTCTCCTCATAACCAATGCCTTCCTTTTGAGCATACCCTTCTGCCACGAACCTTGCCTTGTATTTTTCTATACTACCATCTGCAGCGTATTTGATCTTGTAGATCCAACGTGATCCAACAACTGATCTTCTCTGAGGTTTGGGGACGAATTCCCAAACATCATTTGTCATGATAGAAGTATACTCTTCTATCATGGCATCTACCCATACTTGGTGTTGAACAACTTCCTGGAAGCTGGGAGGTTCCTCTACTTGAGTCACTAAGGCCTGGTACCTGTCAGGAGGTCTGCGCTGTCTCTTCGCATACTTAGGAGTCCCAATAAAGTTTTATGCGTCCCTCAGTATTTGCTATGCTTCCATGTTGATCCGTCCAGTGGTGGAAGGTTGCTCTCTCAACTCTTCCTCTTGATCTATCTGTGCTTCTGACTGAGTATCTTCCTGATCTTCCTCCGTGAAAATGTTGGTACCTGTCCTTGGTACCATAGTCTGTCTTCCTGTCTGTTCTTCTTGGTGCCCCTGCTGTTCTTGGACCAAGGAAACTTCTGCAATTTGATCATCTGCCGGCATATCATGCGATTTCTGAAATGCTCTATCCTCCATGAACTTAACATCACGTCTTATCACAACTTTCCTACTGTTAGGAATATAGATTCTATATGCCTTGGAGGTGTCACTGTACCCTACAAGATACCCCCTTTCTGCAGTTTGATCTAGCTTGCTTCTCCTCTCGCTAGGTACATGACAGTAAGCCACACTACCAAATATCCGAAGATGCCCTACCTCCTGTTTCTTCCCTGTGAAAGCTTCCTTAGGAGTCTTCTTACTCAAGGCTCCATGAGGTGTTCTGTTTTGGATATACACTGCTGTATTGCATGCTTTAGCCCATAAATATCGGGGTAAGTCAAGGTCAAATAACATGGCCTTGGCTACTCGTACAATTGTCCTGTTCTTCCATTCAGCCACACCATTCTGCTCTGGATTGTATGGCGCAGTCCACTCTCTCCTGATGCCCTCCTTTGCGCAGAAATCTGTGAAGTCCTCATCTATGTACTCCCCACCATTATCTGAACGCAAAGTCTTGATCTTCTTCCCCATCATGTTTTCGACAAGAGCCTTGAATTCTTTGAACTTTTCAAAGACTTCATCTTTTGTCTTCAGGAAGTAGATCCAGGTCTTCCTGGAGTGATCATCAATGAATGTAGAGTGAGATTTTCTCACGAGACTTATTTGTCAGATTTTTCCTCTATAATTTGGGCAATCATAGATTTGTACTCAGAAAACTACTGCATAATATTAAAACCCTCAACTGTTGCACCGATTTTCCCAAGTTGGGTTTTTTCTGGGGATGATTGTCCAAAAATAATGGTGTTCTTATGTGTGTGTTTCTATCTTTCCTGTGTTGTATTTTCTACTATATTTTATATTGTGTAGGTTGCAGTGTATTTAATTTGATATTTTCTGTAGGAACCTGCAAGTAAATTGTTCGTTTAATTAGACAATTAGAAGAATTAACATCAATTGCTACAATAGGATTTGGGTGACCAATTTTTCACATGGTATTAGAGCAAAGATAAAGCCAGAGAGCTCAGTTGCAGGAGGGAAGAAGGGTGATTCGAGGACCTGCATAGGCAATTGCTCGAAACCACAGAGGTTGCGCAGTACAAAGGGGCCAACAGGGCAGATTTTTGAGGGAATTTGTGTCTCTGAGTGAGTTGACAGAGCATAAAATTCCAGGTCGAGATTCGTCCGAGGCAGAGGGAGCAGTGCAACAGTTTCTACGCAGAGAAGATCTTCAGCTAGGACACAGTTTTTCTGCAGTTGTTCGCTAGAGCAGAAAAGCATCAAGAGGAAAGAAGAGCACATTGAGGGAATTCTGTCCTCAGAGAATTTCTAGCCAAAGAAATTCTATTTTTCCACGCAGAGTAGCAATAGTCGAGAGCAGTTTTGCTCACTCCAGCATGGAGTGCGTAGAGCTAGTCAATGGTTGCGAAGAAGGTTAGAGGAAAAATTTGAATATGTTGTTTGGTGAGATGGCATCAGTTCGGTTGAGAGATTAGGATCTGTTAGACAGAGCATCTAACTACGTGATCTGGAAGGCACGAATGTCCTTCCTTCTGGATGAGTATGATCT
Source organism: Pinus albicaulis (assembly GCA_034641835.2). Classification (NCBI taxonomy): domain Eukaryota; kingdom Viridiplantae; phylum Streptophyta; class Pinopsida; order Pinales; family Pinaceae; genus Pinus; species Pinus albicaulis. The sequence goes on along the minus strand of MU968363.1, from coordinate 4,887,369 downwards.
CAAAACCTATATCGATAGTGTGGTAGCTGTCCTCGTAGATCTAGATCCGTTGAAAGCGTATAAGAAAGAAACGGCTAAGGCGAAGAGGATGATCCTTGATAGAGTTGGAGATCATGTTGTATCTCACATAGCGGCCCTTGGAACGGTCGAAGAGATGTGGGACTCCCTTGCCACGCTGTACGAAGGATCTTCCGAGCAACAGAAGATGTGTCTGGAAGAGAAGATGAGGTGCACATGTATGCAAAAGGGAGAGCACATAGGCCACTTTCTCCACAGGGTTTAGGATGTCCGAGATCAGTTGGTAGCTGTAGGGTCAGCGCCTCAGGCTACAGAGATTGTGTGGATAGCTCTAAATGATGTCTTAGAAGAATGGCAAGTGTTTATCCAAAGTATTTTGGGCAGGAAAACATTGCCAATGTGGGATCACATCTAGGCATATTTGCAGCAAGAGGAGTTGAGATGAGACTTGGTGAAGAGCAACTTAGAAGGCACCAACAATAATGGGAAGAAAGCAAAAGTGAAGGAAGAGAAGAATGCAACCCTTGCATCAAAGGGGCAGCAGGAGCAACGCAGAAGAAAGGAGGACTTTTCAAAGATCAAATGATTCAGGTGTGGTGAACTTGGTCACTACGCTAACCAGTGTCTACTCAGAAAGATGGACAAGGAGGAGAGGCATGATTAGTAAACTGCATCCGCCGAGATCGAGAGACTGTCCTCCAGATTGGAGGAAGAGTTTGCTATAATCACCGTGTTGATTTTTGTAGCATCGGAAAGTGTTCCAAGTCTCAAACTTTGGGAGGAGACTTGTACATCAATATTCCAAAGAACCCAGAAATCATTTGTGGAAATTCCACTTTGTTCACGTCTTATTAAAATAATTAATTATTTTAATGGAGACCCTAAGTCTAAACTTAGGGAAATTAAATAATTAAAGGGTATTAATAAGACAGAGTGTGAATCTTCTAGAAAACGAAGATCAAGTCAAGTTTTAATCTTAGCCATTGATTAGACTTCTAATCTGGGCCGTTGATTCACCAACGAGAAGGTTATAAAAGAAGACTTGAGGGTCATTTGGAAAGCAAGCCGAACATACACTCAGCACCCAAAGGAGATCAATTATGAAGGAATAGAATTCGATCTTAGTGGGAGAGTTGCAGGGCAGAGAGTTGTAGAAGCAGAAGGTGAAGGAGGGAGTCAAAAGTGATTGAGCTCGAGGATAGAGGGACGCACTGGGCCCTAGAAGGCAACACAGAGCTGCAGCGCCGTAAACCCATGCAGACCCTACGCAGGCTTACGCAGTCCAGCGCAGGGATTGTGCAGAGAAACACATAGACAGGCACAGAGGGAAGTAGAGGCTGATTCGGGTGTCAGGAAATTGTCGAGAGGAGACCAAAATTTTGTCTTAGGTGTTTCCTGATTATATCTGCCAATTTATTCCTTGCAAAGATTCATTTGTTGAAGAATATTAATAAAACCCTCATCCGCTGCACCGATTTTCCCGCATTGGGTTTTTCTGGGGACATTTGTCAGAATGTAACTGTGTACATGTGATTGGTTCTTATGCTATGTTCTTTATTGTTTACTTCTTTGCAAATATAATTGTGAATGTTGCAGTAGTATTTATTTCGAAGTTTACTGATAGATTTCTGTAAATAACTTATTGAAGTAATAAGTAGGAGAAATAAATCTAATACTGCAACTGTAGATTTTTCAGATTGAAAATTTCACATGGTATCAGAGCCAAAGACGAGTAATAGGAACGAAGAATCAACAAGTGAATAGAAATATGACATTGCTACAGCAGCTCAGAGGGGGTCACGCGATTCTCCAGAGAGGGAAAGAAGCATGATAGAACAGATGGATCACGATGTTTATGTTCTAGCATCCAGACTTGAAGAAGAATTTTCTTGTGTTGAGCACCGCTTCCCTTGAGGTATGGTACATTGACAGTGGAGCTTTTGCTCATATGACAGGAGTGCAGGAATCTTTTTCCGACTACCAAGAGGAGCAGATGAATTTTAAAATAACCATGGGTAATAAAGAAAAATGTACCCCTATTGGTAGAGGTGCCGTAGTATTTCAGACCGAGGCTGGAAATATAAGCTTCAAGCCACTAATGTATTGCATGTGCCTGGGCTGGGGATGAACTTGCTCCCAGTGTTTGAACTTAAAAATCGAGGTTATGACGTTTACTTTATTGGTAATAGGGTTTACGTCAAACACCCCAGTTGGAAGAAGAAAGCACATATCAGAGTAAGGAGCAACAAACTCTATACGTTGCAGCTCGAATCCCTAATGGAACTGATAGGTAGCGCTAATGAAACGAACCTGAATGAACTATGGCACAAAAGAATGGGACACTTGCATCATGGGGCGTTAAAAATTCACAAGAAAACTGTCACAGGAGTTCCATAACTAAGCACCAAGTGGGACGATGTCTGCAGAGGGTGCGTATTGGGTAAATATGCCAAGGCAGCGTATCAACGAAGTAACAACAGGGCCAAGAGTGTATTGGGCTTGATACACTCAGATATCTGTGGACCAGTGTCCACTAGAGCTCTTACAGGTGCTGAGTATTTCGTCACCTTTATTGATGACCATTCCAGGAAAACCTGGATCTACTTTTTGAAGACCAAAGACGAAGTCTTTAATCGGTTTAAAGAGTTCAAAGCTCTGGTAGAGAATCTGACAGGAAAGCGGATCAAGGTGCTACGTTCAAACAATGGTGGTGAATACATAGACAAGGAATTCACTGGGTTCTACGCAAAGGTAGGTATCGGAAGAGAGTGGACCGCTCCATATAATCCGGAGCAGAATGGTGTGGCAGAAAGGAAAAACAGGACTATTGTCGAGGCTGCAAGGGCGATGCTGTATGATCAAGAAATGCCCAAATTTTTGTGGGCTGAAGCTTGTGATACAACTATCTGTGTTTAGAACAAGATCCCTCTCGTTGCATTGGGAAAGATCACGCCAGAAAGTGTCTTCATTGGCAGCAAGCCTGAGGTGAGTCACTTTAGGATCTCCGACAGTACAACATACTGTCATGTGCCCAGTGAGAAGAGGAAGAAGTTGGACATGACAACGGAAAAGGGGTGTCTGGTAGGATGCAGTGAGAATGTAAAGGCATATCGCATCTATATTCCTGAGAGCAGGAAAGTTGTAGTGCGGAAGGATGTGAAATTCATGGAGGAGAGGGCCTTCAGAAGATCCCGCAAGTTGCCTTCTGCTACGTAGTCTGAGGAGGATCTGCTGGTTCAACCTCAACAAGCAGCGACATATAATTCAGCTACCTCTCCAAGGCATGGGGATCCAAGGGACATTTCTCTCGAGGACTTGCAGGAGGGAGAGCAGGTAAATCCGCCCACTACAAGTGGGAGAACGAGCAGGGAACTACGACAAATTCTGAGGGACGCAGAACACTTTGTCGGAGTTCCCTGAAATGAGAAGAGACAACGTAAGCAGCATGAGAGGTATCAAGCCTTAGTTGCACAAGTTGGGGAACCTTCTAGTTTCCAAGAAGCAGCTCAACGCCAGGTATGGGTAGATGCAATGGTGGAAGAGTACAGTTCCATCATGACGAATGATGTCTGGGAAGTGGTCCCCAGACCTCAGGAGAGATCAGTTGTAGGATCAAGATGGATCTACAAGGTCAAGTATGCTGCAGATGGCAACATTGAGAAATTTAAAGCCACGTTTGTGGCTAAGGGGTATGCTCAGAAGCAAGGGATAGATTATGAAGAAACCTTCGCCCCAGTAGCCAGATATACCTCTATTAGATCCGTAATATCCCTTGCTGCGCAAATGGGATGGGAGATTCACCAGATGGACGTCAAGACTGTGTTCCTGAATGGGGTGATAGAAGAAAAGGTGTATATTGAACAACCAGAAGGCTTCGAGACACATGATCAAAAGACTCATGTGTGCAGGCTTAAGAAAGCCTTGTATGGACTAAAGCAAGCTCTTAGAGCTCGGTATGGTCGAATTGACAACTACTTGCTGAAGATAGTCGAATTGACAGATCCTAATCTCTACTATTTAAGGGTAGGGAGTGAGCCCCTGATATTGGTTTTATATGTAGATGATCTATTTCTGATAGGATAATCGAGGCTCATCAAAGATTGTAAGGATAATTTAGCTACGGAATTTGACATGAAGGATCTAGGGCCGGTGCACTATTTTCTGGGGTTGGAAGTTTGGCAGCAGAAGCGGGAGATCTTTCTTGGTCGAGGAAGATATACTACAGAGATTTTGAAGAGATTTCAGATGGAGGATTGTAGACCCATGACCACTCCAATGATCACCAACTAGAAGAAAATTGACACGTCCGAAGATGATGAGGCTGATCCTACTCTGTATAGGCAACTCATAGGATCCTTGATGTATCTAGTAAACACAAGGCCAAACATCTATTATGCTGTAAATACCCTCAGTCAGTTCATGGTGTAACCTAAGAGGGCTCATTGGGCAGCAACCAAGCATGTTCTTAGGTACCTTCAAGGAACAGTCGAGCTTGGTTTAAAGTACACCCGCAAGTTGAGTGGGTTCACCGACGCAGATTGCGCTGGGAGTCCAGTTGATTAGAAGAGTACCAGTGGGTATTGTTTCACTCCAGGATCAGGGATGACTTCCTGGTGCAGCAGGAAACAAAAATCCGTGGCATTGAGCTCAGCGGAGGCTGAATATATGGCAGCTAGCACAACTTCGTGTGAGGCCATATGGCTTCGAAAACTGCTTGTGAACCTACTAAAGGAGGAAATGGAAGCGACCGATATTTTATGTGATAATCAGAGTTGCATCAAGCTCTCTGAAAATCCTGTGTTTCATGATCGGTCGAAGCACATTGACATCATGTGTTAGTTCATCAGGGACTGTGTCCAATGGGGAGCTGTATAGTTGCAGTACATTCCAATAGGAGAACAAGTGGCAAACATCCTCATGAAGGCTCTGGGGAAGACTAAGTTTTTCTACTTCGGAGAGAAGATGGGGATGATCAAGAATCCATTCCAGTAGCAGGAATGGATAGGATCAGGATTCAGAGGGAGCTGTAGTACAGATGCAACAGTGACAATGGAAGTGTCATGGGCAACAATACAGAAGGCAACAACGCAACAGATGAGGGGGAAACGTCCAAAGATCAACAATGCAGAGGATGCTTCAAAAGCAGTGCAACACGTAGCAGGCATATTACTGGAACACTTTCCTCGCTAAGAGGGAGTGTTGATTTTTGTAGCATCGGAAAGTGTTCTAAGTCTCAAACTTTGGGAGGAGACTTGGACATCAGTGTTCCAAAGAACCCAGAAACCGTTTATGGAAATTCCACTCTGTTCATGTCTTATTAAAATAATTAATTATTTTAATGGAGACCTTAAGTCTAAACTTAGGGAAATTAACTAATTAAAGGGTATTAATAAGACAGAGTGTGAATCTTCTAGAAAATGAAGATCAAGTCAAGTTTTAATCTTAGCCATTGATTAGACTTCTAATCTGGGCCGTTGATTCACCAACGAGAAGATTATAAAAGAAGGCTTGAGGGTCATTTGGAAAGCAAGCTGGGCATACACTTAGTACCCAAAGGAGATCAATTTTGAAGGAATAGAATTCGATCTCAGTGGGAGAGTTGCAGGGCAGAGAGTTGCAGAAGCAGAAGGAGGAGGGGTCAATAGTGATTGAGCTCGAGGATATAGGGACGCAGTGGGCCCCAGGAGGCAGCACAGAGCTGTAGCGCAGTAAAACCACATAGAGCTTATGCAGACTTACGTAGTCCAGTGCAGGGATTGTGCAGAAAAACACGTAGACAGACACAGGGGGAAGAAAAGGATGATCCGAGTGTTAAGAAATTGTCGAGAGGAGTCGAGAATTTTGTCTAAGGTGTTTCCAGATTATATTTGCCAGTTTATTCCTTGTAAAGATTCATTTGCTGAAGAATATTAATAAAACCCTCATCTTCTGCAACGATTTTCCCGAATTGGGTTTTTCCGGGGACAATTGTCCAAAAATAACTGTGTATATGTGACTGGTTCTTATGCTTATGTTCTTTACTGTTTACTTCTCTGCATATATAATTGTGAATGTTGTAGTAGTATTTATTTTGAAGTTTACTGATAGATTTCTGTAAATAACTTATTGAAGTAATAAGTAGGAGAAATAAATCTATCACTGCAACTGTAGATTTTTCAGATTGAAAATTTCACACATCGAGATACCTCCAGGGGTGATGTGGGGTGATTTTGTTTTGTAGCCCCAGAGAACTACAGGATGGGCAGGATTTTTGAGGAGTCCACCTCTTGGATATATACCTTGCTACGGGAGCCCATAACAACAGTAGCAGGATGGACCAGTGATAGTTGGTGCACTCTGGTGCCAGAGTGATAGATGCAGTGGTTAGTAGTGTTATAAACTAAGCAACGCAGAGCAGAGTTGGTAGCAGTGCAGAGTCAGCAGCAGCGCATAGGCTTTAGTCACAGCGCAAATACTAGCAGCAGTCAGGACTCGGGTGATAGATGCATCGGAATGAACACAGTTGGTTCAATATGATGAGAGATAGTTGCAGATGTTGCAGTGGCAGCAAAAACAAATTTGCAGTAGTTGGCAACTATATGCAGACTCAACAACAACACAAATGCAGTGTAGAACAGAGCTACATAGTAGTTGGTGGTCAATGAGGCCAGACATCAGCAGCACAACAGGAGGTGATACAAAGTTAGAAGTGATGCTTTAGTGGGTTGCAACACTTGAGCACATTCCTCGCTAAAAGGGAGTGTTGATTTTTGTAGCATAGGATGTGCTCTAGCCTCGAGATTTTGTAGAGAGGCTAAGACACATGCATTCTCCAATACCCAGAAATCGTTTGAGGAAATTCCACCCGGAGAGGATTTAATAAATTAATTAATTATTTTTAATGGATTCCTAAGTCTAAACTTAGGAAATGAGAATAATTAAAGGGTATTAATTGAATTGGGTGCGAATCTTCTAGATAAAGGCGTGGATCGAGTCCAAGTTAATCGGAGCCATTGATTAGGATCTAATCGTGGCCGTTGATATGCCAATGAGAGATTATAAAAGGAGCTCGATGAGCACTTGGAGAACACACTGAGATAGCGAGAGCAAGAGATCTAGAGATCGAATTCTCAAGAGAAGCAGCGTTGAGTTGACGAAGAGTGATTGAGTGATTTTCTTGCTTTGAGGGGCAAGGATAGTTGACCGGAGGAAGATTTTCCTGTTCCGGTGAGTGCAAGGCAGAGGAGGCAGTAAGAGCCACAGAGAAGCAACACAATGCTTTAGAGGGAGTCCGAAATTTGTTGAGGAAACAATGGAGGGTCAGTGCTAGAAGCCGGAGGGAGTTTTCGTAACCCAGGAGGGCCTCGTTTCCAGTCAGCAAAAGATCCATCAACAAGAGGAAAGGCTGCATCATGTTGTGACGTAGTAGCTGCATAGGCTGACGTAGAGGCAGCACAGAGCAGCTCATCCAGAGTTGAGGTTAGTGCCGCATCCCAGTGGTAGAGTGAGATTTTCTCACAAGACTTATTTGTCAGATTTTTCCTCTATATGGTTTGGTAGTTTGGGAAATCATAGATTTTTATGCAGAAAACTACTGCATAATATTAAAATCATCAGTTGCTGCACCGGTTTTCCCAAGTTGGGTTTTTCCGGGGACAATTGTCCAAAAATAACGGTGTTCTTATTTGTGTGTGTTTCTATCTTTCCTGCGTTATATTTTCCGCAGTTTTTTATGTTGTGTAGGCTGCAGTGTATTTAATTTGATATTTTCTGTAGGAAACTGCAAGTAAATTATTCGTTTAATTAAACAATTAGAAGAATTAACATCAGTTGCTGTAGTAGGATTTGGGTAACCAAATTTTCACATTTTCTTGGCCTTGTATGCGTGAGTGTGCCATTTGTGTTGAGTATCATCTAAACCTCAGGCTACAAGGCCCTCTTGTGGGCTCCTTAGAGGGTACGCTATTCCTTGTCACATTGGATTGAGCCTTGTTCTTTGTTTGGTGCCCTACCTGAGCCTATTAAAGCTGTCACCTTTGAGCCATTGCCTTGGAATATCCGTTAGGTGACTTAAGCCTTATACTAAGAAGCCTCCCTTGTGTTGAAATTCTATTAAAGAGAAAGAGGTGGAGTGCTGAGGTGACAGTTGCCTCCACCCTTTTGTTGTATCTTGGTCTAGCCCTTATCTTGTGAGGCCTCTCACAAGACCTGCTAGATTTTGAGGCAACATGTCCCATCCCTGTTTAACACTTGGCGATCAAGTGTTTAAACATGTTGAACGCTTTCCATGCCAAAAATATAAAAAAGATACACAAGAAATAAAAAAATGTGTAGATCTCTGTTTTAAAAATCGGTCGTTTCGACTCCGACTAGGCCTGGTCGACCGAGCCATTAGGCTGGCCGGTCCGATCGGGTACAAAAATAGCCAGGTTGGCCGGTTTGTTACCGAGCCGGCCGGTTTTTGTACCGGCTCGGCTGGCTCGGTAACAAACTGGTCGACCAGGCCTGGCCTGAGTTAACTCGGCCGAGCCAAATCTGCTGGCCGATGGGCCCAAAAAATCAGATTTGGTGGACTTGAAACCAGATTTTATTCCGCTGTTAGGTTTGTTTGAGGTTTTCTGAAGAGTTGTGGAGTTGGTTTGTGAAGCAGCTTCATGGTTGAGAGTGGTTCCAACCTCATTGGATTTCATATGGAGAAAGTAGAATTTTAGATCTCATTCAAAATCCAGCAGACTTATCAGTTTTTCAGGATTTCAGGATTGGGTTATTGCAATGTTTCCATCGAATTTTGTCATGTATTAGGGCATGGAACTCGTATTTAATCAAGAGCACCAATCCCTCTATGTACCTTGATGACATGATGTTAGTGACAATGACCAAGAACAATATGTGATCATAAAAGCATGAGATACAATATAGGGTTTTAATACACTAATGGAGGATGGAATTCAAAACATCATCCTCATCTAAATACCCTAGAATCCACAAACCCTAAAATTAGGGTTTCATATGTGAGCTAGGGTTTTCCATGAGCCATCTAGGGTTCTTATTCAAATTAAACCCTCCATCAAAAGAGCCTTAAAACAAATAAAAATAAATAAATGCATTACACATACTATGAGAGAGACCATACCTCTGAATTTACGTTCATACAAGTTGCTACAGGGATTTGCTTCAAAGTGCCTTGCACTTCTTCTATTTGTTAGACTTTCAAGGGCACTATCATCTTTATCCAAAGGTGCCAACATAGAGGAGCTACATACTTTTCTTAGATGAACTTCCTTTGCTTCAACTGCTAGACAAAAATAGAATCACATGAAGGGTTGCCACTAAACCTTCTTAAAATCACATCAGTTGCTAGATAATGCGCAGCTTAGTCAACAATATGACATCATGGAGGGCTTTTACTATTCTTCAAAATCATTTTCAAATTGATGTCTAAAGAGACCATCCCTTCTCATAACTGCATTTTGTATTTTCATTGACTTCAAGGCACCTTTTATGAATGCTTCAAAGACATGAATATATATTAATTATTGATTTACAAGTCGGCTTCGATGGAACTAGCTTATAATACTTGTGTGTGTGTGTGTGAGAGTGATTGTAATAGTGATAAGGACTCAGCCTCTTCTTCTATACACAAAATAGGGTTCCTTGATTTTACTGATATAGATCACAAAGGATGCCCGCTAATTGTCTTTTTAAGGCTACAATTCATACCTTGCAAATGTATGTATACAAGATCTTGGCTTCCTTAAATTATGGAGGGCCTTAGAACTGTCCTTTATAATGATGTGCCTCTAATTCTAGGACAAGTCCTCCTCACGATCATTGATAGGATACCACCCTTCTAGTTGTAAATGAAGTCACCTTTTAAGTCCTCATAATCCAGTGACCACAATGTCAAATGCCGAATTTTTCTTTAGATTAGGGATTTAACTTTCTTCGGAACAATGAGAATAAAAAATTCATAACAAGGATGCACTGTCAAGAGAAACAGAAGAAAAATACCCTTCAATTCTACTTGAGCAAAGAAGTCCTCCATAATTGCTTCAAACGAGGGGAAGAAATACCTTGTTTATACTTAGAATCAAGCCTTCAAAGTAATGTACAAAGATGTCGTGAATTGATCCACGTTAAATTCTCAACGTAGATAGGGAACTTAATAACTCGGTCTGAAGGCTATTGTGGCTCAATTGCAAATGCTTTCTTATTTGAAGAAAAACACAATAAAACCCTCTTCAATCAGGTCACAGCACTTAACACTGTAGGTTTAATCCACGGTTCTTTATATGCTTTGAATTACCACAGACCTTCTAGAGGGTTGATGTCTTGTCGAAAGGAGTCACCTGTGACATTGGTTATGTTTTTTGTTTTGATCTCTATATCATCATCCTGTATTGGACAGTGCACTAGGTGCAATTTTGATATAATGGATATATTCATGAGCCTACTTTGATCATATGTTGTCTTTTGTGACTTATCTATATTGTAATTCTTTGTGTTTGGAAACATGAATAAAAATCTTTAAATTTATGTTTTTGTACAAAAAAATTAATATTTAATGTATTTTTTACAAAAACCGAGTAAAAAACCGAGTCATTGAAACCGAGTCGACCGAGTCATTACCGATTCGGAGTCATTACCGAGTCATTACCTCGGCCTGGTAGCTGACCGATTCCGTTTTTTAAAACATTGGTGTAGATGTCTCCGCATGTCAATAAATATGTCATCATTTGTGATTGATGTAGGTATATTATCTTTATGTCAATATCTCATTTTTGTAAATTTAATATTGTTAAAATTTCAACTATATATATATATATATATATATATTTTAATTCTCAACTATGATTTTTGGCCTAGCTGATTTTTCAAGGGTGAAAAAATCATTAGGCTAGGGATAGGGGCGATACAAGCAATGTTATAAGAACCAGACTGAACCCGTCCCTTGGAACACAATTTTTTATTATTTTATTTTATTTGTTTTGAAAAAGCGATAGTTTATGAGTGTGACAGCCTAATATTCATATTCAACCATAGGCCCCTACTAATGCTATGTAATTAATGGTAATTGGCCAGGCCAAAAAATCATGTTTTCCAAATTTGTTTGTGATAAAATTGCAATTATTTGCAACAGTGATTTGGACCCATGACTTATTAGCAATCTCTTGCTGAAATTTGTCAGTTCAAAACAATTGAGCTAACCCGTCTCTCTCTCTCTCTCTCTCTCTCTCATTTTGGGGTGTCTGCCAATGACTGGTATAATATTTATTTAACAAGATGGAAAACTTAAATACATAAATTATTTGTCCGTAAGACTGAAAACTTAAGTCCATAAACTATGTTAGGTGCAAATTTATGCTTTGAAATATTATTTTTCATTGCCTTTTGATTCTTGTTCGAGTCTGCTTGTCTCTGCTTCTCTCAATGTAAATATTATTTTCAAATAACTAATCCTTTTGATTGTCTTCAATCAGGTTGAAGAACGATTTGTCACCTTAAATACTGGTATTTGTGAGATCACTTTGGAGATTACAAATTGGGTTGGCATTAATTGTCTTCCTACTGAAAGAATTCTTGAATTCATGGAGAATTCATTAGAGGGCCAGGTTATTCGTCATGTTTTCTCTTGAAATTACATATGTGTTCTTTGATGTATAGCATGCGTGGTTGCATGTTGAAGAAAATGCCCAATATGCTCATTTTGTCTTTATGGTTCTTTGCTTACTATGCATGTCTGTTTATATTAGTATTGCAAACGTCAGTCTCAATAGTAACTCAAAATGTTTTCAAAAAATGAAAATTCGGAAATCATCAAAAATTAGGAAAAATTGCTGAGCAGTTAAAAAGGCATAAACTTCATATTTTTTCAATTAGATTAAACAATATACTTGTGTTTTGGTAAATAAAGAATGTTTTATTAAGATAAAGGAAAACATATGTGCTATCTTCATGGTAGAATGTAGAGAATACGACTATTAGGTCCTGATAAAACTTTCAGAATGAAATATAATATTTTAAAAGAATGCATGTCCCAACATTTCCTGTGTTTCTAGTTCATTGATAATCCCTTACATTTTTCATGAAAAGAAATAAAAAATGCCGGAAGGATAATCTCTCACATCTTTGTAAAAAGCTCTTAACTTCAAGATTAATTATCTCCATAATAGACTGAGACTGATAACGTAGTTCCCTGATGAGTGAAATGGCATAAAAACAGCTATAATGGAAACAACAGTGCTATGTTCTACACACATTCTATGGACAACTCATACTCTCTGTCTTTTGCATATTTTAGCAACTCGTCTGTCTTTTATCAGTAGATATGTTGCATGAAGGCTGCTTGCGGTTACAGAAATCTAGTATCCCTGCATATTAAGTGGAAAGATGGAAGGTCAGGCTTTTGATTTTCTGCAAGTCTGAATGAAAGATTCTCAACTTCTATTATATTTTGGCTTGGGCTTTGAACCCAAAAACTTATTAACACATTCGTGACATAAGAATCTTGAGTGATTTGGTCAAAGCTCTTGAGCAGGTGAGGAAATGTTAGGGTTCAATACTATCCCTATGTGTTTCTTAGGAGAAATAAGGAGATAAGATAAGATAATTATATTAATGTCCAATGAATAACTGCAAAATTAGGTCAATGGGACTGAAGAGACTCCTAGAAATGTCAAAAATAATATAAATAAAGAAATCCGTAGGTATAACATCAGAACAGACATATGTATAAATGTAGAAAGTGTATTAATCTCCAAGGAATTACCAAAAGTAGGTTAAAGGAACTGTTCATTGCATATGTGGCAATCTAAGTCACCTGGCCCATTTGGCTGGACAATTGAGAATTAATGCCTGTTACTTTTTATTAGAAAGTTTGAAGCTTATGGATGCTCAGGTTTGAGCTAGGACAAGCCCGTCTTCACACTTCATTTATCATAAAGGCTTTGATTAAATTATTAATTGAAAACAAGTTAGCAAAGGCCAGAAGAACATGGGGTCATTTTCTATTTTGGTGAGGGTTTCAACTTTCAATCCCAACCTCCTAAGTCTAAACGAGGTAGGAAAAAAGGTACTGAACAAATAAAAAACCCTCAGACAGGAACCTCTTCTTAGGGAACTTCCACTGTGCAAACCAGAAGTCGAAAGGAGGAGTAAATCTCACCTCCTGTTTCTCAAATACCCAAAGTTTATTCTAGGAGTGATAGGCTTAGAAAAACACAACCAACCAACCCTCCTCCTACTGAAAATCCTCCTCCTACTGTGAATTCTCCTTCTGAAAACCCTTGTACTGAAGATCCTCCTGCTGAAGGCTCAGCTGCAGAAAGCCAGTTGCCAAAACAAACCAAAAGTTAGATAGTTGAGCCCCATGATGAAGGAATTTCAACTGAGAAAGAGCCTACCCTATTTGAGATGTTCAAAGGAGGAAAAAAGCCTCACACCAGGCCCTTAAACAAACTAAGACTGAATATAAAATTGAAGAAAAACCCAGACGGTGCTAAAGAAGTCATAGATGTGAATAATGATCCACTAATGGATCAAATCATAAACATGGATAGAGCTACAAGTTCAAAAGGGTCAAAGAAAACGAAGGCAACCAAGAAAAAAATCCCCATGGAGACTAGACAAAGCAAAAGATAGAGGATGGCTAAGGTGGACGTTATGTTGGAAGCAACTAGTACCCTTAGCTGAGAGTTGGTTGCCATCTTTTTGGATTTTTGGATCTTCCACTATCAAAGTGAAATTTTGGTGTGTCACCGGTAAAGTGCTTGTCGGCGTTTTAACATAGAAAGGTGCAGAGGAGCGCTGATAGTTTCATTGTCAGCGCATTTGGAGAACAGTCTGAAAGAAAACAATGACAGTCGGCCCTTTAGCGAAATTGTCAGTTCCGACAGCTAAAGGTTGACAACGATGTTATCAGCGAATTGGAGGAAGGGTACCCGAGAAGGCAGGAGCTACACTATAGAAGACCGTTATTGAAGGGATGACAAGGCCTGATTCACAGCGACAGAGGCATAACAACGATGCATTTTTTCGGCCCCGTTTTTAGCACAAATTACAAGAAGTTGTTTTGATTGAAAATCAGATATGTTTTGAAGATATTCTTACATGCATGTACCTAAAAGATATACACTGTTATTTTTGGATTACTGTAATTAAGTTTAGCTACAAACCTGTTTAGCTATTGTATTGTCTATATAAGTAGTTTCTGAAGATGAAGAAAAGGTTAACTTTTGAAAGATAGCCTTTTTATGTACTGTGTGATCATATTATAATAAAGCAGTCTATGTGAGCAGTTTGAAGAAATTCCCGTTTTCGAGTTCCTTGTCTGTCTCTTGGTTTTTAATATTTTCTTCAATGTCTAAATGCTAAGTGGTTTGAAATTGGAATTCATATTTTTTTGCTCGATTTTCTTTATATTCAGATATTTAAATACTTGTTTTTCACATAAATATCACACTGATTTCCTTTACTATCCTCCAACTTCCTAAAAATTGTCTAAGGAATTGTCACTATCTCGCTTTTGTGATGTCTGCCCACTGAACTTGTGATTATATAAAGTTGATTGGGTCAGATTCCATGCCCAATGGTGAAATTTTCCTATAGTCCAACCAACCTCAAATTTTCTTAAATAGATCTGGGCATAGGACATATTGCAAACCTTCTACCACTGTGACCTTGGGTAGCTGAGTTTTAGGGAGAGATCCCTTTGCAGGTTGAAAGTACAACTTTCAACATCAAAGCAGTTTGAGGTTACCTTAGAGTTTTTCCCGCAACCAGGGTTTTCTCTAAGTGATAAAAAATACATTCTTTGGCTTGGGCCACTCTTTGATTTCTTTAATCTTGCTGAGATCTACTCGACTTCCTTTTTGCCAAAGGTGCGCTTTGAAAATTTTGCATAGAATTGATTCTTCTCTAATATAGATAATACTTCTTCTAAATGATTGAGGTTCTCCTTCTAGGTCTTGCTATAGATGAGGATATCGTCAAAGAAGACTAATACAAATTTTTGCAATTGTGGATGAAAGAGTTCGTTCATGGTTGCTTGAAATGTGACTTGTGCATTTGTGCATTCGTTAATTTGAATGGAATCACCTTAAACTCATAATGTCCTTCATGTGTCCTAAATGTGGTCTTCTCAATATCCTCTAAACTTACCCGTATATGATAATAACCTGATCTCAAGTCTATCTTTGAGAAGTATTCTGCGCCATGAAGTTCGTCTAGCAGTTCATGTATAAATATAATGGGGAACTTGTTTTTAATGGTTATCTTGTTTAATCCTCGATAATCTATGCACAATCTGAAGGACTAATACTACTAGGGTTGCATAGGGATTTCTTCTTTTTGTAACGACTCCACACCTTAGCAGTTCTTGGATTAGCCTTTCTATATTTGTTTTTTGATGATGAGGATAGCGATACAGCTTGACATTCACGGGTGCTGCATTTGGTTTGACTTCAATGATATGTTCTATCTTCCTTTCTAGAGGTAATGTCATATGCAACACTTGAAATACCATGTTATATTTCTGGATCAAGGTTGTAACCTCAAGTTGTTGTTGAGTTGCTTTTGTAGATGACAATTCTAACTGTTGACATTGGGCGACGAATACTAGGGCTCCCTTCTGAATAAGCTTCTTCATTTGTTGTGCGGAGACAATTTGAGTAGGAGGAGCTTGAAAACCAAACAATTTGTATTTTTTTTTAGTCCATTTAAACTTGATAAATTGCCTCTAGTGATTTGCGGAATATGATCCTAGGGTTTGTAACCATTGGATTCCCAAGACAACATCTACAACTCCCAATGGTACTGTGTAAAAATTAGATTCAATTTCATAATCGCTTTATTGCAATTTGGCTTTGTGACATTTCCCTACTCCATCTATTTTCTTACCATCTGCCACCATAACCTTTATGACTGTAGCTGGATAAACAAATAGTTTTAATCTTTTTGCCACTTTAACATCTATGAAATTGTGGGTGCTTCCTGTGTCTATTAGTACAATAACATTTTCCTTCCTAATATGACCTTTCAATTGTAGGGTTTGTGGTTGTGTTATTCTCGTGATTGCGGGTAGGGAGATTCTTGGCATATCTTCTTCTTTTGGCTCTATGTTTGGAGCATCATTTTCTCATGGCTATCGTTGTCTGAGTCCACCAGACCATAAATGCAACACACAAAAGCTCTACAATTGCGCAGCAAGACAAGAAGAACGCACTTCCAGCATTTGCCATCCTTTTTTTCAGAGCTTGACTTTTGCTTCCCTTCTTCTTGCAAATGGGGCAGAACATACTTGTTAGACTTGTCCAACGAGCTCTTATTTGATTTCCCCTTTGAATATGTAAGAGAGAGCATGATTGAATGTTGAAATCACTTGCAGATTTACACACTTCAATGTAATATTTTATTAATAATTGAATACTTGAATGATGATTTACAACCCTCAGACTATATGCCTAAACAAGTAGTGACTGGTCACGAGGTTGATTGGTCACAACTTTTGACCATAACCCTTCATAACTTAATAATAATTAAAATACTTAATTAATTAATTATTTAACTATTATTTATTGTTTATTATTTATTTATGAAATAATTATTCATAATATTGCCTCCCCCTTAAAAATTGTTTTTTCCTCAAAACAAGGGTAACGGGGGGGGGTATTGTTGTCAGAGCTTCTTAGTTTTCTATGAGGAGTTTTCTTTCAGAAGTTTTTTTCCAGTTGATCAGGTATTCTCTAATAGTTTTGGAACGTAGTACCTTCTCTGTCGTTGCAAGGATACCTTCAAGTTCTAAAACAATCCTTCCTTCTTCATCGACTTCAGGTATCTCGGTTTGAGCTGATTGGTTTTGACCTAGTACCTTTTTGAGACATGAAACATGGAATACGTTGTGGATTTGACAGTTATTTGGTAGTTTCAATCCATAAGCTACATCATTGATTTTCCTGATTATTTGGAAAGGCCCATAGAACTTCAGAGCTAACTTGTTCTTTCCTTGTTATTTCAAGGATACTTGCTTGTAAGGTTGTAGTCTTACGAATACCCAGTCTCCTTCAAATTCTTGTTTTGAATGGTGCATGTCAGCTTGTTGCTTCATTTGATTTCTGGTAGTTGCTAGGTTTTCCTTTAATATCTGAATAATATTTTGAATTTCTTCCACATGGTTATTCACTGCTTGAACCTTAGTGTCATTTAAGACAAAATATTTCCATCTCGGGGGTTCATAACCATACAAGGCCTGGAATGGGGTCATTTTGGATGAGCTATGATAGGTGGTATTGTACCACCATTCGACTAAATGCAACTATTGTGACCATTTGCTTTGCTTGTTAGATATGAAAAATTGTAGATATGTTTCTAAACACTTATTTACTATCTCTATTGACCATTTGTTTGTGGATGGTAGGATGAACTCATGTTAAGGGTTATTCTGGCTTGGCTGCAAAATTCCTTCCAGAAATTTCCCTTAAATCTTACATCTCTATCACTAATGATGACTTTAGGTAGACCATGTAGCTTGTAGATGTCTTTGCAAAAGACCTTACAAATAAAGGGAGGAAAAAACGGTTCCAAGGTTACAATGATGGTGAAATTGCTTGTTTTTCAAAGGTACAATATGAGGTTCCTTCTAGGTGCTTTAAATCTTCAAGTTGACCAAATTTTGGCAACACCTCCCCTTGAAAAATTGCAGACCTGCCAAAACCCAACAAGCAAATTAGTGCAAAAGTGCCCAAATTGCCTTTGGAACAGTGAAAAAAATGTTAGTACCTGTTGATTGTCGAAGTATACTTGAAGACTTGAAGCTTCTGTGCCCAAGGATATGTCAGAAAATTCATGTACCTGCACAATTCATATATCATCAGAGCTTTTAAGCTCTTTTTTTTTTTTTTTTTCTTCTCTATTGTACTCAGATTCCGCAAACCCTGCAGGGATGTTGTAACGTGATGCTAGCATGATGAAATAGAGTCATGTAACAAGCCTAGGTATCTTGGGACTTTGTCATCAAGTAAGTTCACTCTGGGGAGTTCTTTTATTTGGTTAATTATTTGTGTTTTTCAGATTGTAATAATTATTTGAGTTTTTTCTCCCAGTTATAACTCTAAAAAACTAGAGTGCGGCTTAATGGCAAGGCCTTGAGTGATTCCTAGTGTCTAGAGTCAATGTATATTACCATGTTAGTGTGAAAATTCTACTGCAGTGTAATGGGTTATTTCCTCCTACTTGATTAAATTTTATACAAGTTATTTCCAGAGATTAGATTCAGAAAATACCGAAAATAAACACAACTACAACCTACACATGCAGATCATTTACTGAATAATTCACTCATGCAACAAAGTGACACATGGATTTTTGGACATAAGTTCCCGGAAAAACCCAAAGTGGGAAAACTGGTTCAACAGATATGAGGATTTATTATTAAGTGGTTCTGAGTACAACAAATCTGTAGCTAACTTGAAGATCTAGTGCCAAATATTTGATTGATCCACACCCTAAAACGAGATTTATAGGACTTAGCCCGGATTTGACCCTAGAAACCCTCAGCGCTACTTTTGAAGCCCCAGCGTTGCCCTGGAGGGACTGCGTCAGCCTCTGTGTGGCTCTAGGAGGGCCTGCGTCAGCCTCTGTGTGGCTCTAGGAGGGCCTGCGTCACGCTAGGAGGGTCTATGCTGCCCCTGTGCTGCCTTTGCTTGGCCAACATTAGCCCAGCGTGGCCTTAGCTACCTCTGCGCTGTCCCTGCTCTACGTGGCTCTGAAGCCTTTCTGCGCTGTCCCTGATCTGCGTGGCTTTGAAGCCTCTCTGCGCTGTCCTTGTGGTTGCTCCTCTTGCCTCTTGCTGTCTCTTGGCCCTGGAATCAGAACATTCCCTTGGCCAATACTACCCCTCACTGCAGGAAATTCCATTGGAAATTTTGAGAAAACCCGCCCTAGAATTCCAGATCTATTCCTCAGCTCTACAGAAATTGTGTGTCTTCAACTGACCCTCAAGCCTCTCTTATACTTTTTCGTTGAACCATTCAACGATCGAGATTAAATCCTCCATCAACGGCTCATATTAAAAGACTGCTTGATCCATGTGACTTAAGACAATTTCAACACTTGTTAATTAATTCACTTTAATTATTTTATTTTCCTAAGTTAGACTTAGGAAATCCATTAAAAATAATTAATTATTTGAATAACTTGAACACAACTTGAAATTTATCCAATCCATTTCTGGGTCTTGTAGATCAAGTGTACTCTAGTCCCTCCACAAAATTTGGGAGCTAGAGCACAACTGATGCTACCCCAAATACACAAAATCTCAACACTCCCTCTTAGCATCAAGAGCGTGCTCTAGCAATACATCACACCATGCATTACAAGATCTTGAGTACTGGATATGTGCTGTTGATGCTTGGCCCGCTGGCCTCCATCTACTGCACTGCTACCCTTTGTACTGTTGCCCATGCCACTGCCACTGACACTGCCACATCTGTACTGCAGCTCCCTCTCAATTTGTTGCATCATGCTGCGCATAGCAATGCCACTGCTAACTGCTGCACTGCAACTCAGTTGCTGAGAAGTAAGCAACTTAAAGACTTTGCCCAACTGTTTGACAGACAAGTCAAGTTGCCTTGCACCACTGAAGCTCCCTGGATGCTGAATCACGCTGTCCTCTTGGAGACACTGTCATGCTGCAATACTGCACTGCATGAGCCCAGCTTCTCAGCGCTGCTGAAGTCCCATCAGCTTGTCTGCGCTGCTGAAGTCCCATCAGCCTCTCTGCGCTGCTAAAGTCCCATCAGCCTCTCTGCGCTGCTGCCTCCATGATGCTGCTGCCTCTACATTACGTTGCTCCCTCTTCCTCTTCAATGTGGTCATCTGCAACCATCTCCTGACTCATCCCGCTACCGTCTTAAGGCTCCAATAGCTCGTATGTGATCCAAGAGTAGGGCTGACTCAAGGATCTCGCTACCAATTATGGATACTCTATATATCCATGTCACCCCACCTCTTCTCTCGAGGTGCATGAGCACTCATGGCTACATCATCATCAGAGCCATCTTCATTTGCTGTTGCAACCTTGGAATCAGAAGCTCCTTTGTCCTTCTTCTTAGGACAAATGCTATCAAAATGACCAAGATCACCACCGGGCCTTGGAGAGGTCCTTCTTCTTCTTCCCTTGCTTCTTTTCCCTTGATGCAAGGGCTGCATCCTCCTCTTCTTCTTTCTTCACTCTGGCTGATCTGCTTCCTCCAGTTATAGACTGCTTCTTGGTGATCCTCCTTATCTCCTCTTGGCAGAGAATAGCCCATGTATCTGCCCAAGATGGTAACGTTGCCCTTCCCAGAATGCTCTGGACAAACGTTTCCCATTCTTCAGAGACAACATTCAGGGCCGTCCTCACTAGGAGCCCTTCATTTGGATTAGCACCCATGCCAATCAGTTGGTCACGAATAACTTGAAGCTAGAAGAGAAATGGATCTATCTCTTTACCCTTCATCATTTGGAACATACGCATCTGATTCTCAAGAAGCATTCTAGTTTGCACAAAGCCTCCTTGGTACATCACTTCCAAAGCTGACCACATGTCATGTGCTGCATTCTTTTTTTTTTTTTTGCATCTAGGGTAATCTCCAGAAACTGGTGAGAGTTATCCCGAACAAGGCCCAGGATCAAATCCTACCGGCTGGCCACTATAAACCTAGGCTAAGTGCAACAAACTGCAAGTCACACAATAGCAATTAACTTATGTCATGTGCTGCATTCTTACTAGTAACATAAGGAATCACGTGGTCCTTGACTCCGTCTATGATCAACCTCTTCGTCCATGCTTGATTCTCTTCATACTTCTTGAGTGGATCTGCATCAGTTGGTACAACAAGTGTCTTCTCTGCATGATCCTTGAGACCATACTCATCCATAACTGAGAGGATTCTAGTCTTCCAGATAACATAGTTGGACATGGCATCCAATCTATCTTGATCCCTCTGTCTATATCGAGCCATCTTTGCTCAGATTTGAAGAAAACAATACTTCTCCCTGTGGATCTGGGTTTCTTGGTGACTAGAAACCCTCTAGTAACTGCTTCTGCTGCAAACTGACTTCCCTCCAGGAAATCTTCCACCAAAACTCAAACGGA
Source organism: Pinus albicaulis (assembly GCA_034641835.2). Taxonomy (NCBI): domain Eukaryota; kingdom Viridiplantae; phylum Streptophyta; class Pinopsida; order Pinales; family Pinaceae; genus Pinus; species Pinus albicaulis. The sequence goes on along the minus strand of MU968363.1, from coordinate 4,866,239 downwards.
CAATATTCTCCAATTCTCCCGATCGAATCTCAGATCTGTTTGGCTCAGATCTGCTGAATGACTGTCTTCCTCCCACCTTTGTTGCCTTAGATAGGCACAATTCTGCACTTGTAGAATCTCTACCCCACCAACACTGTTGAATATTTGAAGCACTGCTGCCATATCTTGGCAAAATTCTTCTGAAACAAGAGAAGTGACTGGACAACGTACTCCTAGCGGGCCCACTGTAGTCCCAACGCTGCTCAGAAGTAGACTGCATAACCCCAGACTGGGTGACGCAGTCCTTACGCTGCCCTGGGAAGGGTCTGCGTAAGCCTAGAGGCCTTCTGCAGCTTGTCTCCTAGATCTGCTTTCCCTTGCTGTCAAGATGCCCTTTCTGGATCTACTGCTTCTTCTGCCACCCTAGAGAAAAAAATTCTCTTCAGCCGATTTGCTGGAGATTCAGCTTGATCTGCGATCGCTTTGATACCATGTGAAAATTCTACTGCAGTGTATTGGTGTATTTCCTCCTACCTGATTTAGTTCTATACAAGTTATTTCCAGAAATTAGATTCAGAAAATACCAAAAAATAAACATAACTACAACCTACACATGCAGATCATTTACTGAATAATTGATTCACGCATCAAAGTAACACATGGATTTTTGGACATAAGTCCCCGGAAAAACCCAAAGTGGGAAAACTGGTTCAGCAGATATGAGGGTTTATTATTAAGTAGTTATGAGTACAACAAATCTGGGTTCCAACCTTGGAAAACCCGACAGAGAATAAAAGATATCAAATCTGCAGCTAACTTGAAGATCTAGTGCCAAATATCTGACTGATCCACACCCTCAAACGGGATTTACAAGACTCAGCTCGGATCAGACCCTACAAACACTCAGCGCTGCTTCTGAAGCCTCAGCATTGCCCTGGAGGGACCGCATCAGCCTTTGCGTGGCTCTAGGAGGAACTGCGTCACCATAGGAGGGCCTACGCTGCCTCTACTTGGCCATCGTTAGCTCAACATGGCCCTAGTTGCCTTTGCGCTGTCCCTGCTCTGCGCGGCTCTGAAGCCTCTCTGCGCTTTCCTTGCGGCTGCTCCTCTTGCATCTTGCTGTCTCTTGGCCCTGGAATCAGAACATTCCCTTGGCCAATACTACCCCTCACTGCAGGAAATTCCACCGGAAATTCTTAGCAAACCCGCCCTAGAATTCCAGATCTATTCCTCTGTTCTACAGAAATTGTGTGTCTTCAACTGACCCTCAAGCCTTTCTCTTATACTTTTTCGTTGAACCCTTCAACGACCGAGATTAAATCCTCCATCAACGGCTCAGATTAAAAGACTGTTTGATCCATGTGACATAAGACAATTTCAACACTTGTTAATTAATTCACCTTAATTATTTTATTTTCCTAAGTTAGACTTAGGAAATCCATTAAAAATAATTAATTAGTTGAATAACTTGAACACAACTTGAAATTTGTCAAATCCATTTCTGGGTCTTGTAGATCAAGTGTACTCTAGTCCCTCCACAAAATTTGGGAGCTAGAGCACAACTGATGGTACCCCAAATACACAAAATCTCAATAGTTAGATCACTCGTAAAATTTCGTGGAATTTGATTAGGTCTAGGTGTCAATTTTTAAATTTTTAAGATTTCCTGTAGGACGAGAATTTTAATAAATTGTTTATGAGTGTTCAAAATTACACCTCAAACCCTCAACTTTCTATTAGAACCCATGAAGCACAAACTTTATAAGACACGTGGTTCCCTAAGGCATTGATCTTTGGCCTAGGGAAAAACGTCCAAAAGAATTTAATTTTTCGCCTAAAGTGACTTTATAAAGTTATAAAGTCAAATCTAATTTAAAAGTGATTTTAAGTGATAAAGTTACTAAAGTCTAATTTTAAAGTGACTTTAATAAAGTCAATGTGAAATTAGAAAGGGAAAAGTGACTTTGGAAATAAATGACTAAGTGGGTCTTTATTAAAGTGGGGTGAATAAAAAAATAGAAAGTGAGATTTAAATGAGCATTTAATCTCAGCCCTAGATCTAAAGCTATCTCAGCCATTAGATTTAGGGATTCCCCAAAAGTCACTTAGGTTTAGGTTAAAGGAGGAAAAGGAGGGAAAAGGTCATTCATTCTTTCATGAGTAGATTGAGAGAAGGAGAGGAAGAGAGCAAAGGATATTTCTGAGCAGAGAAGGAAGAAGAACAACACCTTGGCATGCATACCGAGGCAACAAGATTTCAGCAAATCCGTACAGCAAGCAGCAGCACGAAGTTCAAGGCAAGTGGCACGAATTTCGAGGAGGGAAAACAACATTTAATGCAGCACAAATTTTGAGGTTCATACAACAGTTAAGGAGGCACGGAAGTCGAGGTCCGTACAGCAACAAAAACAGATATGTTTTCTAAAATCCGTACATCAGTTTTCAGCATGCAAGTCGAGGTCCGTACAACAGCCGTACAACACGTTTTTCGAGGCAGCCGTGGCACAATTTTCGAGGAGGCCATACAGTTATTTCGGCACTGTTTTCGGCGCTGTTCGTACAACATTTAATGCTGTACTTTATGCTGTAAATTTCTATCTCTGTTTGGCACGAAAATTGAGGCGGAGTTTGTGCACGATTTTCGAGATAAGTAAAAATACTGGTTGTTGGAATTTTCTGTGTTTTCTATTTCTCTGTAAAAGCTATTTATCATAAATAAAAGAAGAGCTTTCGAACTGGTTTCCCCAAGAGTTGTAGGGGGTTTTTCCAGGGTCAAGTTGACCAAAATCAGTGTGTCAAAATTCTGTATGTGGCTGATTTATTTTCTGAGTTTTTATTTCTGCATTTTAACACTGTGAAATTTCCAGAATTTGTGTTTTCAGAAAATATTTATTTTTCTAGCTTGTTGAATGTATGGCTATGGGAATGGGAATTTAACTTTATGGGAGAAATACGGAGAAACTGAAAACTGGGGTTGGGTTATCAAATTTCTACATGGTATCAGAGGTATTTTGCTGAAAAGTGCAGTTTGGGATAGCAAGAAGAAAAATCACAGCAAGCTGATTTTTCACACAAAAATCATTACCTTTACTACAATAGTGTTATTTTCAGTTTATTAGGACAGCAAGCATGTCTTTGGGCTTGAGGGTGGAGGATAGGTTGGATGGGTATAGTAACTACAGTGTATGGAAGGAGAGAATGCAGAGCATCTTTGAGGAGGCAGAAGTCTGTGATATCATGGTGCATACCCCACAACACCCTGTTAATGTGCTTGCTGACCCTGATCAGCTGACAGACTTTAATAAGAAGAATAACAAGGGTAAGAGACTGATTCTGGATGGAATCAAAGACCATTGCATTCCTCATGTGAGAGGAAAGAGATATGCTTATGAGATGTGGACAACATTGACTAATCTCTACCAGAGTACCAATGAGAACAAAAAAATGGTCCTCAGGGAGAAGCTGAAGACCATTAAGATGGGTAAGACTGATAGTGCAACTGGATATCTCACAAAGATTACTAATGTGAGAGATGCATTGGCAGCAGTTGGATAGGTCATTCCACCCCCGCGGAGTTGGCGGTGCAGTGAGCTAAGCCTTTCCGGTTCATGGGCGAACTGTTTGATGGTTTGTGTACGTGAGGCCCTTCCCACTTGGGAGAGGTTCTAGGATGATTGCATATAGACAGAAATCAGAAAGAGTCAGCTTGGGGTAGCCAAACTAGTTGAGTAGGATGAGGATGTAGCACTGTTAGCAAGAGGCAAGAAAGGCAAGGGAAAGAAGCAAGCTTCCACAAGTAGTGGTGGGGGCAAAGACAAAGGTAAAGGTAAACAGGGGAACACACAGAGAGGATGGGACACTATGCAGTGGTGTGTCCGGAGAAGAAGAAGAAGGAGGGGAAGAACCAGAGCATGGCAACATCAGCAGAGATAGAGGACTTTACGGATAGCTTTGACCGGGAGTTTGGGTTCATTGCTTGTGAGTCCACTAGTGCAGGATCACTTGCCACAGAGGTTGAGAGGCAGTGTGCATTTCCCTCCACTAGCGGAGCATCTTTAGGTATCTGGTATGTTGACAGTGGGGCTTCACGTCATATGACAGGAGTCCGTGAGTACTTCTCAGAGCTTTCAGAGAGTGGCACTGATATAGAGGTAGTACTCGGAGATGATAACGTTGTTAAAGCAGTCAGTGTAGGGACATTGACATGTGATAGGGAACCCAAACCTCCCTTGAAGGTGTCAGATGTTCTATATGTGCCAGGGATGAGGAAGAACCTCATATCTGTCTCAGCATTGGAGGACAGAGGGTATGAGATATTGTTTAGGGGAGGACAGGTGCTGATATATCCTAGGGGCGCTCTAGCTGATTCAACTACAGTGATAGGTGTACGCCATGCAAAGGTGTATAAATTTGCATTTCAGCCCCTTTTGGCATTGAGTAGTAGTACTGGCAGCAGAGCTAGCAGTTCAGAGCTGTGTGAGATTTGGCACCACAAGATGGGGCACATGTATCATGGAGCCTTGAGGACATTGCGGGAGATCACTACAGGTGTGCCAGATTTTAGCACTGACATTGATAGATGTAGAGGATGTTCGATGGGCAAGTTTGCCCCCCTTTTCCCAGCAGTGACAACAGATCGACTGGGATACTTGATTTGATTCATTCCGATGTGAGCAGTCGGATGTCTCATGTTTCCTTGAGTGGATATGAGTATTATGTTTTATTCATTAATGATCACTCGAGGAAGACCTGGATTTATTTCTTGAAGACCAAGAGTGAGGTCTTCAAGAGATTTCAGGAGTTCAGAGCTCGTGTGGAGACTCAGACAGGTTGGAAGATCAAGTCCCTCAGGTCGGACAATGGAGGGGAGTACACCCTTGGTGAGTTTGTTGATTATTGTGCGAAGGCAGGCACTAGGAGGGAGTTCACAGTTCCTTACAACCCCCAGCAAAACGGGGTTGCGGAGAGGAAGAACAGATCCATCGGGGCTGCCAAAGCCATGCTACATGATCAGGGGTTACCATTGTTTTTGTGGGCAGAGTCCTGCAACACTACTGTATATTTGCAGAACAGGAGTCTGCAACCCTTGGGGCATGTGACTCCGGAGGAGGCTTTTTCTGGGAAGAAGCCTGATGTTGGTCATCTTCGTATCTTTGGGTGTATTGCATACTCCTACGTACCCAAGGAGAAGAGGACCAAGCTACAGCCCATCGTAGAGAAGGGTGTCTTTCTGGGCTACAGTGAGACCTCGAAGGCCTTTCGAATTTATATTCCCGCACAGAGGAGAGTTGTTGTCAGGCGGGATGTGAAATTCGAGGAGGACAGGGCTTTCAGGAGGTCACGGGAGTTAGAGTATCTGGATCAGCCAGACCCTCAGGAGTAGCTGAGTTAGTCGCAGGGATCCAGTGGGCAGCAATCAGGAGGATCCGGAGGTACATTGATTACGGTGTTAGGTCCGTGAGTGAGCAGTGGCTCGCAGAGTCAGAGGGGTGGCGCTTTGGGCACCATGCAGAGCATTCCGTAGCGCAGTTCACTAGGGAGTCCACTGATGGACAGTTCACACGGTACTTCAGCGTCTACAGGTTCAGGTTCAGGCAGGAGGACAACAGACAAACAATCAGGAGTTCAGGCTCCTGATGACGATGAGGAGGAGTTTCATTCTCCGGTGGGAGAATTGTGCTCAGGGAAGAGGAAGCCCAAGTGGCTTCAGGATACCTTGAGAGAGGCGACATCTATTGCTGGGCCTAAGAGGCCGGTCAGAGAGAGAAGACCACCTGATAGGTTCTATAGCTATATGGCAATGGTTGCCAACATCGTTGACTCTGAGCCTTCTAGCTATGAGGAGGCAACTAGCCAGCAGGTCTGGAGAGAGGCCATGTAGGAGGAGTATTCTTCTATCATGAAGAATGATGTTTGGGAGGTGGTGCCAAGGCCTGAGGGCAAATCCGTGGTTACTTCCAGATGGCTTTACAAGGTAAAGCATACTGCAGATAGCATTTGAGAAATTCAAAGCAAGGTTTGTGGCTAGAGGGTTCTCCCAGGTAGACAGAGTAGATTATGAGGAGACCTTCGCTCCCGTGGCTCGATATACTTCGATTCGCTCCATTATATCGATAGTTGTAGAGATGGGTTGGAAGATCCACCAGATGGATGTGAAGACCGCATTTCTCAATGGCTTCATACAAGAGGAGGTGTACATTGAACAACCACAGGGCTTTGAGGTGCATGGGAAGGAGTCCTATGTGTGCAGACTCAAGAAGGCCGTTTATGGCCTGAAGCAAGCTCCTAGAGCTTGGTACTCTAGGATAGATACATACTTGCAGGAGATGGGTTTCACAAAGAGTGATGTAGATCCGAACCTTTACTTTATTGTGATAGGTGAGGAGCCTCTCATTTTGGTGGTATATGTGGATGACTTGGTCATTATGGGTGCAGAGAGACTCATAGAGCACTTCAAGAGAGATCTTGCGTCGGAGTTTGAGATGAAGGACATTGGCTTGATGCATTACTTTTTGGGTTTGGAGCTGTGGCGGGAGGAGGGGCATTTCTTCCTGGGGCAGGGGAAGTATGTTGTGGACATCCTTGGCATATTCCACATGGAGGATTGTAGACCCATGTTGACACCGATGATCACCAACTAGAAGAAGCTTCACGCTTCAGATTCCAAGTTGGTGGACCCCACTTTGTATAGACAGTTGATTGGTTCCTTGATGTATTTGGTCAACACCTGACCAAATATATGTTTTGCAGTCAACACAATGAGCCAGTTCATGTGTGAACCCAGGAGGGTGCACTGGGTTGCTGCAAAACACATTTTGTGGTACTTGCAGGGGGCAGTGGAGGATGGTCTGGATTATAGGCAGGGGGATGGAGTGAGATTAGCAGGTTACACTAATTCTGATTGGGCAAGTTGTGCTTCTGATAGGAAGAGCACTTCAGGATGCTGTTTTGGGTTGGGTTCGGCAGTGGTGTCGTGGTTCAGCCGAAAGCAACAGTCAGTAGCATTGAGTTCAGCAGAAGCAGAGTATATGGCAGTCAGTCTAGCTAGTTGTGAGGCCATCTGGCTTCGCAAGATGTTGTTTGGCTTATTTGGTCAGCCGTTGAGACCTTTAGTGATTTACTATGATAATCAGAGTTGCATTAAACTCATGGAGAATCCAATATTTCATGACAGGTCAAAGCATATTGGCATTAGATATCACTTAATCAAAGACTATGTTCAGAAGGGAGCTGTGAAGCTTGAGTATATTTCCACTGATGAGCAAGTTGCAGATATTCTTACCAAAGCCTTACCACGGGGCAAGCATGTTTACTTCAGAGACAAGATGGGTGTGGTGAGGAACACCTTCCTCAGTAAGAGGGAGTGTTGAAATTTGGTTACCGGAGGACAGGTGGTTCCCTAAGGCTTTGATCTTTGGCCTAGGGAAAAGTGTCCAAAAGAATTTAATTTTTCTCCTAAAATGACTTTATAAAATTATAAAGTCAAATCTAATTTAAAAGTGACTTTAAGTGATAAAGTTACTAAAGTCTAATTTTAAAGTGACTTTAATAAAGTCAATGTGAAATTAGAAAGGGAAAAGTGACTTTGGAAATAAAATACTAAGTGAGTCTTTATTAAAGTGGGGTGAATTAAAAAATAGAAAATGAGATTTAAATGAACATCTAATCTCAGCTCTAGATCTAAAGCTATATCTCAACCATTAGATTTAGGGATTCCCCAAAAGTCACTTTGGCTTAGGTTAAAGGAGGAAAATGAGGGAAAAGGTTATTAATTCTTTCATGAGCAGATTGAGAGGAGAGGAAGAGAGCGAAGGATATTTCTGAGCAGAGAAAAAGGAGGAAGAACAACACCTTGGCACGCATACCGAGGCAACAAGATTTCAACAAATCCATACAACAAGCAGCAGCACGAAGTTCAAGGCAAGTGGAACGAATTTCGAGGAGGGAAAACAACATTTAATGCAACATGAATTTTGAGGTCCGTACAGTAGTTAAGGAGGCACGGAAATTGAGGTCCGTATAGCAGCAAAAGCATATCTATTTTTTGAAATCCGTACAACAATTTTCAGCATGCAAATCGAGGTCCATACAACAATCGTACTACATGTTTTTCGAGGCAACAAGTGGCACAGCTTTCGAGGAGGCCATACAGTTGTTCCAGCACTGTTTTCGGTGCCGTCCGTACAACATTTAATGTTGTACTTTCTGCTGTAAATTTTTGTTTTTGTTTGGCACGAAAATCGAGGCAGAGTTTGTGCACGGTTTTCGAGATAAGTAAAAAACTGGTTGATGGAATTTTCTGTGCTTTCTATTTCTCTGTAAAAGCTATTTATCAGAAATAAAAGAAGAGCTTTCGAACTGGTTTTCCCCAAGAGTTGTAGGGGGTTTTTCCAGGGTCAAGTTGACAAAAAATCAGCGGGTCAAAATTTTGTGTGTGGCTGATTTATTTTCTAAGTTTTTATTTCTGCATTTCAGCACTGTGAAATTTCCAGAATTTGTGTTTTCTGAAAATATTTATTTTTCCAGCTTGTTGAATGTATGGCTATGGGAATGGGCATTTAACTTTATGGGAGAAATAAGGAGAAATTGAAAACTGGGGTTGGGTTATCAAATTTCTACAAAAAATTGACTTTTTTTATTTTTCATATTTTAAGTTTTTTTTTGTATTTTTCCGAGTCTTTTACGAGCTGTTCCCGAGTCTTATATAGGTTGCGATGTGAATAGCTAGACGCGTCTTATATGAGTAAGAGTCATGCAACACTGATTATAACAGTCTCTGAGGTGTGAAAAGTCATTTTTGGATTCTCAAAACCCACTTTTCCTAAGTCTATGGGAAAATGTGGCAATAAATTGAGCCAACAAATAAATCAATGGGAAAAAAAAGATCCACACATGACAAAATGATGTGGAAATGAGGTGGAAAGACATCATTAGTGAGAGTCAAGTTAAAGGGTGATGTGGACTCCACCATGGCCCTAGAATCAAGGAAATCAAATTCCTTTAGGAGAAGACCACGAGTTCCAAGGATAAATCACATTTTTTGTGGAGTGAACTCGAGTTTCAAGGAGTGATTAAGAGGTCATTGGGGATATGGTTCGATTTCATGGAGATATAGTGGAGAAGTGGTCGCCTACCACTCCATTGTTGGAAATACTGACGGGCGGGGGTGGAGGGGTGAATCAATATTTCTTAGCATCAACACTTTATTAATATTTTTCAGAGCATTGGTTAATCTTCAACAATATTATTATTATTTTGTATCAAATAGTAAAACCAATAAACAACACCATAGAACAACGCAGAAAAATAGAGACAATATACACAGATTTTTAGGTGGAAAACCTCCTCCGGGAGAGCGCAATATACAAGATGCGGACTATCAGGATGCAGAAGGGAGAGCGCATTGATACATTCCTCAGCTGTGGGATCAACTCCTCAGGCCACAAAGATGGTCAGATTAGTCCTCAATTCAGTGTTCGAAGACTATCAAGTCTTTGTCTAGAGCATCTTACCGGACTGGGAAGCAATGTGGGCAACTTTTCAGCAAGAAGAGATGAGGAGAGATCTACTCAAGTGCTAACTATATGGCAACAACAACAGTGGGTTGAAGTCGAAGGAGGAGGAGAATGCAGCCCTTGCATCAAAGGGACAACAGGAGCAACGCACGAGGAAGAAGGACCTTTCCAAAATCAAGTGCTTCTGGTGTGGCGAGATGGGACATTACGCCACACAATGTCCTCTTAAGAAGAAGGAAAAAGATGAGAAGCATGATCCACAGGTTGTAGTTGCGAAGATAGAGGAGGAGGAATTCGCAATGATTGCCCAAATATTGCCAGGGGAGCATTGGGGTGATCTGGAGCTGTAGTTCAGTAGAATTGCAGATTGGGCAGGATCCTTGAGGAGTCCACCTCTCAAATCATCACCTTGCTACAGGAGTTCAAATCAGAGGTAGCATGATGGACAAGTTTCAGTTGGTGCAGAGGAGTGTAGAAGTGATAGTGCAGTGGCTAGACAATGCCAGAGTCTGAGCAACGCATAGCAGAGTTGGCAACAATGTGGGAAGGCACAATGCAAAGTCAACAACAACGCAAAGGCTTCAGAGGGACAACGCAAAGACTAGCAACAGTCAGATCTTCAGTACGAAATGCATCCTGCTGAACACTTTGTTCAGATTCTAGATGTTTTTCAACTGCAGTAAGAAACTGAGTTGTAGTGCAATGGCAGTTGGTAGCAGTATGTAGTGTCAACAACAACATGGATGTAACAACGCAGTGTTGGTTTGCAGTAGCGTCAGACATCAACAACGCAGAGGGAGATGTTGGAGAATCAAAGCATTTCTTCTGCTGGTTGTATTGCTAGAGCACATTCCTCGCTAAGAGGGAGTGTTGATTTGAGTAGCATCGGATGTGCTCTAAGTCTCAAAATTTGCAGGGAGGCTTAAACACATGTATTCAAAAGTTAATCTTGGCTGTTGATTAACGATTTAATCTTGGCCGTTGAAGTGTCAATGAGAAGATTATAAGGACTTGATGGATCATTTGGAAGACACACTGGGAAAAAAAATCTAGAGATCAAAATTCTTTAGTGAGTAGTGCTCACGGAGAAAATCGATCGAGAAGATTTTTGTAGAGAGGGGTAGAGATAATTGCCGGTTGGAGATTTTCCCGAGCCGGGAATACACCGTAGAGGAGACAGAGAGCAGTGTGCAGAGAGGTAGCGTAGCAGCTATGCAAAGCCAACAAAGGCAACTCAGTAGCCTTGAGGAATTCCGTGATTCAGCTGAGGATCAGTCAGATCCAGTGCCGGAGATCTGGGGTGTGAGACCGGGAGAGGCCAGAGGGTCAGAGCCACCCAGCGGCAGTGATGCAGTCACCACGTAGAGTGACACAGAGACTGTGGAGGGCTTGTTAGTTCGGGGTTTTTCCAGTTTGGGCTTCCAGTGTCAGTGTGTGAGGTAAACTCACTAGCTCTTTGTCAGTTAGATTCTCTATGAGGATGGCAAAGAAAACATCCCAAATTGTATTCAAATTTATTGCATAATAAATAATCCCTCGGTTTCTACACTGGTTTTCCCGCATTGGGTTTTTCCGGGACATTGGTCCAAAAATAACGGTGTCATGTGTCTATGATTTATGCTTGCTCAAATTTTGTTTTCGCACTTATATTTTTCGGCAGTTAATTTGTGAAGGCTTTAGTGTATGAGTTTTCGATATTTACAGTAGAACACTGTAAATAATTTGTTCAAGTAAACAACAAATAGAAGAATTCTCATCAGTTGCTACAGTAGGATTCCAGATCTAGGAATTTTCGCAATCCCCCTGTTTTCTGAATCAATATAAGAAGGCTGTAAACAAGATACTGCTGCACTGTATGCGCCACACAAAACTGCTCTAACTGGCTACTACCAAATGAAGCTCCTAAACAAGCTGCACATCAAATTCTGTCACATCAACTAACAACTACTCAAACTGACCACTGCACATCACTGCATGTTATTGCTCAACTGACCACTGACCACTGCACATCACTGCATGTTATTGCTCCACTGACCACTGACAACTGCACGTCACTGCATTGTACTGCTCACAAATGAATAATCATTCAAAAGTTGGCTACCAAACATTGTACCAAACTGCCTGTACTGCTGCAAGTGCCAAACACAAATCTCTGATGATGGCACAAACCAAGATGCCTTAGGTCATCCCTATGGCCTGCTTCAAATGCTCTCAAACATTGCCCATGGAGATCTACCAACATATGTCTTTTCACTTCTACTGCTGATCACAAGTCATATACTGCTGTCCATTTTTCATGTCAATAGGCTGGACAACAAGGTGATATAGTCACTGTTGAGAGTTATGCCAATGACTCTTAAGTCAATGTATCAAATCACTGAGTATGTAGGTCTATGTCAAGTATAAGAACACTGTAGTCAATAGGTCAGTTGAGCAGTTATATAGTTTAGGTGTTATATAGTTTTAAGGATATGTACATCTAGGTGTTATATAGCTTAGCCATAGGTTTAGGGACATGTAGACATGTATCTTGTAGTAAGCAAAAGTTCCAATATATCTTGTAGTAAACAGAGGTTGCAATATCACTGTTTCCTATTTTCACTGTTCAGAAATGACATTTTGCGAATGTCTTGTTGTAGATTGCACTCCTGTTTCCTCCCTTTTTCAAGGATATTAGACTGATCCAACACCTAAATCTTTAAAAATAAACAAGAATTTACCTCAGAATTGTATGCTTTTTGAAAGATGTTGGATTTTCTATTAAGTTTTTATTGGATATTTATGTTGCATCTTTAAGGCTAATGTGTCTAATTGAGATACAAACGTTGAAAGTGTTATTAATTGCATGCCAAACATAAAGCTAAGGGGCAGTTGTCTGACAAGTATAATAACATTTTTAACCACTTAGTATTATATTTCCTTACTCTGTAATATTGTGCAAAATAATAAATATGCTTTTGGGTAAAGCATAACTATATTTGTTTGGTTAAGAAGTGGCAGTGTTTTCTGATGGTGTTTTTGTATTCACTTTGCAGATGCTGCCAGCATCCTCTAAACGGTTTTCTGAAAAACAAGTTGTTTCCTTAGTTCCTTTTATTCCAAATCTCATACTGAATGTATCTGTAGACTGGAAAGAAAGGCTATTGAAGGTAATGGGTCAACCTGTCATCCAGGTTTCTCATCTGACGTTGTTGGTACACAGGGGCTAGTTTGTATTTCATGTTAAAATCAAAATAGCACTGAAATATATTATAATTTCTGAGCATAGTTTTGTTTCACCATACACAAACACACACACACAGACAAATATATATATATCTATGTTTGTTCATTCTTATAGCTATGGAATACCTTTTGACTTTAATGTGGAAGATGTATCTACATGTGAGGTTAGATTCATGTATGTTAGTCCTATATTTACTTCTATGTTATCTCCATGACACTCAAATGTGCAACTTAACAACTTAAATTTATTGTGATAGTATTGCTACTGATCTCAAATCTTTACAACATTGGGTTTACTTAGGGGTTAGAGATACAGGTCCTAATATATATACATGATAAAAGTTAAAACTCACTTGGGATGCTATTTTTTTAAGGTGCATACACATTTTCAAAAAATGTGGAGGTGACTTTTAAGTTTTGACCTCTCAAATAATCTCTCACTTTTGGGGGATGTTGCGGCCAAAATCCATACCTGGGCTAGTGTGGAGAAATCTTTAATCCACTTGGCGTGGCCTTGGGGGCATGTCTTGTATTGAGCAGCTGTCATTCAATTCTCAACCCCTCCATCTAGGCTAACTCCTAGCGAAGCCAAGGGGGGTGGACCCCATGAGACAAATAAGGCTTAACAAGTTTTAGCAAATAAGAAATATCTTTACTAGGAGTTAATTAAGATTGACCAAAACACATTCAACCATCAATATGTATATTACAACATGCTACATCAAAGCATGTAAATAAAATCCTTTAGCATAAATGACCATAATCATTCATAAAGAAGAGATATAGCAATGATAATCAATGAATGGAATACTCTCAAAGCAAAAGATGTAACAAGCAGGGACTAGTGCCAAATAAAGAGTACTTGAATGATAGATGATTGCTTGGAAATGAAAATGCCCCAAAGTTAATGTGTTTTGAAAATAAATGCAGCCATTGCAAAAATGACGAAGTACCATATGTTGTGAAAAGTTTTTGGTTGATTTTAGTTAAATTAGATTTCACTTGGACTTAGGTTAGTTTATTGTGTGAGTGCACAACATGAAATATGTGATCACAATAAATTAAGTCTAACTAAGGTCTGTGTCCTCTTCCAGCCTTATCCTTGTTTGGTTAAGGAAAGCTGCAAGGAGGTACAACAGGAGGAAGCTAAGGCTTTGTGCACTCCCCTGATTTCCCAAGTTAGCGCGTCACAAGGAGATCCAACGCTAGGACAACCTAGTCTGATTTAATAAGTCAGCTTTTACCGATTTCCCCCAATCTCACAATAAGAAGATATAGCAGAAATTTTCCTATTTAGTCTAATTCAACCAACAAGCCTTCTCTAATCATGCAAGAGGATCAAGCAAGGCTTGCAACTTGCATGAAAACATATCAAGACTTGTAGGAGATTTATCACTCTTTTCAAAAAGGCTTGCAACTTGCATGAAAAAATATCAAGACTTGAAGGAGATTTATCACTCTTTTAAAAAATGGGAATCTAAACTAGAAAAAAGGAATTGAAATCTAATCTAAAGCAAGAAATAAAAGTTAATCTTATCTAGGATCATAAATGAAATTAAATCTTGGTTGAAATTGGATTTAATCTAATGCAAAGAAAATTGAACTAATCTTGATTGTGATGTGTGTTTGAGCTAATCTAGGGTTAATTTTAATCCCACAATAAGAGCAAACCACACAGAGACACAACAAAAAGAGTTCCCCACTGGATAGGGGGGGATGCTTAGGAAACTCTCCTAACTCCCAAGATGATTACAATGCTTGATGAGTCCCTTGTAAATGAAGGGACCAAAAACATGGATTCCCTTATGAATAAAGTGATCCAAAAAAGGATGGATGAAGTTAGAATGGTGAAATTTTATGGTTTTGTACAAAGGGTTGAAAATAGGTTGCTTCCGAGTGCTTGAAAGTTGAGATCTTTGATTTTGAGTGAATTTTGGCAACACTTCCCCTTGTAAAATCATGGGCTTGCTAATAACTGACAAACAAATTATATTAGAAATGCCAAAAATGGATTTAAAACAATAAATCAATATTAGTATTTGTAATCCCAATATGCCAAGTAAAATTCTAGAGTTGAAAATGCGAAGTTCCTACACTAATTGGCTAAGGAAAGACCAAGGGAACTTGGTCTTTTCTCAGCCAATATGACTGCTGTTAGCACAACGGTCAACAGAAAGCCCTTAGAAGCTAGATATGTCAATGAAATGCTTGAATAAGAACCAAGAATTGCTGATAAAAATTTTGTGAGGAGAGGAGAGAGAGTAGGGGCCCTTTTGAAGTCCTATGAAACCCTTTGAAGCCACTTGATCCAAGTGGGACTAATGCCTCTTCAGGTGCTTGAAGATTGGCTCGTTCAACCAAGAACTTACCCAAATCCAAGCGTGAGGAACCTATAACACACTTAATATCTTGCAAAAGAGATTAGTAGATAGGTGTAGTTTGCACATTGAACAAAGTAAACATGTTATTCAACCAAGAAATGCATGTAATACTAAGTTCTAGAACACATAATATCAAGAAGATGTAATGTTTGTTGGTCAATAATTGTCATTGATGAAATATATGCCCTTTTGATGAGCTCTCCTAATGACAAATTGATGGATACCGCACTATGACATATGGATAACTTATCACTGCTCCATCACACATGATGACATTTGATGAAGGTCTTGATGACATGGGTGGAAGACTATTTTGATGCACTCATGATGACATGGTTAGATACACTCATGAAGACACTCATAATAATATTGTTGATGCATAACAATGGAGAAGGCACTAATAACCACATGCTGTCTTAAATATTTTATGCACAAAAATTCAAGGACAGTCACAAAAAAAAATGATTTTTGACATCTTGGAGGTATCCCTTCAAAATGGATCCTACACCATCTTAAAGAGGATTTTCTCGTCTTTCTAATGAGTTATCATTTGCCCTGAAATTCCCAATGGTTGATGAGATATTGAATTTTTAAGTTAAGACAAATATACCTATTTACTAGCCAACCTATACCCTGACAGTTAAGTCGGCCTCCTTATTAACAGACATGTCTTTTCATCTATTTCGCAAATACCACTATAAATACAGTGATCCGACTTCATATATCATCATCCTTTTTCGGTCAAGGACACAGTGAGAAGCAACAGCAGTTCACAGCTCGTGAACTTTCAGACATCAAGAAGGAGCCTATACGAAGCATATTTCTGAGTCTACAGCCACTGATCTGAAAGTGAATATAAGCCTGGGATCTGTGAGAGTATATGAGTCTCAGACCTGTGTGTGACTACAGCCTCGGACCTCTCTGAATCTGCAGTGGGTCAGCCTTGGTGTGAAGCTCGGATCAGTTACAGTCATCCTGTACCAGCCTCGGACTTGTCTGCAATTACAGTGACTGTAGTGGCTCGGATTCTTTTTGTTACAGCTCAGATCTGAAGTTCAGTTATCTGTGTGAAGTTCAGTCTTGGTAAAGACAGCTCAAACTATAAATTACACTCTCAGACTTGAAGTGCAGACTTATTATTGCCATACAGAGGCTCGGATTTGTTTCCTTTTGAAGTGGGTCAGACTTCTTGACCAGTACCACAGTGCTTCAGTTTGTTACAGTTTATGCTTAGACTTGCTCAGATTGTTGGTGGAATTCTTAGCTCGGATTGTGGAGGACCTTCTACCTTCAGAATTGCCTTGGGTATGCCATCATCATCCGTGGCTTGGTAAACACAGATCGTTGAAGTATGGGAGTTGTATAACAGTGGTGGAGAAACTTCTGGACAGACAAGCACAGTTCTGGAGCTGATTCGAGAACAATGAAGAATTTCATTGAAGACACTCTTGTAAGTACATTACACTTTTTCTATTAAAAAGACTAAAGGATTGGTGTCCTAGGGGTTGGTGCCTCTAAACACAAGGTTGTAGCCTTGAGAAGGATAGGGTTGAAGCCCTAGAGGTTGGAGCTTCACCAAAGTCCAAGTTGGTGCTTGGCAATAGGTAGGTGCCTGGAGCATTAAAGGGTTGGTGCCCTCACATTATTATTGTACTCAATTATTTGAAAAATGATTGAAGTCCTTCTTGATTCTTAATGAAATTATTATTATACATTTTTCTAATTATAAATGTGAAGAATCTAACTAGTAAAAATGACAATTGAAAAGAAATACTGATTCACCCTCCCCTCTCAGTACTTCCAACAATTGGAATCAGAGCCAACTTCTTCATAATCAGCCTAACAACTGGAATAAGGATTCTTAAGTCACAATGAAGAATCAGGAAGTGACAGGAAAGATTCCCTTGTTTGATGGTACAAACTTTTGTTTTTGGAAGAAGAGGATGTCCTACTATTTAATGTCCGTTGGACCCGAAGTTTGGCGATCTGTTTTGGATGGGTACAAAGCTCCTCCCACTCCCCCAACTGATCAATATGGAAGGAGAGCTTACATTCAAATGCCAAAGCACTAAATTCCATAACTAGTGGAATCATTGATTCTGAATTCACAAAAGTCATGAGCTGTAATTCTGCCAAAGATGTATGGGATAAGCTGATTGCTTTGTATGATGGGGATTCCAAAGTTAAGAAGGCGAAGCTTCAAACTCATAGAAGGCGATTCGAAAGTCTTAAAATGGATGACGAAGAAGATATTGCATCATACTTTCTCTGAGTAGTTGAAGTCGTCAACTCACTTAAAGGGTTAGGAGAAAATGTGGAAGAAAGCACAATTGTTCAAAAAGTCTTGAGATCTCTTCCAGATAGTTTTGACTCCAAAGTAAGTGCCATAGAAGAAATGAAGGATTTGGACTCCCTAAAGATGGATGAACTTCATGGAATTCTCATTGCTTATGAAATGAGAAAAGGAATCCCAAATTCCAAGAATGCAACATTCAAAGCTTCAAAATCAACAAAAAAGGGGAAGAATTGGAATACCAATAGTGATGACTCTGATACTGAAACCGAATTAGCACAATTTGTACAAAAACTAAGAAAGGGATCCAAGCTAAAAGGTAAGTATCCTCTTATTTGTTTCAAATTTGGAAGAATAGGTCATTATGTTGCGAAATGTCCTCATAAGCATGATAGTGATGATGAGGAGGATTTTAAAAAGGTGTTGTTAAAAAAGAAAGGATTTAATAAGAAGAACTTCTTCTCCAAACAAGATGATTCCGATGAAGATGAATTTGTGATCACCAAGAAGAAATCAACTAAAAATATCTTTCTTCACAAAGGAGATGATGCTGAGTCAGATGAAGAGAATGACTATGCTGGAAGCAAAGAGGTATTATTCAAGGCATTTACAAATGATAATGACTCTGAACAAGAAGGCGAAGGAAATGTGGATGAATTACTAATAAGTGCCATTGAATAAAATGAGAAATTACGAATGAAAATCATTTCTCTCAAAGTAGAAAAGGAGGAAGCAAAAAGAAGGGAAGACTTCTTGAACAATAAGCTAAAAGAGAAGGAAGAAATTTGTGAAAAACGTGAAGCTGAAATAGTATCTCTAAGGAAAGAGTTGGATCAAGTCAAAAGGAGTTGGCAAAGCTCTCAAACACTTGATAACATCCTTAATACTCAAAGACCTGAATTTGACAAATTTGGGATCGAATTCAAAGGAGAATTATCAAGTACAAAGGAAAATGTAAATGAGAAACTTCAAAGAAGCTATGATGACATTCTTTCTAGTCATCCAAAAGAGGAGAAGTCATTCCACCAAGAACAAAGGTCCACCTCTAGCAATCCAAGGAATGAAGCAAGGACAACTCCAAGGAAGAATACTACTTCAAGTCAAGGCTATTCTAACAGGTACGAAACAATTTTTCTTGGTTATTGTTACTATTGTAAAAATTTTGGTCATCAAGCTAAGTATTGCAAGGCTTAGAAGGAAAATGCATCAAGATTTAAGAGTCAACCAAGCAAGCCACTTAGTCTGAACGCAATATCTTTATCATCAATATATTCTCCACCATTATCTGAACGCAATATCTTTATCCTCTTTCCTGTCAGATTTTCAACCAGAGCCTTAAAATCCTTGAAACGATCAAAGACCTCATCCTTGGTCTATGGAAAGTAGATCCAAGTTTTCATGGAATGGTCATCAATGAAGGTGACGAAGTATTAGACACCACTAAGAGCTCTGGTCTACATTAGTTCGCAGAGGTTTGAGTGTATTAATCCTAAGATACTCTTAGCCCTACTACTACTTCTGGAGTAAGCGGCTTTGGCATACTTGCTTAGTACACACCCTCTGCAAACATCATCTCGTTTGGTGCTCAACTCTGGAACTCCTATGACGGTCTGTTTAAGAATTCTTAGAGCCCCATGGTGTAAGTGTCCCATCCTTCTGTGCCATAGCTCATTCAAATCCTTCTCACGACTGCTACCTATCAGT
This sequence comes from Pinus albicaulis, assembly GCA_034641835.2. Taxonomy (NCBI): domain Eukaryota; kingdom Viridiplantae; phylum Streptophyta; class Pinopsida; order Pinales; family Pinaceae; genus Pinus; species Pinus albicaulis. Next base: position 4,847,142 of record MU968363.1, on the reverse strand, counting down.
GCCATTGGAGATTCAAGCTGTAGCTTATACAGTTTGTTGCTCCTAACTCCAATTTGGGCCTTCTTCTTCCAACTCGGGTGTTTGAGATATGCCTTCTTGCCAATGAAGTATACGTCATAACCTTTGTTTTGTAGCTGAGATATAGAGAGCAAGTTCATCCCCAAACCTGGCACATGCAGCACATTGGTGGCCCGAAGCCTATCTCCTACTTCAGTTTGAAAAACTATGGTACCTCTTCCAACAGGGGTACATTTCGCCTTATTTCCCATGGTGATCTTGAAGTTCATTTGTTCTTCTTGGTAGCTTGAAAAACATTCTCGTATTCCCGTCATATGTGCAGAAGCTCCGCTATCAGTATACCAAACCTCTGAGGAAGCAAAGCTTGACAAACAAGCGAATTCTTCTTCCAATCTGGAAGCCAATACAAAAATGTCATGATCCATTGTTTCTTTCATGCTTTCCTCTTTCTCAGGAGAGCTGCGTGAACCCTTTCGAGTTTGCTGCTCCAGCAGCACCAAGACCACGTTCCGTTGCAGAATCTCCAACCCTATTACCCGACCTCTGCAGTAGCTGTTTTATTTCTCCTACTTATTCTTCACAATAAATTATTTACAAAAACCCTTAAGTAAACATCAAAATAAATTCTGCTGTAGTTATCACATAATTTCATAGAGAAAATAACAGTGAAATATATGCGCAAGAATCAATCACATCAACACAATTATTTTTGGACAATTATCCCCAGGGAAACCCAATGCGGGAAAACTCGTGTAGCAGATGAGGGTTTATTTATTAATCTTCAGCAACAATCTCTTTACAAGGAATGACTAGCAGAATAACTGAGAAATTTCCAAGAAAACACCTGAGATAATTTTCTCCTAACCTCTGAAGAAATTCTGACACCCACGAGGCTCTCTGGCCTCCACTGCATCACCTCTGCGTGATCCTCTATGCAGGGATTGCGTCCCAGCTGTGCTGCCTCGAGCTCTGACTAATGCTGAAACCCTCCTCTTCCTCCGCCCTGCAACTCTCCCTTTGAAATCAAATTCTAAATTTTGAAAAATCGACTTCCCTCGGGTTACTGAGTATTTGCCTGACTTATTTTCAATTGACCCACAAGTCTTCATTTATACTTTTCTTGTTGATAAATCAATGACCGTGATCTAATCTTTAATCAATGACTAAGATTAAAACAAACTATATCCTTGTCACTTTGAAGCTTCCCACCCACATTTAAGTTAATTCACTCTAATTATTTTAATTCCCTAAGTTTTAACTTAGGCTTCATTAAAAATAATAATTTATTTGAATAACTTGCATTTTGGGTGGAATTTGTCCAAACAATTTCTGGGTCTTGGAGATCTCGTGTGTTCTAGCCCCTCCACAAAATTTCGGAGCTAGAGCACATTCGATGCTACCCAAAAATCAACAACTTCTTGCTTGCCTTTCCGGTCTCGGATTTGGAATGGGACATCATCCCTTTTCCTTTCTTCACCTTGCCAACCAAGGCACAATTCTCCTCATCATTAGTCTTTGATGAGGATCCATCTCTGGTGCTCTGCCGAATTTCTTCTTGTTCCAGATCGGACCGTAGTCGCTCCCAATCCGACAAGTTATTCCTCCCATTAACAGAGTCCTAGTAGTTACGCCAGCCCTTGTGAAAATTTTTGAATGTTACTGTATGCAGAAATTCTACTGTTAGATTTGGTTATACTTAAACAAGTTATTAATGTTGAAATATTCAGATTAACATTGAAGTAAACACATAACAAACATTGACCGATTCAGATCTAAAACAAAAATACATGCACACTTAGACAAAGTGACACACAAGATTTTATGGACAACTGTCCCTGGAAAAACCCAATGCTGGAAAACCGGTCTTCTCGCTGCTGGAGGGTTTATATTATTAAGTAGTTTTTGAATACAACAAATTTGGGCACCTTACTCGTTAACCCGAGAGAAAAAGATAGATCTGCAACTAACCTGCTATTCTGAGATCAAATGATTGATTGATCCACACCCTCAAACGAGATTTACAAGACTCAGCCAATTTCTGGCCCTAGAAACCCCAACGTTGCTACTGAAGCCCCTGTGTTAGCTCTGTTAGCCTCTGCGCTGGCTTGGAGAGGGCTGCATAACCCCAGAATGGGTGACGCAGACCCTAGTTTGTCCTAGAAGGGTCTCTGCGTAACCCTGGAGGGTGTCCCCTGCAACCCAATGTTGCCCTTTTTGGGCCTGCGTCGCTGAAGCTGCTCTCTACGCTGCGCAACTGTTGCGTAACTACTGTTGCTACCTCTGCTTCTCTGCGTTGCCTCTGGTTGCTGCTCTCTGCCTCTTGCTGATTCTTGGCACTGGGATTAGACCATCCCCTTTGCCAATACTACTCCCTCTCTGCAGCTGAAACACTTCTGGAAATTCTTAGCAAACCCGCGTAGAATTCCAACTTAGTCTCAGTGCTCTGCCTCCGTGTGTGTGTTCTCCAACTTACCCCCATAGTATTAAAAGCCGGCTGGTTTGAACCGGTAATCGGTCAAACTTGCCGGTCAGGAGCCTAACCGGTCAAAAAACCCGGTCAGGCACCCCATTTCTCCTTTTTTTCCGGTCAAACGGGTCTAACCGGCTGGTTTATCAATAAACTAGCCGGTTAGCTATCACAGCGACAAAAAGGATCTACAGAAGTTGATTTGGCTAGTAATGTGTGGTTTTGGAGGGAAAAGGAGGGTTTTTGCCCTCCAAAAACACCCTCCTCAATCCTTTAAAGGCAGGGGTACCCTCTCATTTGTCTCACACATCTCATTTTGAGCTTTTGTGAGTTTGATTGAGAGCTTGGAGAGTTGAGTTTTTGCTGGAGTAGTGGAACAACATAGAGTTTGAGCTAAGTAGTAGCCATCGTGCCTCCAAAAGGCAAGGATACTGCATGGGCTCATTGTGATATGATTGATGGCAAAATGATTTGCAAATATTGCCAAAAACCTATTGCAGGAGGGGGTATTTACAGGTTCCAGCAACACTTGGCCGGGATAGGAGGCCATGTAAAGCCATGTGGAGCACCAAATGAAGTAATAGGGCATATTAGGGCAGAATACCTTCAGAAGTTTGAAACTCAAGTCACTGAACCAATAGAGAAGTTTGTGACTGGAGCACTTGCAAAGTTTGGCAGTCGAGGGTCGGGAGACTCAAGTTCAACCAACTGAGTTTGAACTTTGATCATGATTAGAAGTTTCAACTTTCAAGTGATAATGTTGATCATTAATTAGAATTTAGTAATATCATATATGTAGATTTGTAGTAGATTGTCACTGTACTATGTAGGCCAATGACCTCAATGCTCATAGCTTGTAGCATTGTTTTTGGACTTTATGGGTCATTTGGAGCCTCATTGTTTATGTATTTTTTCGATGATATGTATTGCACTCGATGCCATAATGCCATTTTGATATATTCACCTTTATATGGTATATAAATGAGCAAAATTCGCATATTTTGTCTCTATTGGCTTGGAATCATGGTTGCAAATCTTAAAAGTAGTTTTTTTTATTAAAAAATAATTATTTAATGTATTTTTTTAAAAACCGGTTCGTTTAGACCTGACCAGTACCGGTTAGACCAGTTCCGGTCCGGTTACCGGTTCATTAGGTCCACCTGTCTGATCACCGGTTCTAGTTTTTAATACTATGCTTACCCCAAGCCTTTCCTTTATACTTTTCTTGTTGGGAAACCAACGACCAAGATCTAATCTTGAATCGATGGCTAAGATTAAAAGAAAGCTTGATCCGTGTGACTTAGTCATTTTCATCACATGTTTAAATTAATTACCTTTAATATTTTAATTTTCCTAAGTTAGACTTAGGGTCCTTAATTAAAAATATTAATTAATTAATTATCTCCCAAACTGGATGGAATTTCCCAAATCCCTTTCTGGGTCTTGGAGATCTCATGTACTCTTGTCCCTCCACAAATTTTGGGAGCTAGAGCACATCCGATGCTACCCCAACACTCAAGAAAACTCAACAGCCCATGGGAAGGCTTAGAAGAGCTAGGCTCACCAAATCATCCGAGGCAACAGTGATCCCAACACTTCCAAGCTCATCTTGTCATTGAGTGAACTTTGTCAAGTGTTTTTGGATCGTGTCGCCCTTCTTCATTTTGATCTTCTTGAGCTTGTCTTTCGGTGCCAACTTCCTGTGGTCGTTGCTATTTTGATACAAATATTCGAATTATAATGAATTAATATAGGGTAAAGTTTAGGATTAATATGATATATTGATGTTTAAACTAATTGTTGATCGGTGGTTTTGAGAGGTCAACTTGGTGGACACGTCGAATGAGGAACAACCACAATTGAGCCGGCGACTGGACACGATGTTTGGACGGTGTGATAGGGCTGTGCAGAAGTGGGGACAATTGGCGTGACAAATGCGAAAAAGAGGATATGTAGCGTGACCGGAATGCAGACAAGCAGGGATATGGAGCGGAAATGGAGCAGATATGGAGCGTGATCAGAATGCGAACGAGCAGGGATGCTGTCGGTTGTTGGAGAAATGGAGATAGGATGCGGAACATGGAAGACAAGTGGTGGCAGAGCGAGTGAAGATGACGGATTTGAGGGTGGTCTGTACGAGTAACGAGCAGCAGATGCGGCGCTGTGGTGGCTCCGATAGGAAATGGAACATACAAGTTCTTAAATTGACAGAAATATGAATAGTTATATTTGTTAATTTATGAATGATGATACAATTGTATGAGGCCTTGGGCTTAAATATAGCCTTGGGTGCCTCTTGGTGAATGGGCATGACCTTTGCCTAATTTTACTAATCATTACAAAAATAATTAATTTTTAAGTAACAGACTATGTGGCACTGTGAACAGCTGTCACTGAGCGACGGTGTGAGTGATTATATGAGATTTTCTTTTTAAGCGGTGAATGTGGCTTTAGACGAACGATAGAAAGGTGACTCATTGTTCTGTCTGAATGCGGCTGTGGGGCTTGGCCAGGACCATCAACTGTGACTAATCACTTTTTTGTATTTTTTAAATTTATATATATTTTTAATTTTGTTTTTATTTGTATTTTTTTATATAATTATTTTATAGCCTTTGTTCTTTTGTGTTCGACTTTATTTTAACCCTTTTTTTTTTTCTTGGATAATAATTTTTTTAGTATTTTTTTTTTATAATTTGTTTATTATTGTTTTTTGACTTTTTATCAATTTTTTTCTTAATTTTATTTTACTTTCACTTTCTTTTTTCCTTATTTAAAAAAAAAAATTTCCCTTATTATTTTTTTTTAAACTCATTTTTTCATTTTATGCCATTTCTTTTTAATAATTTTATGGCCAAAGCCCTAATGGCGAATCTGGCAGAATGGAGAACCTACGACTATATAGCGAAACACTTGATCGCGACGACAACTACGTTGACAAAGACTTTAATGGCCAATGCCCAGGGTCAGAGAACGTGGCTCTGATATCACTATAATAAACAAGGTTCGTATACGAAACAAAATAGTTTAGAAAAACCGAAATATGTAGGTATCCATCTTAGGACAAGTAGTAATTGTATATAAGAATTGTTGAATGTACAAAATATGCGTGGAATGATTACAGTGAGGGCTCCCTTATATACCTAGGCAGGTGCCCTTTCATGAATGGTCATGTCTCTAAGACATGGCTCTTCATCTAACTAACTATTAGTTAATTAATTATTATTATATTTATATTTACATTTATTATGTTTATATGAATTATATTCATAACATGGTGTAGTTGGAAATTCCTCCCTAGTTGAGAGGAAGTTTTAAAATTGGCAACTATAGGATGAATTTTCCCAAGGAGAAGCCCAACAACCCCAAGGGGGAAAGTTTCTTCCTCATCAAAAATTTAAAAATTGGTCAAAGGAATTTTCTAATTTGTGTTTGTTAAGTCGGCTCAGTGAAAGATGACATGTCGGCCCCACCAAGAGTAATTGGTCCTACTAAAACATGTATAAGTACACCATTGTTGACTCCTCATTTGCCATCATCCATCACAACACATGAGTTTGATCTGATCTGAAATTCACAGGTTGACTTCACACGTGCGAAGGAGAGATGGAGTTAGGACCTGCTTTGACTTTTCTGTTTTGGGAATGCTTTGACCAACGTTGACCTACTTTGGCTTGGGCTGTTCTTATGTTTGATCGAGATTTTCTGTTTGGTTGGAGGCCAAAATTTGTGGGAGAGTTTGAATCTGTTTGACCACCGAATTCTGGGCTGTTGACTGAGTTTGGCCGTAGGTCCTATCTATATTTTTGATCGCAAAGTGACTGGGATTTTTGACTGAGATTTTGCTACTGTTTTGACTGGGTTTTACTGAGCAAGGAAGGCCAAGTCTACTGTTAGGTTGACTGAACTTTTCTGGGCAGGTTGATTGTTGACTTTGGCTAGTTAGGGCAAACTGTTGATTACTCCTTCAAAGGTTGAAAATTGTAGACTGCTCTATTTGACTATATTTGACTTTATCTCTCTTTTTTTATTGTTTTTGGATTGGTTGACTTGGAGAGTCAAAGATTGACTTTGACTGGTTATTGGATGTACTATTGAACTGAGGTTTTTCATGCTGAACTTTGATTGACTAATAGAAGAAGAAGAATTGATCAAAGGGCTTTACCCCTTGTGGGGTTTTTCCTGGTCTTTGACCAAATCTCTATTTCTCATTGTGCTTGGTTATATTCTACTGTGCAGTTATTGTTTACTATTCTATCTATAATTGCTTATTTGTTATTGGGATGATTGAAATTGGAAGAATTTGTTTAAAGTGATTATAACAACATAGAACACTGTGGAAAGTTAACAGGAAGGAGGCTGACTTGACTATGTTTAGATCCAAAAATCACAATTCAAAAATTCAAATTTTCTTCTTTAAAACGTCACAATTGGATTTTGACTCAAAATAAATTTTCTTTTGATTCTAGCATTTAAAATATGCTTTAAAGTTTACAATGATAAATACAAGTACATCAAGTGACCAAAGATATATTATAAAGACCGACCATAGTTACAAATTCATCATGGGCTTGGAACTTGTGCCTTCTTTGCATGGAGCTTCACTTGCATGGTCAAGTCTTGTCAAAATACCTTCTCTTCTTTCCGCTTCTTGTAGCTCAATTCTTATGCGAGCAACTTCTATTGATTTGTCAAATTCATGATTCCTTTCTTGCATCTACTCCTTCTGCCTTTCCTTTTCTGTTCCGAGCCTGTTTATTTCTTTTAGAGCTGTGTCAAGTTCTTCTTGATTTTGAATAACTTCTGCTTCAAGTCTCTTATTTTTCTTCCTTGTTTTCTTAAGATCACTTAAGGCACTGATCAATTCTCTTTCTATGTCTACCTCTTTGTTATGAATAAAATAATATAAATAATGTAAACTATAAATAATGATTAGTTAATTAGTAATTAGGTTGAAGAGGCATGTCTAAATGGGACATGACTATCTATGAATAGGCACCTGTCTAGTATATAAGCAGGTCCCACGCTTTCAATTGTATCAATCATTCATCATACATTTTATATATAAAATATTTGTATCCTCATGGATATTTTCATATTCCAAGTCTTCTGGAGTATTTAACTTGAGGTACGAACTTTGTTCGTTCCATTTGGTATCAGAGCAGTTCGAGCCTCTGGCCGCTCAACCGTTGCACAGAGCTGTGTTCTCCAATCTAGGTCCTTGACCATCGAAAGTCGTCAACCTTGTTGTCATTGAAGCGTTCACTATCAGTTTTGGACTTTCTCTAAATTGCCATCTAGGCGTTTGGCAACTAAAAAAAAAAGAGAAGAGTGCATATATCTATAGGAAAAACAAGGAAGAATTAAAAAATTAAAATTAAAAAATAGATATTTATAAAATTAAAAAAAGAAAAGAAAAAAAAAGAAAACAAATTTAAAATTATTAATAAAAAATTTATGTTAAAAAATTACATGCGGCCACAATTCGTTGTTCGCTCAGCCCTTTTGCAACCCCCATTGTAATAGTAGTGCGGGCTACCAAAGTGGCCGACCAGTTGCCAGAACAACCATTCCGCTGACACCTGCCGCCGCACACAACCCTACCGACCATTGTTCGGCCAAGCCACCGCCACTGTCCAGCGCACTGAGCTCTCGTCCGCTCTCTATCCATTTCGCTATCGTCATGACCAACGCCATATCGCCGTCCCACTACCGTCGTGACCAATGCCATATCGCCGTCCCTCTGCCGTCGTGAGCCCCAATGTTCCTCTGCTGTCATAACATCGTTGTGACTTCGTCCGCAACTCTATCACCACTTCCCCACCAAAGCTACCATACCACCCTCACAGTTTCCACCAACAATTACACTGTCAAACATTGTGAAAATTAAAAACGTTCATTAGGTTCCGATTTCCAATTTGAGGCCTGGTGTTATCAACTGAACTGAGGAAATGAATTGAAACCCTTCTATTGGGTCAGCATGTTCGAGTTATTTGGAAGCCTTTTGGAGTAGATTTGGAATCATTTGGAAGCCCTATAAAATTGTCTACGTCCACAGTTGCTTGCGTCCACTGTGTTCGCTCCCTTTCCATTGTGCTTCCACCCATGCTCATCCCAATACGACCACCCAACTGCATCCGACCATAGTCCCGACCATCTCTTTTATCTCTGCCCCCAAATGTCATACCTGCAGTCAAGACTCCAACGCCTAACGTAAGTCACCAAATTATACACTATAGTTATATATATTAAGTCAAGGTTATTATAAATACAAATTATATAGTTATTAATATATATATATATATATATATATATATATATATATATATATATATATATAATATCCATGTAAAGTATAAAATACAAAAATGGATCAAATTATATTAAAACAATTTTTTTTTTGGAACATTTAGATATTCAAGACCAAAAATGGAGTCTAACTCGAAAATAAAAGAGGGAAGATTTTTAGAAACCTTACCCAACGACGCTAAAGTGCTATTTAAATTTAAAGGAACTCTCACGGGAGAAGATGTCACTATTGCTATATCACCCGCCGAAGATAAAAATTATATAAAGCCTAAAATCGCCAACCAATTGGTGATTCCCGAGTTAAATATAGTAAAAAAATTAGACTTTTTTAACAAAAAACAATGACTTAAAAATTCTATAATTAAATATCGGGGATTATAACTTTATCTCTCAATTTAACGTGAAAGCCTTACTTTTTGACGATAGTGACTTTCTGTTGGGTTCACCCTGGATGAAAACTCTAGGGTCCTTTATCCTAAATACGAAAAATAAGTTTTTGACATTCTCCCACAAAAAGAAAAAAATAATGCTACAGGATGTTCCCTTGAAGCCAAATTCAGTGACGCCTGAAGACATACAAGAAATCTCATAAGTAATTCTTCAAGAAAGTAAAAGGCGATACAAGATAGGCAAAGAGAAGTTGACAAGATCACCACTGACAAAAATGAAGAAGTTTCTCGACTTAAAGACCACAGTGAAAAACTACTGACGCAAATCAAGAAGCTTAAGAAGGACAAAAAGTCATTAAAATACAAGTTAGAACAACTTGCTCAAGAAGTATCGAAGTCTCTAGTCGTAACAGTTCAGGTTGAAGATAAGGCAACAGATGCTGATCCAGTGAATGTCACAACTCAAGAAGAAGACAAGCAAGTTGAAGAAAATACACACTTAGATGTTGCAGTTCAGAGGATGAACATCCCTAGTGAAGGTTCTGTAACTAACTCAACAACATTCTCGCGAGCAGAAAATCAAAAATTTGCCACACCTAATAAGGGAAAGTCAAACCAAAAAGGTTCCCTATTGACATTCGAATCACGAGAGTAGGAAACTCAATCAAGCTACGTATTCAGAACAGAAACAACAAACTGATGTTGCGAAGAATACTAATGTCAGTGAAAACCACTCATGTGATAACAATTCATCAAAAATTCCCAGTTGCCGTAAGATTCCACGGAAGATTAATTTAGGATGGTCTGATCCCTTCTCAGCACGACAATTTTGTTTGTCACTTGGAGGATCATATCAAATTGTATCGACAAAGATGACTGTCCCAAGGCAAGAAGACATTCGTAGCGGAAAAAGAGATCAAGTAGAAGACATTCGTAGCAGAAAAAGAGATCAAGCGCTTTCATCAGCAAGCTTTGAGGACAAAGCTTTTTGAGGAGGAACACAATGTTATGAATAAAATAATATAAATAATGTAAACAATAAATAATGTTTAGTTAATTAGTAATTTGGTTGAAGAGGCATGTCTAAATGGGACATGACTATCCATGAAGAGGCACCTGCCTAGTATATAAGCAAGCCTCTCGCTCTCAATTGTATCAATCATTCATCATACATTTTATATATAATAATATTTGTATCCTCATGGATATTTTCATATTCCAAGTCTTCTGGAGTATTTGACTCGAGGTACGAACTTTGTTCGTTCAACTCTTCTTCTTCTTCATCGTTGTTAGGTTCTTTGTTTTGAGTATCTGATCCCATGAAGAGTGCTCTATCTGAACCATGATTATTATCATCATCTTCATCTTGATCTGCATGCTTCTTGAAGGAAAGATTTTGAAGCTACTCCCAAAGCCTTTTGGTTGAGGAGCACTGACCAATTTCAGTTTTCATAGAATTTGGCGAAGCATGTAGAATGACATTCATTGCTTTTGTATTGTACCTTCTTGATTCATTTATAGATGTGTTTTTAGAAATAACTAAATACCATACATCACATCCAAGAGCTCCCAAATAGGCTTCCATTCTATCTTCCCAAAGTTCATAGCTTGTTCCATCGAACAAAGGAATTTGACCAACCTATTTCTCTTCATCAACTGTAACAGATTTTGAAATTAGTGCAATGTCGAAGACTTCCTTTGACTGTTTAGAGGTGTGCTTCCTTGCTCTTCCCATATCTGATCTCTCGAGATCTGACTTCCCACTGTTAGGCTGCGATGGAATGAACCTACTGTGATACCAATTGTTGGAAACACCGAGGGGTGGGGGGGAGGGGGGGTAACAGGACCCTCTGCTCATAAACAACAGTTTCAAGTCTCCTCTTGCCAATACATAGTTCACCTATATCCCATGGTTGTGACTCACTTAAAGTGTTCCACAATGAAATAACCATCCTGGTTGCCCATATTATCTTGCTTGCAAAAAGGGCTATTACAACCATAAACATTAAAGATAACCAAGACTGAGTCTATCAGTCTCGGGCTCAAGTGAGCCATTCCATCTTTACCCATAGTCATGAAAAGCACATCATAAGAACCCATTAAAATTCAATAGGTAGGCATATGAATAATACACAACCAACACAACCAAAATCACCAATTAATTCCATGAACATGTAGCGCATAGACAAAGATGTCAATTCAGCAAGAAGACATTATAAGTGCATAATCAGGAATATCCTTTTTCATTATATAAAATGAATTACATTTGAAGTCTTAAACAAAGGAAACTTATCTGATCAAGATCAATAGCTGCATGAAACTGTTGAATGGTGAGCCACTTTCCACCCAACCATAGGCTCAATTGACTACTCTATTCTTTGCGCTAGCTACCCCGACCTAGACCATGAAGCCATGAGATGAAATTTTTAACTCAATAATTAATGGTGGAGTCATGAAGGCCACTCTCATTCATCAATTCAAAGTCAGCAAGTTCCCCTTAAACCTCAAAGAGCCAAGAGTTTGCATGCCCATGGGTGTCTTTTTTTAGCTGTCTTGCACAACACAAAGGAAGTGCCTTCACTACCCACTAGCCCCTCCGTGATCTTCCCTATCTTAGTGCTCAATTCCCTATCTAGCAAGCATCTAGAACACTTCTCAATAGCTTAGGATGGGAGACTTGCCATTAAATTTCTCATGCTAGGATAAGATCTATCTAATCCCTCACTGCATTATGAAATTTTCAAACTGAAACACTACTGCAGTGATAGATTTATTTCGCCTACTTATTTATGATAAGTTATTTACAAATTTTCTTCCAGGAAATTCTGAAATAAACACAACTGCGGTATTCACTTAACCATAAGCAGAAAATAGAGAAAAACACATATAACGCAATAGAAACAATCACATGAACACAATTATTTTTGGACAATTGTCCCCGAAAAAACCCAATGCGGGAAAACTGGTGCAACAGATGAGGGTTTGTATTATTCTTCAGTGAGGAAAATCTTTTACAAGAATTAGACGAGCAGACTTCTAGGATACACCTGAGATAAATTCTCCCCGAATCCTTTGGGAGAATTTCTGACACTAGGAAGACACCCTAGCTCCCTCTGCGTCACTCTGTGTGATCTTCTGCGCAATCCCTGCGTTGGACTGCGTCACTCTTATTAGAATAATGCTATTTTAGAGTTTACTGCTCATCTATGATTGTAATTAGCAGTTTCTTGTTAGAAACTTGCTGTTTCTATATTCTTAGTAGAAACTTGGTGTTTCTACTTTCTTAGTTTGTAATTAGCAGTTTCTTGTTAGAAACTCGCTGTTTCTATTTTCTTAGTAGAAACTTGCTGTTTCTGTTTCTACAGTGGTATTATTTATTGAGCTTCACTGCTCATTGTAAATCAATTCATAAATCTATTCATTCATTGATTATGGTATCAGAGCTCAGGTATTTTTTTTGAAATAATTTTTCAATATTTGAAAAATTCTGTGCTTCATTTCGAAACGACTCTCTAGAAGTCTGAAATTTTTTTTTGGCGTCACAATTTATGAGCCGCCATTTTTTCTCTACGATTCTTTCTTTGGTGGGTCGTTTTCTGCTGAGTATTTCGTGGGATAAAGACTCCTATCAGTCATATCTATCCTGTACGTGCTGCTGAGTTTGGTTACTGGTCCAATGTGTTGAATTTCTGTCCAATATCAGTCCATCTTGTTGGTTGAACGTGGAAGCTGCTAGTGCAATTTGCATATGACTGGGATGAGTTATTAAAGGCTGAGATGGGTATTGTTTTTCTACAGTAGATTGAATTCCAAACTGCTATTTTGGCAGAATCGAGGTATGCACCCATTTTTTTGTGGCTGGATGAGCATTTAAATGTCCAGTAGATTTTTTGTCCAGATCAGCCGCCATCTGCATTAAAATTCGTTCCAGATTCCCTGGTCGTTTTGTGTGTCTTGGGAAACGTGCAGATGGCCTCACTAACCAATCTGATGTTGGAAGGCAATCAACGCTTTAATGGCAACAATTATAACATCTGGAAACAGAGAATGTTGACCATTTTTGAATATAGGCGTCTTGACTAGCTCGTTTTGGGCACAGAGCTTCGTCCTGGTACACTTGGTGCAGATCAAGATAAGTTTGATGATCGAAATCGAGAGGCTGTTATGTTTCTCAAACTCTCTGTAACTGATGATTAGTTACCACAGATCCCTTCCGGCAAGACAGCTGCCGAAATCTAGAAACATTTGAAGGAATTGCACAAGACATTTGACAAGAGCAGAGCTTTCTTTCTAAAGAATCGGTTGTTCTCCATCATGATGGACGAACATATATCTTTACAAGAATATCTTAACAAGATTAAAGCCATTCAAGATCAGCTTGAAGCCATTGGCCGGACCATGGAGGAAGAAGATATGGTAGTCATCACCTTGAAAAGTCTACCAAAATCTTATGAACACTTTATAGAAACTCTCAACATTACCTCCACTAAAGTTGATCTGAAGTTTCCAGAGCTATGCACCAAAATCCTGTAGCAGGATCGTTGGAAACAACAGTTTGGTAGTGATGCTTCATCAACCTCCTCAGAAAATGCTTTTACTGCCAAATATCAATCCTCTCTGTCATTTCAGAAGATAGGTTCTTCTCAGTCTTATGATCCTGCTAAGAAGAAACATGTGCAGTGTAATTACTGTCACAAGTTTGGTCATTTGAAGAAAGAATGCCGACAGAGGATTGCTTCTGAACAGAAGAAGCAGGGAGGGTCTCATCAACAAGCAAATGTTGCAGAACATTCCGAGTAGAAGGAATCTGCCTTTTATGCCTTTATGGCTAAAAGGTACTCAGATCACGCCCCGTCATCTGCCTGGTACATTGACTCTGGTGCATCACGTCATTTCTCTCACAGGCGTGACTGGTTTATTGACTTCTCATATTTTAGTGATTCTGTGGTCTTCGGCGGAGGTGAGGAGTACACGGTGGTTGGCAGAGGTACAGTTCAGATCCAGTTTGGTGGGCGCACACTCATCTTCCTAAATGTGTACTATGTTCCTGGTATGGAAATTAATCTGCTGTCTGTCAGCCAGATTATGAGAAACTCTCCTCAGCTCGATGTGGTGTTCAGTGCGCACAAGTGCTCCATTATTGATAGGGACACTCGGCTTACGGTTGCTGTTGGCCTAGAGGATCATGGTTTATATAGGCTTCTTGACATTGGTGATTCCCTAGAAGTGGCTCTAGCAGCTCGTGTTTCTCCCATCAGCACTCTGTGGCATCAGAGATATGGGCATTTAAACATTCAGTATCTCTCTCAACTATCTCGGGAGGGACTTGTGTCAGGGTTACTTGATATTCAGACACAACATTTGGGAGTGTGCGGCGCCTGTCAAGCTGGCAAGCAACATCGGTCTTCATTCAAGGATGGATAATCTTGGCGCGCATCTAAGGTACTCCAGTTAATCCATGCTGATATTTGTGGTCCTATGAATACATCTTCAGTTACGGGTTGCAAATATTTTTTGCTCATTGTAGATGATTTCAGTAGAAAAATGTGGGTGTACTTTCTAAAACATAAATCTGAGGTATTTAGTATCTTTCAGAAGTTTAAGTCCTTAGTTGAAAAAGGGTCTGGCTGTAATATCATAACTCTTAGGACAGATAATGAGGTGGGGGGGGGTGGAATTTTGTTCTTCTGCTTTCTCCAACTTTTGTGATACCCATGGCATCAAACGCCAATTAACCACACCCTACACTCCTCAGCAGAACAGTGTTGTAGAACGTCGCAACCGTACGGTTGTTGAAATGGCTCGTTCTATGTTACAACATAGGAGTGTTCCGAACAAAGTTTGGGCGGAAGCAATGTTTACTGCAGTCTATCTTCTTAATTGATCACCTACTCAGGCTGTTAAAGGGAAGACTCCAGAAGAGGTTTGGTCTGGTCGAAAGCCTAAGATCAGCCATCTCAAAGTTTTTGGCTCAGTTGCATATGTTTGGATTCCCAGTGCTAAGCGCTCTAAGTTGGATTCCAAAAGCCAGAAACTCATGATGACAGGGTATAGTGATCACCACAAGGCCTATAGGTTGATAGATATAGACACTAATCGTCTTATCTTCAGTCGGGACGTGGTATTTGATGAAGACAGAGGGTTCTTTCAGTCCCTTCCTTCTGAGCAGTGTTCTGAGGATCAGCCTCACAGTGTTTTTCTTCTGTTAGGTCCACCTGATGGGAGGGATGATGCAACATCAGTCTTTGATGATGCAGTACCTGAGCTTCCTCCGGAAAATAATCCTCCTCTTGTTGCTCCTATTGTTCCTGAGCCTCCTCCACCTCCTCCAGATATTGGTTCTTCTACTCTCCGGCCTAAATGGTGGGCTAAAACTATTGGTGATCTTCGGGATAATGAACTCCTTGAAGGTAGAACTTTCAGAAATAAGAGCAAACAATAGCCTACAGTAAATTTTGCTCTTATGGCTAACATACACAGTGTTTTTGAGCCTCAAACCTATTCAGAGGCTAAGGGCATACTTGAGTGGGAACAGGCTATGGAGGCTGAATTCCAGAGTCTTCAGAAGAATCACACTTGGACCCTTTCTGATCTTACTGCAGGGAAAACACCCATTAGCTGCAAATGGGTGTATAAAGTGAAATACAAAGCTGATGGAATCCTCGACAAGTATAAGGCTCGTCTTGTTGCTTGAGGATTCTCACGGAAAGAAGGCATAGACTATGAGGAGACCTTTGCTCCTACAGCCAAGATGAGTACCATACGGCTTGTCCTTGCCTTAGCAGCTCAGTTCAATTGGACAGTCCATCAGATGGATGTAAAGAGTGCTTTTCTGAATGGTGACTTACAGGAAGAAGTCTACATGACGCAGCGTCCAGGATTCAAGGTTGCTAATCAATCACAAAAAGTTTGTAGATTAGTGAAAGCACTCTATGGTCTGAAACAAGCCCCTCGGGATTGGTACATGAAAATTGATAAGTACCTAACAGATCATGGTTTTCAGTGGAGTCCATCTGATGCAAACCTGTATATCAAACATACTGGTGATGATATTTTGTTTGTGGTTGTCTATGTGGATGATCTTATTATTATTGGTAGTTTAGCACATTTGATCCATGGGATCAAACAGGATTTGTGCAGCACTTTTGATATGACAGATTTGGGGCTTCTTCATTATTGTTTAAGGGTGGAAGTTTGGCAGACTGAGAACAACATCTTTCTCTCTCAGTCCAAGTATGCCAGAAATCTTGTGGAAAGGTTCAGAATGCAAGATTGCAAACCTGCCACGACTCTTATGGAACCAGGGCTCAAACTTTCAGCTCAGTCATCCTCACCACTTGTGGATGAAACTTTATTCAGGCAGTTAGTGGGCAGCCTCATCTACCTTACTGCCACTCGACCTGATATCAGTTTTGCAGTGAGCTACATTTCACGCTTCATGTCAGCTCCTAAAGCTGATCATTGGATAGCAGCAAAGTGTGTGCTGCGTTATGTAAGAGGAACCCTTGATTATGGACTTCTGTACACTCGGAGTTCAGATCCTACACTCAGTGGTTACACAGATTTAGATTGGGCTGGTTTGGTTGATGACCTTAAATCTATAGCTGGGTATGTGTTTAGTCTGGGATCCGGCGCTATCACATGAGCTAGTAAGAAGTAGCAGGCAGTGGCTCTCTCCTCGACAGAAGCAGAATATCGGGGAGCAGTTAAGGTATCTTGCGAGGTAGTTTGGCTTCGACGTATGCTTGCAGATATGCATGTTTTCCAGGCAGGTCCTACTCCCTTGTTTTGTGATAATTAGGGAGTGCTCAAACTCGCCAAGAATCCAGTCTTCCATGAACGAACAAAGCATGTGGAAATTCATTGTCACTACATTTGCCAGCTTGTTGAAGACGGATCCATTCAGTTACTATATGTTCCCACAAAGGAGCAACCAGCAGACATCTTCACCAAGCCTCTTGGTCCTGATATGTTTGTAAAATTCAAAGGGTCTATAGGTGTTGTAAATAGATTGAGCATTAAGGGAGGGTATTAGAATAATGCTATTTTAGAGTTTACTGCTCATCTATGATTGTAATTAGCAGTTTCTTGTTAGAAACTTGCTGTTTCTATATTCTTAGTAGAAACTTGCTGTTTCTACTTTCTTAGTTTGTAATTAGCAGTTTCTTGTTAGAAACTTGCTATTTCTACTTTCTTAGTAGAAACTTGCTGTTGCTGTTTCTACAGTTGTATTATTTATTGAGCTTCACTGCTCATTGTAAATCAATTCATTCATTGATTAACTCTACGTGGGGACTCAGTGCTGCTGCTCAGTGCTATCCTCTGTGGCCCTCTACATCTTCTCTTGCCTTTCTCTGCCTCTGCTGACTTCCCCTTCCTTCTTCTGCCTCTGCAACTCTTCCTCTGAAATCGAATTATATTCCTTCAAAATCGATTTCCTTCGGACACTGAGTGTGTGCCCGGATACTTTCCAAATGTCCCTCAAGCCTTCTCTTATATCTTCTCATTGATGAATCAACGACCTAGATTAGATCTCTAATCAATGGCTAAGATTAAAACATGACTTGATCTTTGTTCTCTAGAAGATTCTCACTTAGTTTTATTGATACCCTTTAATTATTTAATTTCCCTACGTTTAGACTTAGGGACCATATTAAAATAATTAATTATTTTAATAAAACATTAACTGAGTGGAGTTTCCACAAACTGTTTTTGGGTTCTTTGGAATACTGATGTCCAAGCCTCCTCACAAAATATGAGACTTGGAACACTTTCCAATGCTACAAAAATCAACATACATTACCATCTGTTGAGACTGGAGAGCCTCCTCTGCCCTCTAATGGTGGTTGACTGGAGAGCCTCCTCTTCTCTATTTGATGTTGTATCAAGGCTAGTTCAGAAGCTTCTAGTCAGATCCCAGAAATCTCTCGTTGTACTTTGCCCATACTTTGCCCATACTTTGGATGGAGCGATTGGGTACGGATCCCACTTAACTTCCTAATTATGGGAGTTGTGGCTCTACTACCAACTCCTTCTGCATTAGTTATTTCTTGGGTAAAATTGACAAATTTGGATATTCAAAATATTTGGCTGAACCAAATAGTTTAATGACAGGGAATATATCCATGGTTGGGTTTGCTACCATGTTCCCCCTTTATGTATTTCCTCTATCATGGCTTCTCATGGTATCTATCATGTCTCCACCTCTTCATCAGTTAGCATTTTACATTCAAAATATAATTAAAATTGTTCTGGGTCTTTTAACTGGTTCACATTTACATGCCCATACAAGCCGTTAACCTGATTGATTACAATGTCAGTGGGGGATTAAAGGATGGGGTGTTACATGATTTTTTTTGGTCCTGTTATTGTGTTTTCTACGAAGGTGTTTTTGCTGCCAAATTTGTTGGATGTAGTTTTGGCATTATTTTTTCTGGAGAGGTTGTTTCCTCGTGAATTTTTGGGAGGGCTTATATTATTAAAAAGTCCTTTTTAAGGGGAAATATATCTGGAATTATGGAAGAGTGACTGGTATTGAGCTTCAAATTTCCGTGTGATTTCAACATCCTGTGTCATGTTTTTCAGGTATGAAACTATTGGAGATTGATTAAGAGGAAACTTTATGCCTTGCAAAAATTGATGAACACATGCATCTGATTTCCAATTTACAGAAATGAGAATAAATTGTTACCCTTATGGTTGAACTTTTGCACTTTCCTAGTACTGATTTTTAATGACTTGAGAATTGGGATAGTTGCTTTTATGCTCTTATCAGAAACTGTGACTGCACACTGGCATTATTAATCTTGTCCTTCTAAAAAAATCTAATGATTTTATTCAGATTCACCATCTCCATGGATCTATGGTATTAGAAAATAATCGTGATCTACAATCGACCTACCTCGATTGCTGTTCTTTAGTGTTGTATCTACAATTTTATTTCAAAGCAATTTTTCACATGGACATCTAGAAAGTGATTAGATTCCTTTTTTTTTGGGGAAGGGGTTTAAATCGGCAATGTCTTTTGTGTTTTAGTGAATTTTTGCTGGAGTCAAGCATGTGATGTATGGGAATATCTAAGGCTTTTAAATAATGTTGCTAGGTTTATTTTAATCACTTGTTTTATTGACATGTCATTTCATTTTAATTTATTTTATTTTGGTGATGCAGGCTTTTACTCTAGCATTTGCAGAGTGTAACGCAAATTCGACAATGAAGCTCTCATGCCTCTCTTCAATTAAAGACATGCTTTTTCTTGTAAATTACATATTCTGTGAAACCTGTAGTGGATACCTTCATATGGATCTATTTTTATGGTTGATTTTCTAAGTAATGCTCTTATCATAGGAGATCAAACTAATAATTGCCAAAATTGATAAGGGATGTGCTTTTATCCCATTTATTCTATTGGAATTTGTTTGGAAAAATTATTTTTGTTTTCAACTGATGTTGTTTACTACCAATCTCATTATGCTTGAGAGTGTCATATTATAAGTTCTCTTCATGCATGTTCATAATTCCCTTTGCATCTAATTTTTATAATCAAGGAGGGAATACACGTTATTTTTGTATGCAGGATGTACAAGATAGTCTTCTTCTAGTATTTCAAAGGGAATGGGTCAATTTGCTTCCGAAGCTGTTATGGGAGTTGAGGCATGACAACCCCGATACATCCAAGGTATGGGTTATAGCATCCTAGCATTTTTTGGTAATCAGTTTTGTTTAAAATAACTATATTAATTTTGGGAGACAGTTTAGTGATTCATATTGCCTTAAAGAGTGATAGATTCAAGTCATGATTGTTAATTCCACACTTTTGCTTAGTCAGTTGGTTGATGGTATCAGTTGCTATCAATTCTAGTACCATTATGTATACCAAGGAATTAAATTGTTTGATGTCATCTCAAATGTATGAAAGTAGATTCCACTTCTGGTTTATCAATGTGCTTAGTGCTTTAGATTTTAAATTTCTCTTCGGGGTTAGTTTCAGCCTTTTTGTTGCATAGGAGTGCTCTTGCCCCTCTTGCTTCCACTTTGGAATCACAGTCCGAATAGTAGTGCTACATGATTGATTTAGGGAGCATGCTCCTCCTTATTGCTGAAAGCTGTCCTTTGGAAAATGTCTGGAGGAAGGTTGGTGGCCACTCAGGAAAATCATTCCCATCCCTAGTACTCCTCTCATTTTGTAGTAAGTGTCTGCTAGCCAAATGGGGAATCCCTATGAGAAACTTGGAACTTAAGATTTGTATTTCAAGTTGTTAATTTTGGGCAACTAGGTCCAAACTCCATATTGTGATGCTCATATGACGATGCCAATATTTTTATTGGATTCCTCTTTCGGAGAGGTGCAAGATCGATCTAAAGATCATCTTGATCGGATGAGCAGAACATTTATTTTGAATTAATTCCGCTTATGTGCAAGGTTGGCCAGAATTGTAATGTAGGCTTGGAGCCCCAACAGATGTGTCACACACCCTCATAGATGTATATATATTGGTCAACGTTGGAGGTCATTTTCACCATCACTCAACACATACTTCTCTCTTGTATCTGATTGGTTCGATCACACATTTGGAGGCTTCTCTTCTCTCACACGTGGGAAAACAGTAGCTAGGGTTTTCTTATTTGATCTAGGGTTTTAGCACAGCTTTGAACAACGTTGACTTTGGTCAACACTTGGTCAACTTGACCTCAAACTCTCCCAAAACTTCGATCTTTGCAGTTCGCATTTTTTGGCACAAAAAGCGAGGCCGGATGTTGACCTTTGACCATGCTGCGTTGAATTTTTGTTGTTGCTATTCTGCGTTGACCGTTGACTGGACAACGTTGAGTTTTGTTGACTTTGGGTTGATTGTTGTAGAGCTGTCTTGAGGGTTGTGTGACACTTCTGGTTGGCTGACCGTGAGGAGACTTTGCTGGTTGAAGCATTCTGTTGACCGTCATAACGCACCACAACACATATATTTTGCTGATCAAGTTAAGTGTATTTTTTGGCTTGTCTTTTGTCGATCTATTGGCATGTTCTATCAGCATTTTACTTTCTAGTACCATTATGTATACCAAGGAATTAAATTGTTTGATGTCATCTCAAATGTATGAAAGTAGATTCCACTTTTGGTTTATCAATGTGCTTAGTGTTTTAGATTTTAAATTTCTCTTCGGGGTTAGTTTCAGCGTTGTTGCATAGGAGTGCTCTTGCCCCTCTTGCTTCCACTTTGGAATCACAGGCTGAATAGTAGTGCTACATGATTGATTTAGGGAGTGTTGACCACTGGAGTGCCACCTGATGATAATGTGAAGACTCTATGCCCAAAGATGAACCAGAGGACACGTGTTCCATTAGATATCATCAGTTCAACATAGTTTTTAAAACTTTACTTTTTCTTCTTATCATTTTCTTCTACAGTCAAATTCCACAGCCCCACGGGGATATTGTATAAATGTCACTAGCATGATGAATAAAGCCCTGTAACAGGCGTAGGATGTTGGGACTTGATCAACAAGCGAGTACACCTTGGAGTGTGTTTTTTTACTTGGTCAATTATTCCTTCTTTTTAGCGGCGAATAATTTTCTAGGTTTTTTCACTCATTGCATTACCCCAAGGCCGGGGTGACGACTTGAAGGTTGAGCCCCTTACGCATCTTAGTGTCTAGAGTCAATGAACAAAATGGTGTTGCTGAAAGGAAGAATAAGTCTATTGAAGAAGGCATTAAAACAATGCTCCTCGATCAAGACCTACCAAAATTCTTATGGGGAGAAGCAACCAAGACAGCCTTATACATTCAAAATAGAAGTCCCCATAGAAGTCTCAAGAATATGACTCCCGAAGAAGTATTCACAGGGAAGAAGCCTGGTGTGGATCTCTGAATCTTTGGAAGCCCGGCCTACATCCATGTTCCAAAGGACAAGCGAAAGAAGTTGGATTCTATAAGCATCAAAGGAATATTCATTGGATATAGTCTCTCGTCAAAAGCATATATAATCTACATCAAGGAAGGAAGACATATTGAAGTAAGCAGGGATGTCATATTTGATGAAAATCAAGCGTACAAGAAATCAAAGGATATCCCCATTGGTTCCGATGATGAAGAATCTCCTAGATTCGAAGAAGAAGAAGTACATGATGAAAACCCTACTACAAATCAAGAAGAAGAAGCAGGACCAAGTGAGCCTATTTAACCTGTGATCATCCCGACCACAAGGAAGAGGCCAAATTGGTTGAAAGCTACTTTGGAAGATGCCGAAGGACATGAAGTTGCAAAAGACCAAAGAGATATTTTGGGTATGCTGCATATATGACAAAGTTAATTCAAGCTGAACCATCTACATTTGAAGAAGCTGCTCATCAAGAATTTTGGAAGAAGGCGATGCAGGAAGAATATCAATCCATTATGAAGAATGTGGTTTGGGAAATCGTTCGTAGACCTAGTGACAAATTGGTTGTCGCATCTAAATGGATCTACAAGATCAAGCACATTGTTGATGGGAGCATAGACAAGTACAAAGCAAGATTCATGTTGATTTATGGTAGCATCGTATGTGCTCTAGCCTTGTAACTTTGTATATAGACGAAGACACATGTATTCTATAATACCCAGAAAGGATTTTGGAAAATTCCACTTAGAGATGGTTTAATTAAAATAATTAATTGTTTTTTAATGTTTTCCTAAGTCTAAACTTAGGGAAGCTGATTAACTAAAGGAAATTAATTAAATTAAGTGTGAATCTTCTAAATAAAGTCATGGACCACCTCCAAGTTAATCTTAGCCCTTAATTATGTTTTAATCTTGGCAGTTGAAGGGTCAACGAAAGATTATAAGGAGGGTGAGGGGCCTATGAAAATATTGAACACATTGAGCATTTGGCATTTTTGAGCTTGTGAGAGAGACACAACTTGGTGATTAAGATCGAATCATTAGGGCAGGGTTTGCTAAGTGATTTGATTCAGTGATCAGTTCCAGAGAGGGGCAGATGCAGTAACTGGTCAGGAGGACCATGAGTACATTTCAGAGAGAGAGGTAGTAGTGACGCAGTAGAGGCAGCATAGTCATCTGGAGGGGTGACGCAGTTTGTGAAGGGAATCACACATAAGTGACACAATGCCTTCTAGATTTAGTTTGGAGATAGCTGGAAGCTGGGGCTTTTGAGCCAGGAGGGCCAAAACTCAGATTCAGATCAGCTTGATCATTTGCATAGGAGAGGTGACACAGTTCTTTAGCTTGCCCACGCATGCTTACATAGTAGCAGCGTAGGCATCACGCAGAGGCAGAGAGGGGCTTCACCAGCGTTGTTCAGATTAGCTGGGGACTTGCAGAGTGAGGTATATCTCACATTTCTTCTGTTGCCGAGATTTTCTCTGAAGGGTGAGCCAGATATTAGCATCCTAGTTGTACTCAAGATTCTGATGCTTAATAATACAAAACCCTCAGATCTGCTACACCAGTTTTCTCGAGTTGGGTTTTTCTAGGGACTTATTCCAAAAATAACTGTGTCAAATATGGATGTTTTTCATTTTATTTTGTTCAGTTTGTTTCAACACTTAGATTTATTCCGCAACATTATTTGTGTAGACTGCTTCAATAATTACTTCGATATTTCGCTGTAATGAAATAATTATGAAAAATAATAGGAGAAGTAATTCAGATTTGTAACAGTAGGAATCCAGATTTAGGGTTTTTCACAATTCGTTGCAAGGGGTTTCTCTCAAAAGGAAGGAATAGATTATGAAGAAACCTTTGCACCTACAACAAAGTATACTACTATTAGATCTTTGGTTTCATTGGCTGCTACAATGGGTTGGAATATACATCAAATGGACGTGAAGACCGCATTTCTGAATGGTACCATTGATGAAGAAGTATACATCAAACAACCCAAAGGCTTTGAAGTGAATAGTAGGGACTCTCATGTTTGTAGACTCAAGAAGGCCCTATATGACTTGAAGCAAGCTCCTAGGGCATGGTACGCGAGAATGAATGCATATCTCCTAAGAATTGGGTTCATGAAGAGTACTGCTGATCCAAATATCTAAATCAAGGTTGTGAATAATGAGCATGTCATTATTCTACTATATGTCAATGATCTATTCATAACTGGTATGGAGAATAGAATTCAAGAGTGCGAGAAGATGTTGGCAGTCGAATTTGAAATGAAGGATCTAGGACTGATGCACTACTACCTCGTTCTAGAAGTATGGAAGAAATCTGGGGAGATATATTTGCAGCAAGGAAAGTACATCATCAAAATGTTGCAGAAATTTGGGATGATGGATTCCAAGCCCATGCCTACTCCTATGATCACCAATCTCAAGAAGTTGCGAGATTCTGACTCAATTCTTGTGGATCCTACCTCCTATCGACAATTGGTGGGCTCTCTAATGTATTTAGTAAATACTAGGCCAAATATATGCTTTGTAGTGGACATTCTTAGTCAGTTTCAGTTGGAGCCTCGTCACAATCACTCGATAGCTGGCAAACACATATTGAGGTATCTTCGTGGAACTATACATCACTGCCTAAAGTACAATATTAAGGAAGTCAAGCTAATTGGCTTCACAGATTTTGATTGGGGTGGCAGTGAGATCGATGGAAGGAGCACTACAGGTGGATGTTTTAGTCCGGGTTCTGCTATGATTTCATGGATGAGTAGGAAGCAAGATCCCGTTGCTTTGAGTAGTGTTGAGGAAGAATATGTGGCTGCATTTGAAATAGGAAAGGAGGTTGTTTGGTTAAAGAAGCTTCTGACAAATTTGTTCGATAAGTCTCTTGGTCCTATTGTGATTAACTGTGATAATCAAAGTTGTATCAAGATGTCTGGAGATCCCGTGTTTCATACTAGGACAAAGCATATCAACAATAAGTTACACTTTATTAGGAACTTGGTGCAGGATGGGATCGTGAAGTTGGAGTATGTCTCGACAGATGAACAGGTAGCAGACATACTGACGAATTCTCTTCCTAATAAGAAGTTTGAATATCTAAGAGACAAGCTTGGTATGATAGATATTGCTGATTGTATTGATGATAAGAAATTGGAAGAGATATGTTGAGGCTTTGCGAGTGGAGCATTGCGTGGGAGGACATTGGGGGGACACTTTGTATCGATGTCGGGTATGGAGGGTAGCATGGTTGGATGTGCACTTGGATCCCTAGGTTGGTGGTTAGTAATTAAGACTGATGGTACCTAGAAAGGCTGAAATCTTTAGTCCACCTTAGTCCCACTTGGATAAATTGCCTTGGTCAGGAATCTGGTCCATGGCATTGCGGTGCCTAAACTCTTCATAGTTCATAAATAAATTGTTGAGAGACCAATGGATAGATTTCCTGGTCAGGAATCTAGTCCATGGCATTGCAGTGCCTAAACTCTTCATAGTTCATATAGTTTGAGATCTTCCATTATATTTGTATTTATGAATACCTCCCTAGTTAAGAGGGAGTGTTGAAGAATGTAACTAGGTCTGGTCTTCATAAAACGTATTTGAGTCGTTATGAAATGTACTTGTCAAAAGAATAAAGAAAAGAATTTTTATTATTGTAACAATGACTTATTAAAGCATGGGTCATCTTTATATTAGTCAAAATCCACATTGTGGACTCCTAGGATTAATATTGAGTCAATAGAGTCATTGTATATTTAAAGATACCCTTCTTGGGCCTTCGAGTCAAATGTGAAATATGTTTATTATTGAGTCAAAAGTGAAATATCTCACCTCCACACCAAGTCGGCCTTAAGGAGATCAAGTCAGCCTAAAGGTGATCAATTCAACCTCACCTGGAGCCTATAAATAGAAGGAGATCAAATTCATTTGGAGCATCACTTCTCAAGCCAGATCGATATCTCTACTGCAGTTGGAAAAAGTACGAAAGAGGTCAAGGAAGCTAAAAGGAGTGCGAGTTGGGTCAAAGTGATAGAGAGGGAGAAAATTGAAGGTTTGGTGATTCTCTCTCTCAATTTCGTGCCCTAGTTTGGGAGACCAAAGTCTTTTGTGTTGCTGTTGCTGTAACTGCTGTGTAGTTACTGGGGACAAGTTGTTGCTGCTGTTGGGTCGAAGATCTGGAAAGGTTGACTTGGTGTGGAGGAAAGGTTTGGTCTCTGTCTAGGGTGAAGAGTCTCAAAGAAAACTGTTGAAGGAAGATAATTTTAACTGGGTTTTTTCCTACAGAGGGGTTTTGCCCCGACATAGTGCCTACATCTTGTCTCTAGTGATTTTGTGATCTTTATACGCACATAATTTGGTAATTGCTTGATGAAAGATAATCTAATCAGGAAGTAAAAGAAGTCAACATAATTCACAAGTAATTATCAAGAAAGAGGAATCAAACCCTAATCTACTTGCATTGATTTCTCAGCATTTGAGATTATGAGGAAGAGGAATCTTTTCGATTCCCTCAACCCTTTCAGGGTCTATCTTGATCCCATCTTTGGAGATGATGTGACGAAGCAACTGTGAAAATTCTCAACCAGTTGCAGTGATAGATTTATTTCTCCTTCTTATTATTTCAATAAGTTATTATTCAAAAATCTTCGAGTAAATATCGAAATAAATACTACTGCAACATTCACAATTATATATGCAGAGAAATAAACAGTAGAGAACATAAGCACAAGAATCAATCACATGTAGATAGTTATTTTTGGACAAATGTCCCCGGAAAAACCCAATGTGGGGAAACCGGTGCAGCAGATGAGGGTTTTATTATTGCTTCAGAAAATGATATCTTTACAAGGAAATATTTGACAGATAAATTCTGAACCACCTGAAACTGAATGCCTAACTTTCTCGGACAAATATTTGACACCCAGGTCAACCCCTGCAAGCCCGTGCGTTAGTCTGCGTGATTCTCTGTGCAGTCCCAGACCTGGACCACATGAATTTGCGTGGAGACTGCGTGGGGTCTCTGCGCTATAGCCTCAAGCTACCTTCAGTGACCCATTGCTGCTCTCTGACTGAAGCGAACAAAGTTCCTTCTCAAGTTATATATCCAGAACACTTGGAATACAAAGATATCCATGAGGAAGTTAAAATACTCCAGAACACTTGGAATACAAAGATATCCATGAGGATACAAATATTATATTAGATAGTATGAAGAATGAGATATGAGATAGATGATTGAATGTTGCAAATGAGGCCTGCTTATATACCTACGCAGGTGCCTCTTCATGAAAGGTCATGTCTTATCAGACATGGCCTTTCAACCTAATTACTAATTAACTAATTAATCACTATTTACATTATTTTATTCATTACATTGCCTTCCCCTCAAAAAGCTTTGTCCTCAAAGCTTGTCGATGAAAGGCCTCGATTCCTTTTCCTGCTACGAACATCTTCTCGTCTCGGGGCAGTCATCCTTGTCGATACAAGTTGATAGGATCCTCTAAGTGACAAACAAAACTGTCGCACTGAGAATGGATCGGACCATCCTAAATCAATCTTTTGTGGAACCTTACGATGACTGGCAACTTGTGATGATTCGTTAGTATTCTTCGGAATATCAACTTGTTTTTTTTCTGAATACATAGCTTGGTTGAGTTGTCTACTCCCGTGATTTGGATGTCGATAGGGAACCTTTTTGGTTTGACTTTGATTTTCTTTTGGCGAGGATGTTATTGAGTACATTACAGGACCTTCACTTAGTATGTTCCTCGTCTGAACTGCAACATCAAAGTTTGTATCTTTTGCAAGTTGCTTGTCTTCTTCTTGAGTTGTGACATTTACTGGATCAATGTTCGTTTTTTCAACAAATTGTTGCACCTTGTTTTGCAACGACTTCTTATCCTTCTTTAGTTTCTTAATTTGCGTTAGCAATTTTTCGTTGTGGTCCTTAAGGCGAGCAACCTCTTCATTTTTGTTAGTGGTGATTTTGTCAATTTCCTTTTGCATATTTTGGATCCCCTTTTTACGTTCTTGAAAAATTACTTTTGAAATTTCTAACATGTCTTCCGATGTTACTGAATTTGGCTTCACTGTGACATCTTGTAGCATTATTTTTTTCTTTTTATAAGGAAATGTCAAAAACTTCTTTTTCGTATTAAGGACAAATGAACTTATTGATTCCATCTAGAGTGAACCCATAATTATATCACTATCGTTACAAAATAAGGTTTTAACGGTAAATTGCGAGACCAAGGAATACTCCCCAATACTTAGGTGTAAATTCCTTATGTTGTATTGTTTGTCATTTGCGTAAAATGAATTTGTTTCAATTATATTTGATTCAGGGATCACTAATTGGTTAACACATTCAGTATTAACATAATTATTCTTTTGAGTAGGATCGATAGATATGAGAACTTCCTTTCTCGCAAGTGACCCTTTGATTTTAATTAGCGCACGAACATACATACTATAATTTTCTGGAAATCTTCCCTCTTGTATTTCCGATCTAGATTCAATTTCCTTTTCATCAATGATTGATTCCATTTTTTCTATTGAATTGAGTTTTTAGGCTTTTGAAGGTAACCCTTCCTAACTTCCTCTTTTTCTTTTTAATGAAACTTATTATTCCTTCAAATTATATATATATATATATATATATATATATATATATATATATTTTAAATTTAATTAATTAAATTAATTAATATATTCTCTACAACCTTTGGATCCTTTATAAAAATAAACTTTACGACTTCTTTATCACTTCAGTTACATAAAATTTGACTTTAACTTGAACTTTATATATATATCTATAATTAATGAAATATTTATTTTTCTTTTTTATTGTTCCACTTCACCTCTTAAATCCTTTTGGTAGAACGAATAGCTTTAATTTCGTTGAGTAAGGTAACTCCAAAATTTCAACCTTACGATCAAATTGATTTAATCATAAAATGAAGGATGGTATAATTTATCAAACGTCACACTATTTTCAAATCAGTCTTTTAATATTGGTTTACAATATTAAATTTGACACTTTAAAGTATTATATTATAATACTCATTTCCAAAAAATTATAAGTGAAGGGTTGTGACCGTCGGGTATGGATTGTGGTGTTCAAATACTATGTTATACGTATTACAAACTACAAACGAAGCATTCCAATTTTAATTCTCAGTGGAAATGAATGCCTACGTTTCCTTTCATAAACAATGGAACTATACAACGAATGTACGGTGGGGTATTTGCAGCGATTATAAAAGCGTTTTTGAGAAAATTTGCAGCGTATCTCTTGGTGGCGTCCGCAATTCTTCTATGGCACTAGCTTTCATGTAATACAACTTCTTCTTCTTCCTTTTTTATATTAACGCTTAACTCGTATGTTGTAGATGGCTAGTTGACGGTTGAGGTGGAAGAGACAGTAGATGGACGATGATTCGACGACGGAAGATGGGGGCTAGCAGAATGGCCTTTGCGGCTATCGTTTTCAGTGAGAAAGCAGAAGGCGACGGTGAAGAGAAAATCAATGTAAAGGGTGATGACGCAGAGTTTTATGAGCGGCTCGGGGTGGACCGTTCACTATGATGGCTACTGTGCGGCAGTTGTGGTGGCCTTGCTGGCAGTGGTTTCTGCCGAGTGCTGGCGGTGGCTACTATTGTGAATGGAAGCCAACATGTAAATTTTTTTTTTTTTTTATTTTTATTTTTTAATATTTTTAATATTTTTAATATTTTATTTGTTTGTTTGTTCTTAATTATTTATTTATTTGGTTATATATATATATATATATATATATATTATTTCTCCTTTTCCGTTTGTTGAAAAAATATATTGGTGTCTTCCCTGCAATGTGAGGTCAGTAAGAATGTAGTGGGACACCAGGGCCAATCGAATTGCGGCTTTATTATTATTATTTTTTTAATCTTTTGTCTTTTTTTATGACAATTTCCTTTTATTTTAAAACTATACTCTTGATCTTTTTTTTTTGTAAAATATATATATATATATATATATATATATATATATATATATATATATATATATATATATTTTAATGGCCAAGGGCCTCTGATGAACTCAGCAGCAGCGGAGAAACTCCAAGGGTTTAGTGAAACACTTCAATGGCAACAATGTTGACGAATTTGACGGTCAAGGACTTGGATCGAAGAGCGTGGCTCTGTGCAGCCGCTGGGCGGCTGAAGGCTTGAACTGCTCCGATACCAAATGAAGCGAACAAAGTTCCTTCTCAAGTTAAAATACTCCAGAACACTTGGAATACAAAGATATCCATGAGGATACAAATATTATATTAGATAGTATGAAGAATGAGATATGAGATAGATGATTGAATGTTACAAATGAGGCCTGCTTATATACCTACGCAAGTGCCTCTTCACAAAAGGTCATGTCTTATCAGACATGGCCTTTCAACCTAATTACTAATTAACTAATTAATCACTATTTACATTATTTTATTCATTACACTGACCCTGATCTCGATCACCCCTGACCTCCTCTTGCTTCTGCAACTTCTCGCCCTGCAACTCTCCCGCTGAAATCGAATTCTACATCAGAATGGATCTCCTTCGGGTACTGAGTGTGTGCTCGACTTATCTTCCAAGTGACCCTCAAGCCTTCTTTTATAATCTTCCTGTTGGAGAACCAATGGCCTAGATTAAAAGATTAATCAATGGCTAAGGTTAAATCCTGACTTGATCCATGTTTTCTAGAAGATTCACACTCTGAATTATTAATGCCCTTTAATTATTTCCTTTTCCTAAGTTTGGACTTAGGGTCTTCATTAAAATAATTAATTATTTTAATAATTCTCAAACCGAGTGGAATTTCCACAAACTGTTTTTGGGTTCTTTGGAACGCTGCTGTCCAAGCTTCCCTGCAAAGTTTGAGACTCGGAACACTTCTGGATTCTACAAAAATCAACAACAACTACCCTCTAGTTACTCCAAATATAAATTTAGTAGGATTCAAGGAGATTCTAAACTCTCTACATCTGTCAAAAACTTGCCTGAGATGTTCTATATGACTGGTACCATCCTTAGAAAAAACTGTAAGATCATCTTGATATATTTCAATGAATTTACCAATTAAACCCTTAAAAGCATAGTCCATAGCCCTTTGAAAGGTAGCTCCAACGTTAGTTAATCCAAAAGGCATTCTATTGTATTTGAATGTACCCCTTTCTTAGCCCATACTTGATTATATCCAGAAAAACCATCTAGCAATGACATCATTCCTGAACCCATTACTCTTTGCAGCATAGTCTCCATGTTTGGTAAAGGGTAATTATCTTTTTTACGTGCTAGATTATGGTTTCTAAAATCGACACAAAGTTTGATTGTTCCATTCTTTTTTCTAACAATCACTAAGTTGGAACACCATTGTTGAATGCTTAGTTTGAGCAATAATACCTGTTGCAAGCTCTTTGAAAGTTCCTTTTGAACTAAGGGGGCCAACTTAGGATTTATCTACCTCAGTTTTTGACGAAAGGGTTTAGGATTTATCGTTTTTTAAAGGGATAGTGTGTTCCATGACATCTTCCCTATAACCTTTTAACTCATCATAAGAAAATGCTAAAACATCCCTATATTCATGAACTAAATCAATCAACTTTTCTCTCTCCTCATCACTAGTGCCTTTACCAATTTTCACAATTTTAGGGTCACTAGTGTTGATTTTTAATGTACCTTGGACAAGTGGTTTCCCATGGGTTAGTCTCTACCTAGGGAAAAATGTCTAAAATAATTCTTTTCCCAAGTGTGACTTTATAAAGTGAAAGTGACTTTATAAGTGGTAAAGTCTTTGTTAAATTATAAAGTGAAAAGTGACTTTAGACATAAAGTACAATGTGGGTACTTTATTTAATGGGTGAGTTAAAAAATAGAAAGTGAGAATTAAATGCACATTTATTCTCATCCCTTGATCTAAATGAATCTGAGCCATTAGATCTTAGGGTTGCCCAAAAGTTATTTAGGGAAACAAAAGGGGGAAAAGAAAAGAGAGACTGCATTCATTCTTCATGAGCAGATTGGAGAAAGGAAGCCGAGGGCTGAGAAAATCTTTGAAGGAGAAATTTGTTGCAGCAAGCTGAAGGAGTGATTTTTGGGCAAAGCTGGGTGCGAAAATCAAGGCATAGAAGACAAAAAAAGGTATAGTACGAACATCATTTAATGCTAAGAGCTGCACGTAGTTCGAGAGAAGTTTTTGATTTTTTTAAAAATTTGTAGAAATTTATAGTTTCCCACCCCGGTTTTCAGTTTTCACCTTATTACTCCAAAATAGTTAAATGCCCTTTCCCATAACCATACATTCAACAACTGGAAAATAAATTTTGCTGAAAACACAAATTCTGGAAATTTTTCAGAATGCTGGAAAATGCAGAAATAAAAAACAGCAGTAACAAACAACCATTCAACACATCATAACACAGTAATTTTTGGTCAAGGTGACCCTGGAAAAACCCCCTACAACTCTTGGGGAAAACCAATTCGAAAGCTCCTCCTTATTTCTGAAAAATGCTTTTTACAGTGAGAGAAATATTCAAAAAAATCAGCAAGTAAATTTTTACAACTTATCTCATTTTCCGTGCTTAACCACCACCTCGGAAAATGTGCAAACAGTAAAACTGAACCAGCAATAAATGTCAGACGATTTCTCGATTTATGCGTCTTAAATCTGCACAAATGCAACTGCATCGCCACCTAGAAATCAGCTAAAAAACAAATAAATGTCAATTGCACGGACCTCAAATTGTACAAAAAGACAAAGAAAAACTTACATACTAATCGGCTTCTATTTTCGCGGCAAAGGTACAACGACTTGTCGCACGGCCTCGCCTTAGAAAAATGTGCCAACAAAACAGCCCTTTTATTTAATAAATTCAGGGGCTCAACCTCCAAGTGTCACATGCCTCCTTTTCTGGAAAAACCTGCTCAACAACTGGGTCATTGGTTGCTAAATCTGCTGAACTTGTCTTGCTGAAATGTCTTGCTGAAATGCTGCCTTGGAATGCGTGCCAAGCTGCTGCTTCCTTCTCCTCACTGCCCAGAAATCTCCCTTGCTCTCTTGCTCTCCTTCTCCCAATCTGCTCATGAAAGAATGAATGACCTTTTCCTCCTTTTCCTCCTTTAACCTAACCCTAAGTGACTTTTGGGGAATCCCTAAATCCAATGGCCGAAATAGATTGAGATCTAGGGCTGAGATTAAATGCTCATTTAAATCTCACTTTCTATTTTTTAATTCACCCCACTTTAATAAAGACCCACTTAGTCATTTATTTCCAAAGTCACTTTTCCTTTCTAATTTTACATTGACTTTATTAAAGTCACTTTAAAATTAGACTCTAGTAACTTTATCACTTAAAGTCACTTTTAAATTAGATTTGACTTTATAACTTTATAAAGTCACTTTAGGAGAAAAATTAAATTCTTTTGGACACTTTTCCCTAGGCCAAAGATCAAAGCCTTAGGGAACCACCTGTCCTCCGGTACCAAATTTCAACAAAATTATTATTATTATATCCGTACAGTCCATATGTAATCCATACAGTACAGTCCGTATTCGTACTGTACATATTTTCAGCTTCAAGTAGGCATGGAATTCGAGGCAAAGTGGGCATGATTTTCAAGGAGTTTTGGGTTGAAGAGATAAGTTGTATTTTGCTGTTTTGTTTTGTCTGCAAATATATTTTTCCTGAACTTGAAAGATAAATAAATTTGAAGAGCTCTCTAATAGGTTTTTCCCTGAGAAGATCGAAGGGGTTTTGCCTGGGTCTAAGTTGGCCAAAATCTGTGTGTATTTTTATGTGTTGATGGTATGTTTATGTGCATATTTATTTTCAACATGTGTTGATAGTCCCATGTGTTTTAATCTGAAATTTTCATTTCCATAATTTTATATTTTGAGTGTATGTTTATGGGAAAGGGCGTTTAACTGAATGGGAGTGGTAAGGTGAAATTAAAACCGAATTGGGATTGCAGGAAACCTTTTAGTCATCAAATTTCAACAACTAGAGGTACCAATGTTTACTTCAAAGAACTCCCCTGGATCCATCTTATTTTCTTCTTTCTTCTTTGTGGTATCATTTCGATCAAAGTGTTGCTCCAAAGCTACAATATTCCTGGGAGTAGGATTCGTTATATCTTCATGGTTATCAGATCCATCCTCCTTACAACTAACTTTAAAATTTTCAAATTCATCCAAATTATTAAGAAAGCGAATTACATGTCTCTCATCATCAAGAACTTGCCAGTGCTCCGTATTATCAGGTACAGAGGTTCTAAAGATAATTTCCATTTTAACCTTATCCTTTAACATTTCATTAGACAATTGCAAACTAGATGCTGCTACAACAAGTTCATTTGCCAAGTTATTCTTTTCTCTTGGGGTAGCTTCGAGATCAAGAGCATCAAAATATTCCATAGTATCCCATACAACATTTCGATAGTTTTTTAATCTTTGATTTTTACATGTGAATTTGTTCTTAATCTACATGATAATCAAATTAGAGTCTCCCGTGATACTAAGCAACTTAATCTTCAAATCTTTTGCCAATTCAAGACCCAACAATAGAGCTTCATACAAATTCCAATATATAGGCAAATTGGAAAATGTAACTAAGGGGAGACTTTAATAGTATTCCAACACCTTTAATGTGCCTAGAAGATGCACCATCAAAATTCATAGACCATACTTTATCATTTAAATCACCCACCTTTTCATCAACCTTAGCATCAGAGGGAACTATGGAGTTGGACAAAATGGCATAATTCCCAAGGTTAGGTTGTTCGCTTATTATCTCATTATGGGGGCTCTCGGGATCTTCAAAATGGAATCTTCTTTCAGGCTCGCTATTAAGTCTAACAAATCCAGAACCTCTAGGAGAAGGAATGATAGCATATGACCATTTCATTTGAATACTTTCTCCTAGATCAAAGGCCCACTTTCTTGACAATAACACCCCCAAGCATCTGTACATCAACTAAAACTATGTCCATTACAATCATTATGTTAGGGTAAACTGACAAATGTACCTATAAAACCTTGATTAACCCGAGAACTTTAATCTTCTTAGAATCCATGGCACACATGTTGTAGTAAGGACTAGAAATTCTCAAATTGAGCTGCTCCATGACCCTTTTGGTCATAACACAAGCTGAGGCACTAGAATCCAACATGCAATTATATAATCTAAAACTATTAACAAGCAAAGTAATAAAGAATGGGTGATGCTCTTTGTTATCTGGATCTATACTTTTCAATTATATTGGGGCATCCTGGAGCTTTAATGCCATTCCATAACTTAGCCTTTTGGGAGGGAATCTTCAATATCTTAGTGACAGGAACCTATATTTTTTCATTATTCAACCATCCTCCAAATCAATATTCAATCTAGAGCTTGAACGAGGGTTAAAACTTTGAGTGGTAATCTGATTATCGCTTTGATCGTTATTCCTTCTTTGATAAGTTAACCCTTTATCTTTCACAATCTCCAAGACTTGCTCCGGAGAAGGCCTTTCACCAAATAGTTCGACCATCAAATCTCTTTCTTCACTAAAGTTATTGATGCTATAAGAAAAATAATAGTCTTGACATCATGTCTATTTTCTTTAACTTCCATCCAATCCTCCATAGACAAATGATACTCCTCGCCAACAACATTTATTTAATTACTTGTCCGAAGCATTTCAATATCCATCATTCTCTTTATAGTGGGGCAAGTAGCCTCTTCATGAAGAGCATCACAGGCCCTACAATAAGGCGGAGATTCATCCACAAGATTGGCATATTCAAGTGGATTTGGTGGTCTCCGCTCATTAGATGGACCTTTCTTTTGCTAAGCATTATTATTTCGATTATTGTTATTTTTAGGTTGGAAATTTTGCGCTTGAGATCTTTACATTTGGACGAACCTAGACTGCAGAGCACTTATTTCCTTAGCATGATTAGAGATTAGCTTTGCTTGATTAAGCTCCATGCTTTCAAGTTTTTGCATAGGGTCATCATTAGATTTTTTAATTTTTTTTCCCTTAGATTCTTTCAGTTTACTTGGACCCCTATCAAAACTTGAAATTTCAGACTTCCCAGATGCTTTCTTATCCTTTTCAAGTTCCTCAGCTAAAACCTGTGCAACCTTATAATCAATTGTTTTAGCACATCTCAACTCATAAGAAGTATCAACATTAAAGACATCAATATAAAAATCTAAAAGAGACTTGTCAGGAGGTTTATAATCTTGAGGTAATTATTTAATAATACCATTAAACCTCTTATTAAATTCCTCTACTGTTTCATTTTCTTTCATCTTTATGCCAGTGATAGCTTTAACTAGATGTCTTTCTTCTCTCTTATCTCCATACTTGTCCTTAAAGGCATTAATAATCATTTGCAATGAATCAAATGAATTATCAGGCTTTTTTGTAAACCAATCCAAACCATCCTCCTCCAAGGAAAGAACAAAGAGGCTCATCTTCACATTGTAGTCAGCAGCCCTAGCATATTTACCTGACCAAGAGCTAAAAGCTCTTAGACAAGTCTTGACACTAACTGCATTATTGCCTTGGAAGGAGGGAAATTTATCAAGACCATTCTCCGGGAGATCATGGGGATAACTTTGAATGTTAGCAAAGTTACAAGGGGCGAACAAGTCCATGATGCCTTGCTCAGCCGAGTCAGGGAAAATAAAATGGATATCAGAGAGAGCTTCTTGTTCGAGATTAACATGAAGTGTACGAGAAAAGAGCTTGTGTAATTGAACTTTGAGAAACTTTTCAGGATTCGCAGTAGGATTAACCAAGCTACTTGGATGCCTCCTAGTACACACTCCTATAGAAGATGAAAGAAGTGGAGTCGCCACTCGAACATTTAACTTTGAGAAACCCGAGATGCTAGGAAGGAAGTTAGTAAAGGGAATCAAGGACAAGAAATGTATCCTGGTGAAGGATGTTAGAAAATGAAAGATGAGAGATGAGAAGATGATGACGATTAAGACGAATGTCGCAAGGCCAAGCCTCAAGGTCCAATTGATTCATCCCTGACAACAGTGCCAAAAAATGTTGTCGTTCAAATTGTACAAGCATCGCGACAACGATTCAGGTTAGGGGCTGGCACCTTGATCCCCAACCTCTCCATTCTAGTTGTCTCCCAACAACAGGCTATGGGGGGTAGACCTTATGGAAGTGAGATGATAAAGGACAAGTTGGGAACCAACTAGTCCGGAAAACATAATTGAGTGGCCGAGCTACTTGGTTAAAATTTAGCAAGATTTTAAGGATTAGATTAAATTTATATCTTAGACCAGTGCCTTATGGAGTCAAAACTCTTGGTTATTGAATGAAGACCAAGTAACCGGGTGGACAACGGTTTCTTAGATGCTTTACTAACCTAAATGCGAAGTAAATCCTAAAACCTAGGTGGGATGCAAAGATCTTGGTTATTTTTAGTTAAATGCCTAATCTAAGTATGACCTTCCCTTAACTGTGTTGAAGCTAGGCTCGAAGGTAGGTTTTGGAAAGGAGGCCAACATGAAGCAAACTTTACGACAACATTATATTATTTGAGAGCAGTGCGCTAACAGTGAGTTATCTAAATTTATTAAACAGTCTCGAATTACTAGCAGTCAAATCACTTTGTCAATGCTTATATCTTTATGATGCCAATGCTTTTTTTAGATGGGACCTTAATATGCAGTCATAGAAAGAACATGATAGTGATAAAACAAGCTTATAATGCATACCAAATTTGTATGATTGATATATAAATGTGCTAGATAACTTTTGATGCCAATTTCATTAAATTTTTTTCCACTTATGATATTTAGATTTTATTTTTTGTTGGACTGTGGTAAGGAAACAATTAGCTTGTAGGGTCGAAGGAGGGAAAACCAGTGAGCACTTTGGGCTTCTAGATGCCTAGTGAGAATACCCAGAACTCCAATAGCTTAGATTGCCTGTAAACACAAGGCTAGTCCTGCTATCTCTGCAAAATTCAACAAACGTTAGCCCATAAATTAGTTTAGTACCAAATTGTGAGGAAAAGAGGGCAACACGACCCAATTAGGTCCACGGCTAGGGATGGAGAGACCCTAAGGCCTTCCATTTAGGGGAATGGGGGCCCACAACTTTGAAAAACGGCCAGAAGGGCTTGCAGCAGGGGAAAATAGGGAGCTTGAGGGCAATGACAATGAAAAGAGGGGCTGCGTCAAGGATAGAGTGAAGAGGAGAGGGTTAGGAGGCTATGGAAGGCAGGGAGGGAGCCTATAGGGCCTGCGGGCAAGCTTGAAGTGGGTTGACGATAAAGGAGGAGGCCCAGAACAACGTGCGACTAGGGTCTGAGGGCTCCAAAGGCTCACAGTGAGGAAAGATAGGTGACAACCAAGGGCAGAGGAGGCCTTTTTTTTAGGTCTGTGGTTCACTAGAGGGCAGATGGGATGGAGAAAAATGCTAGGGCAAGGAGGAACCACGTGTTGAAAAGTGTAACTAGGATCGGTCTTCATATTGACTATGTAATTATGTATTTATGTAAAGAAGAATACAAAGATAATAAAATGTATTTTTTGTACTTGCTTCATGGGTTTCATGAGAAAGATTGTTTATAGGTTAATAGACTTCTTCTTGATGTCTATTAGGGTTTTTTCTTCTAGGTATAAATATAATTAAGTGTCATATATATGGAAGAATATAGTCTAGATAAGATAAGATAAGATAATTTTATTAATGTTTGTCGAATGACCACAAACCGTGCTCCAAGACCTTGCCAAAGAAACTGTGAAAGAATGGCTTATGTCAGCCCTCAAACAACGCTGAAAGATAAGCTCAAATATGCTCTTAAAGTCGGCCTTCCAACAGCAAGTCAAGTCGGCCTACAAGCAAAATGAATGGTCAGCCTAAAGACAGTGAAACTGCCTCTATATATGCACAAGTTCTGTGGTTCATTTGGATAGAACAATTTCGGTCAACTCTGAGTTCAAGTGCGGATTTGAGCCCAGATTTAAGGATTGAAGAAGATGCGTACATCCTTGTGATATCTTAGTGTGATGGGTACTGCGGTCTACTGAACAGGAGTGCAGACTAATCAACAATTGAAGAATGTGGATCTCTTTGAAATTACCACAGTAGAAAGTGCAGACTGTTCTGGGTTATTAAGTGCGGATGCCTCTGAGGTTTTACAAAGGATACAAGTGCGGTTTTTTGAGGTTGTGTACAGGGTTATGGTGCGGATTTGTTTGAGGTATCACAACATCTATTTTCGGACATCATATTAGGAAGAACTTGCGGATATAACACTAAAGTATTACATATTGTTTTGTGACACCAAGCAAGGAAAAGAACCTGAAACTTAAGCGAAGTTAAAGGTTGTGTACTAGTTACAAATATGTGCAAAGTGAAGATGATTTAGTCTCCAATGGTTGACTAAGCAATAAGAAGTAAAACTTAGAGACTAGGTTCTCTAATACTAGTGCAGGACAGTGCAAGTTGGTGCAGAAGAGAAGGATCATTGTTGTAGGCAGTCAAAGAAGTAATAACAAGATCTTGGAGGCATTCATAGGTCAAGGGTCCAAGTCTTGGTCATGGTACTTGTCATTTGAAGATCCATAAGAATAATTTCTTACGGGTTTTCCTCTCCAAGAGGGAGAGGTTTTGCCCTGGCTCTAGGAGACTAATTTTCGTGTCTCGTGTATGTTGATAATGGACTTGATGAAAGACTAAATAAACTAAAGAAGAGAAGACATAAGTAACTCAAGTAAGCTCACAAGTAATTATCAAGAAGAGAATTTGAATTAATCTTCGACCCTCCAAATTTTCAACATGGTATCAGAGCTAAGGTGCTGAACTCAAGGGCTACTTGACAAAGGGACATTCCAGGAAGAAAAAATCAAAGTTGGGGTGAAAAGTCAAATCAGTTTGTAAGGAAGACTCTCAAGATATTTTCAAGAAAGATCTTCATCTCATTCAAAGGATCAACTTTTCAAGAAAATAATCTTTGCCATCAAAGATTTACATTCAAGACATTGTTAGAAGAGGACATCATCTTTTAAAGATATCCTTTATCATCAAGGATCCAAGAACACTTATATTGAAGATTTATATCTTAGAAGAAGCTCCTAACTTCATCATTGTTATCAAGGAAGCTACAAGCCTCTCTTCTTAGGTAAGTATCTATGACCTTACTTAAATCTGTCAAGATGACTTATTGTAAAGAGAGCAACAAGTTGGTTGGGTCATCAAACTTTAGTGCATTGAAGAAGAAGACAAATTTGAATTTAATTTAAGACGAAGTTATGATCTACATCGAAGGATCGACAATTGAACCATGAAAAGAAGATGCTCCAGCTCATGCCATTTACATGAAAGGAGAAATCAGAGCCCAGAGGATTCTCATAGAATCCATTAAGAACTCACTCATTCCACATGTATCAAAACTAGAGTCTGCTAAAGAAATATATGAGAAACTAGTGGAGCTATTCTCTGTGAGTAGTGCAGGAGAAGCAATCTCTCCGAGACAAGAACTATACAAAATGAAATTGTCAAGAGAAGAAGGAATCACTTCATACTTTATGAGGATTTCTGAAATAAGAGATCAACTGCAGGAACTGGGAGAAGTAATGTTTGACACTGAGATGACTATATTGGTGCTGAATGCTCTGCTAGAAGAATGGTGAAACTTCACTTCAAGTTTATACGGGGAGAAAGAAGCCACACCATTCCATGATTTATGGTCTCTATGTAAAATAGAGGAAACAAGATTGAAAGCCAAATCTGATACAGGATCAAGCGAAGGGAATCAAGCCTTTGCAGCCATTTCCAAGAAGAAAGGAAGATTCGGTAAATTTGGTCCTCAGAATAAAAGAAGAAATATGATCAAAGTACGATGCTTTGGATATAATGAAGTTGGGCATTATAAAAGAGATTGTCCTAAATCTGAAAAGGACAAGAGAAAAAGAGAATAAGCCCATGTCTCAGATATGAGGGAAGAACCTGATGCAAAGAAATCTAAGAAAGAAGAAGCGAAAGGTCTCTATTATGATTGAGATCATCTTTCTCTTTATGTGATTTCTGTTGGTTGTAAAATAGTATGATAGGAAGCAATGTATATTGATGGCATCATGATAAAAGCATGGTAGGAGCTCTTTGTGAAACATCTCCGGGAAAAACCTCTCCGATGAAATTATTGATAGAAGGTAGTCATCAAGATCAAGGGTCATCATGGAAATTGGTGCTGACATTTTCTAATGGAGTTCTTTATGAAGTCATTGATTAGAAAGAAAGTAGAATGGTTTCATCAAGAATTCTGTGCTATAGAATTTTGGGATGTGATGACATATTGATGGAGCAGGTCAAGGGAATGAAGCTCTTCATTCTAGAAAAACTGTTACAGGATGACTCAAAGGAAAAAGGTATGAGGTATATATATATATATATATTTATCTACAGATACTAGAGGCTGTGAAGTCATGTTATGTGGTTGGAGGTATTGGACTTCTATATTTAGAAGTATGATCTATGGAGGAGGATCTCTTACAATGCACTAACAGATGAAATCAACATAATATATCCTCATATGGAATATGAGGTGGTTGTATATAAACAAGGAACTAGAAATTGGAAGTTCCTAGGAATGAAGATGTGCAGAAAGGAAGAGATCATGAAATGCAACCATGTCAAGAGGCAGTTATAATCCGGAAGCCAAGATGATGTGACTAGAATATCTCCTGGGAGGATATGTAGACTCTGATAGAAGTGTGGTAAAGAAGAAGACCCTTGACAAAACATATCATTAGGAGATGTGTCAATCTGGATAAAGGATGCCGATGCCTATAGGAAGATGTCATGGTGAAATATCATCATTGAGGTAACTTTTGTTTTAAAAGTTCATACGTATATGTTTATCTGGATGAATTTGTGTAGGGTTGCTAATCATGAGAAAGGATGTAAGATCCTTGGAGATGATTCGAAAGAAAGCATCATGGCATAAAAGGTAGACCAGATAAGAAAGGCAGATGAATCACATTTTGGTAGATGACATGGCTCATGAATGAAAGTGATGGATGATCTGTGCCGTATGGAGCTAAAGTTGAAGATTCCTCAATATCGAAATCCATGACATCGAGGGGAGGAATTCTTCATGAGCAGCTGGGTGTCTCATCATTGCTACTGTAGGTCCCTGATTGAGAGGGAGCCTGTTGATAAGTTTCTTACTTGGAAGAATCTGGGTAATTCCTAAGAATGAGCTTAGCTACATTCCTTATACAGGAATGAGTATATTCCCTTATGGAATAGGTCCTCCCTGGATATGAGGGAGAGATAGACACAACATTTTGGTCTTCACTTGGGAAGACATAATGGAGGATTGGGTAATTATCTGGCATTCGATACTATTTGAGAATGTGTTAGGGCATTCAAGATAAGAGTAGTCAGGTACTGATATTCTTTGAGGGCTAGCTACCCATGAGAAGAATAGTCCAAGAAGGTCATATTTTGGGAACACCTGGGTGGAGTATGTACCTTGGAGAGACAATGACTATGGTGTCTATAAGTCATGTGTCTCGCCAACATTGTAGCCCATTGTCTCGTTGAGAGATGGGGCTATTAGTCAAGGCCTTGCACTAGGACAATGCTGGTTGATATGATGCTATACATATGCGATTACCAATCCGATTCTTCTTATGAGATTCTTTAGTTTGAAAGTGACCATGTACCTGTATGAATACCTCCCTAGTTAAGAGGGAGTGTTGAAAAGTGTAACTAGGATCGGTCTTCATATTGACTATGTAATTATGTATTTATGTAAAGAAGAAGACAAAGGTAATAAAATGTATTTTGTTGTACTTGCTTCATGGGTTTCATGAGAAATATTTTATTATAGGTTAATAGACTTCTTGTTGTCTATTAGGGTTTTGTCTTCTAGGTATAAATATATTTAAGTGTCATATATATGAAGGATCTAGTCTAGAGAAATGCTCCAAGACCCTGCCAAAGAAACCGTGAAAGAATGGCTTATGTCAGTCATAAAACAACACTGAAAGATAAGCTCAAATATGCTCTTAAAGTCAGCCTTCCAACAACAAGTCAAGTCGGCCTACAAGCAAAATGAATGGTCGGCCTAAAGACAGTGAAACTGCCTCTATATATACACAAGTTTCGCGGTTCATTTTGATAGAACAATTTCGGTCAACTTTGAGTTCAAGTGCGGATTTGAGCACAGATTTAAGGATTGAAGAAGATGCGTACATCCTTGTGATATCTTAGTGTGATAGATGCTGCGGTCTAATGAACAGGAGTGCAGACTAATCAACAAGTGAAGAATGCGGATCTCTCTGAAATTACCACAGTAAAAAGTGTGGAATGTTCTGGGTTATTAAATGCGGATTCCTTTGAGATTTTATAGAGGATACAAGTGCGGTTTTTTGAGGTCGTGTACAGGGTTATGGTGCGGATTTGTCTGAGGTATCATAGCATCTATTTTTGGACATCATATCAGGAAGAACCCGCGGATATAACACTGAAGTATTACATATTGTTATGCGACACCAAGCAACGCAAAAAACCTGAAACTTAAGCGAAGTTAAAGGTTGTGTACTAGTTACAAGTATATGCAAAGTGAAGATGATTCAGTCTCCAATGGTTGACTAAGCAATAAGAAGTAAAACTTAGAGACCGAGTTCTCTAGTACTAGTGCAGGACAGTGCAGGTTGGTGCAGAAGAGAAGGATCACTTTTGGAGGCAGTCAAAGAAGTAATAACAAGGTCTTGGAGGCATTCATAGGTCAAGGGTCTAAGTCTTGGTCATGGTACTTTTCAGTTGAAGATCCATAAGAAGAATTTCTCACGGGTTTTCCTCTCCAAGAGGGAGAGGTTTTGCCCTGGCTCTAGGAGCCTAATTTTTGTGTCTAGTGTATTTTGATAATTGACTTGATGAAAGAAAAAATAAACTAAAGAAGAGAAGACATAAGTAACTCAAGTAAGCTCATAAGTAATTATCAAGAAGAGAATTTGTATTAATCTTCGGCCCTCCAAACTTTCAACACCACGTTGGGCCTAAGGGCCCTAAAATTTCTGAAAACCCTTATAAAATTCGAAAAAATGCTTCAGATCTTGAAGTTTCTCTGCAAATGATCACAAAAAATCTCTTGAAGGTTGACATTTTCTCCATGGGCTTGAGCGTTGAGCTTGGAGGAGAAATAGATGGTGGATCTTGCCTTCCTAGGCCTAGATCCACCTCTAGAAACCCTCTAAATTTTTTTCCAAGTCCTGCAACCCTTGAAACCCTCGAAAAACCTTCAGACCTGTTTTGAAGTTTACTTGCAAAAATAAATTCACAAGGGACCAAAACCCCAATATATACAAAAAATTAAAATAAATCCAAAGACCCTAAATCCCAGCTGCAATCCAGGGTTAGAAAATAAAATTATTTACAAAATTTTATTTTACATTATTCACAATAATTAATGGCTCTTATAAGCATGTCTATTCGTTAAACGCACAATAGATAAAAATAGATGAGCGAAATAATTTAAATGGTTGAGCAATGGCGAAAATTTCTACAAAACCAATCATTAGATAAGCCTTAAAATTTAGCAAAGTGTGATCTTAAGCTTTCTTGTCTTGGGAGTTGGTTGGTCCATCTAAGACTTCCCTTCACGCCAAGATTTGAATACCATAAATTCTCTACACACTTAAGATCAAGTTATTAGATTGATAGGGGCTAGATAGACAACGTAACCCTCAAAATCTAGAGATACCTGCTAGATCAATCAAGTTAGAATGCTTCTCTAAAACCAGTATCTAATGCAAGTTGCTTGTGCAAATAGTTGATCTAATGAATGGCTAATGAAATAATAACTTATAAAATATTATTCAATAGATAAGATAAGATAATTTTATTAATGTCCAACGAATGACCACAAAAA
The DNA here is from genome assembly GCA_034641835.2 of Pinus albicaulis. NCBI lineage: Eukaryota > Viridiplantae > Streptophyta > Pinopsida > Pinales > Pinaceae > Pinus > Pinus albicaulis. Next base: position 4,802,155 of record MU968363.1, on the reverse strand, counting down.
GGTCAACGGGATTGCCAGTTACAATGATTACAACATGCCTAGCCGGTGGACCAAACGGTCCCCTTCCTTTATAAAAGTAGGAAATACAAACAAGAGGAACACCACCATGAATAAACCCCAAAGTCTTTTGCTTTATTGATCAAAAAAGTGTTACAACCAACAAAGCTTGACTCATAGCTTCTTTACAATTTTTTTTTTTGTCTTGAGAAGCAAATGACTTCTAATTTATAGATAAATCCTCCAAGTGGAAAATAACGGCTAGTTGGCTTGATTCCCGTAAAAATAATCTTGACCATTGATAAATGTTTGATCATCTTTTTATCTCCACCATCGAAAATCTTTATTTTTGAGGATTTTTCGAATTTCTCATTTAACCCATTTTTTATTAAGTAAAAAATAATTATTTTGAGCTAATTTTCTCAAAAAATTGACTTTGACTTTGACTTAACCACCATGGCCCTTCCAAAATTCCCTTGGTGTTGTACCTCCAAAAATTAATCTCCTTAAGACCCACGATTTTTTCCACTAGGATTTTAATTTTGAATCTAATTAATTAAATTTCCAGCTTAGAATTTTAATTTATTTTTGCCAAAAATAAATTTTCCACCCTCTAATATTTTAGCTATGGTGTCTAAATATGAGAGACCATGTCACCAAAATATTTTTTTTACATAGGATAATTACATTTCAACCCGCAAAGGGGGAATACCTGTTTGTTATAGACCCTCAATTTATTACCCAATTTTGCGACCCAATATGATCTAGTAGATCAAGTGATTTGTAATAAAATAATTTAGGCAATTAACTCAAATTATTCCCAAATCACTTTTACAAAAGACTTTACTAAAACACTAGGACTCTCCTAAGACTTTGATGATAAATTCCAGCCTAGCTTTGGGGTGAGGTTGGAGGGAAAAAATCTGCCGATCATTCGTGTTTGGAAACACAGATGAATCAGTGAGACTAAAAACCTCCTAGGATGAAATTCGTCGCCAAAATAATAGGCTTATCGAGGTTGTTACATACATATATGGTCTTACTAGCATCATCTACCTTAACATATTGTATAATGGGTTTACAACTCTGATAAATTGACGACTGACGATGATGAATCCAGGATATGTGACTGCTCGAACATGATGGAATCCTTTGCAAAAATGTGTATTGATATAGGGTAATTGACACGGAGTGGTCAACAGGCTCTCAGAATGATGACCAAGGGGTTGGCCACTTGGTTTCCAAGCAAAACATCTATGGTGCTCCCAAGTGGCTATGGGCCATAGTGAATGGTCTCATGGGTCTCCAACTAGATCAAGCAAGTCGATGCTCCATCAAAAAGGGTTGGAATGATGATATAAACACTCCCTTGTCTCCCCGGGTGAGACACAACCACATCTGGGCCCTGGATCAACTGCGAATTGTTTGGTGCAAGTATGTGGCCCGTTGGGCAGTGTGGTCCAAGTGTATCATCATCTCTATATAACTGGGACACAATCATGCATAATGTGGTGCTGAAGGATCCCATGGCATGGCAATCAATGCTTTGCTATGGTGGAGGCCCATGGCTTTCAACAATCACCCTACAAGTGCCACCATGACACTTTGGAGGGGTTGTATCCCGTATAGGGAGGCCAATCCCAAGATGAAGACCCACATGCAATCTTGTATGTGTGAAAATTTCTAAATTTACTAAACATAAACCCTACTTTAAATTCTTGATTTACCTCTCCTACTTACGTAAGTTATTAATCTGAAATCTTCAGCATTAACATCGAATTAAATACATTAACAACCTACACATACAGATCTAAACTGAATAACATGCTCAATGACAAAGTGGCACACAAGGATTTTCTAGACAACTGTCCCCGGAAAAAATCAATGCGGGAAAACCGGTGCTGCTAGCTTTTGGAGGGTTTTTATTATTAAGAAGATTCTAAGTACAACAGATCTGGGCAGCAAACTGGTTAACCTGACAGAAATAAATTTGCGGCAATACCTCTATTATGGAGACAAAAAAACTGACTGATTCATACCCTCAAATGAGATTTACAAAACTCAGCCTTTTCCGGCCTCTAGAAACCCCAGCACTGCTCTGAAGCCCTTTGCGTCAGCCTTGTTGGCCTGCGTCAGCCTCTGCGCTGCTCAGGAAGGGCCTGCGTCACCCCAGACTGGGTTACGTTGCCCCTGTGCTACCCTAGCTGGGCCTCGTCAGCCCTCCTGGCCTCCTGCTGTCTCTTCGCTGCCCCTGATGGGCTCTCGGCTGCTCTGCGTTGCCTTGGTCTGCTGCTTCTCTGCTCTCGTTGTACTCTTGGCCTGGGACTATACCATCCCCCTCACCAATACTGCCCCTCGCTGTAGCTGAAACACTTCTGAAATTCTTAGCAAACCATGCCCTAGAATTCCAGCTTAGCTTCAGTGCTTTGCCAGTGTGTGTGTTCTCCAACTGACCCCAAGCCCTCTTCTTATAATTTTCTCATTGAAACATCAACGACCGTGATCTAATCTTGAATCGACGGCTAATATTAGAAGATGCTTGATCTGCGTGACTTAAGTCATTCTCATCACATGTTTAATTTAATTACCTTTAATCTTTTATTTTCCTAAGTTAGACTTAGGGTCCTTAATTAAAATGATTAATTAATTATCTTTTAAACCTGATGGAATTTCTTAAAACGCTTTTTGGGTCTTGGAGATCTTATGTACTCTAGTGCCTCCACAAATTTTGGGAACTAGAGCACATTCGATGCTACCGCAACACCCCAAAATCTCAATAGTATGAGATCCAATGCGTCTCCTCACCTTCAAGTACAACAATTCATTAGTGTAATTGAGTAAATAAGCTTGCAAACCGGGGGCAAGGGTTGATGCTTCATCATGGCATGCCCTTCCAAGTGGGCTTTAGAATGTACAGGTGTTCCCAAGCTTAAGAGGGAGGTTAATACTTAATAACGAACCCTATTAGGTGGTTTCAACCTCTAAAGGAGTGACATGTCCATGGTACGTCCGTCAAATGGCAGGTGCCATGTGAAATTATGGTGGAACAAAGTGGGGTAGCAGGGGAAGGCTCCAAGCCACATGCCATGGTACAAGCGTAGCTATAATGAGGGAAGCCTAAAAATAGGTGTATAGATGTAGGAGGGAGCAATTGTGGTACGTGTTACCCTGACCTTTTCCTTTCCACTCTTCTTCATATGCTTTTTTCCTTTTATTGATTTTTCTTTCTTTTAAGTTTTAACTGCTTGGGGCTGCAGAGAATGAGAGCATGATGTGTATGATAAAATAGTGAATACGCCTTTAAGGTTGGGAAGTTCATTGTCCACTCAGGGTTGGGACAATCATGGGTTCTTTGATGATGTAGGGGGATCACATAGGGGCCCTAGGAACCAGGGCGATGGCCATAATGATAAGGACTAGAGCTCATGTTTGACTTTTTCCTATGTGCTAAATTCTTATGTCCCGACGTTCTTTTTGCATTTTTTGGCACATTTCTTGTTGTAAGTGGCTAAATTATGCTTTTAGCATTCTTTTAAGCTGCATCAACCTCCGGAGCATTGTTCCAGGCCCGACCCAAAGTGTGGACAAGGGGAGGGGGAGGCTAACTCCTTTTGGACTCAATGGAGAAATGTGGACTTGGATGGGAAAAGTGTGAAAAAGGGTCATAATGAGCGGAGGGAAGTGATGTATTTGGTGTCGGGAAGCAGGATGATGCAACCGAAATCGAGGTTTCCCATGTAGTGCTACTCCTAAACCTAGTAGCCAATAGATGAGAGCCCATGGGACTAGGACACAAGATTAACCACCAGGTTGGGATAAGGGAACAAGAGTACAAACCAAGCTCAGTGTTTCCGCCGAATCCCCGCACCAATGCATGTCCAAAAGTGTCAATGATAAGCAAGCAAACATACCCAATTACATAATGAAAAACCATACCTTTGGGTTTGGATGGCCCACCTTCAAACATATGATCATAACAGATGGGCGAGGGCACATAATGGCTGGCTCAGGTGGTGGAGAATGGCGTCACATCGAGCTATCTGGTGGCTGCCGGCTGAAGACAAATGTAGGAGAAATTTTTTCCAATGGGTGTCACCCATTGGTGGTGGGTAACAGGGCGATAGTCAAAAATTACTTGAGAAGGTTAAGAATTCCAAGGTTATAAGGAAAAAATTAGAACAAGAAAACGGATGTCCTGAGAAAAAATTCAACGAGAATTTATCGGAGGAGGAAGAAATTTTGTGCTTAAAAACCCTTAAGTAGAGGTTATTAGAACAAATTAGAGGTTTAAAATATGAAAAGCTTGAACGTCAAAATAATGAAAATTAGGTTGATGAATCAGAAACTAAAGAACTCTTACGTCCCAGAAATCATAATCAAAGTTTACTCACTCAAATTAAGAAATTTAAAAATGATAGGAAATCATTGAAAGACAAATTAGAAAAACTTATCATGAAAGAAGCATCACAGTCTTCAAATGTTACAGTCTAAGCTGAAGAAAAACTAATGAATACCAATCTAGTCAATATCACAACTCATGAAGATGACAAACCAGTTCAATATCACAACAATTCTGTATCACACTCAGAAGTTCACATCGTCTTGTATCATCAAAGAGAACAGTTCCAAGAATTTGGAAAAACACAAAGACAGTGCAAGATGGAAAAATATATCAAGCCTTTCATCAATATCCTTTGAGGACAAAGCATTTCTAAAGGGGAAGGCAATGTTATGAGCATAAATATATATTAAATAAAGTCAATGTAAAATTAGAAAGGAAAAAGTGACTTTGGAAATAAAAGACTAAGTGGGTCTTTATTAAAGTGGGGTGAATTAAAAAATAGAAAGTGAGATTTAAATGAGCATTTAATCTCAGCCCTAGATCTCAATCTATCTCAGCCATTGGATTTAGGGATTCCCAAAAAGTCACTTAGGGTTAGGTTAAAGGAGGAAAAGGAGGAAAAGGTCGTTCATTCTTTCATGAGCAGATTGAGAGAAGGAAGCAAGAGAGCAAAGGGAGATTTATATGGAGAGCAGGAGAAGAGAGGAAACGACTTAGCACATTCAAACGACAGTTCGGCAAATCCGTACGCGAGAGTTTAGCACACATTCCAAGGCAGTTTTGGCACGATTTTCTAGAAGGCCGTACAGCAGCCTTTTGGCACGATTTCCAAGAGGCCGTACAACAGTTTCAGCACAGATTTCGAGGCAGCAAAGGGGTTGTTTTATTTGGCACGAATTTCGAGGCAGGCCGTACAGCAAGTGGCTGTACCGTTGCACGAAAATCGAGGCAGATTCCGTACAGCAAGTTTCTGCTGTCTTTTGGCACAAATTTCGAGGTCCGTGCGGCTGACAACATTTGTATTCTTTGTTTTATGCAGAATTTGGTGGCTGTACGTGCATTTATTGCAGATTTTTGAGCCTGAAAAGCGAGAAATCCGTCACGGCGTTATTGTTGTTCCTGTTTTGCTGTTTGTGCGTTTTTCGAGGCGGTGGTTAAGCACGGAAAAAGAGATAAGTTGTAAAAGTCTGTTTGCTGATTATTTATTTTGCTGAATATTTCTATCACTGTAAAAAGCATTTTTCCAGAAATAAGAAGGAGCTTTCGAATTGGTTTTCCCCAAGAGTTGTAGGGGGTTTTTCCAGGGTCACCTTGACCAAAAATACTGAGTTATGATGTGTTGAATGACTGTTTGTTACTGCTGTTATTTTATTTCTGCATTTACAGCATTCTGAAAAAATTTCCAGAATTTGTGTTTTCAGCAAAATTTATTTTCCGGTTATTAAATGTATGGATATGGGAAAGGGCATTTAATTATTTTGGAGTAATAAGGTGAAAACTGAAAACCGGGGTGGGAAATAGAATTTTCTACATGGTATCAAAGCTTGAGTGCTGAAGGGCAGTTTGGGACAGCAAGGAAGAAAATTACAGCTTGCTGATTTTTCACTCAGAAAATTCCAGCAAACTGATTTTTCACAAACAGCAGATTTTTACCTTTACTACAGCAGTGTTATTTTTCAGTTTTAGGACAGCAGGATGTCATTGGGACTGAGGGTGGAGGATAGGTTGGATGGGCATTCCAACTACGGCATTTGGAAGGAGAGAATGCAGAGTATCTTTGAGGAGGCAGAAGTCTGGGACATTATGGTACATACCACACAGAACCCTGTGAATGTGCCTACTGATGCTACTCAGTTGGCAGCATATAATAAAAAGAACAACAAGGGTAAGAGGCTGATTCTAGACGGAATCAAAGACCATTGCATTCCTCATGTGAGAGGAAAGATAAATGTTCATGAGATGTGGACAGCATTGTCCAATCTCTACCAGAGTACCAATGAGAACCGGAAAATGGTCCTGAAGGAGAAGATGAAGGCCATTAAGATGGGCAATGATAGTGCAGCTGGATATCTCACAAAGATTACTAATGTGAGAGATGAGTTGGCAGCGATTGGAGAGGCCATTCCACCCACTGAGTTGGTGCGGATTGCAGTGAATGGCCTCCCCCGTTCATGGATGAACTTTGCTGATGGAGTTTGTGCACGTGGGACCCTTCCCACATGGGAGAGGTTTTGGGATGATTGCATTCAGACAGAGATCAGGAAAGGTCAGCTTGGGGCAGCCAAGCCAGTTGAGCAGGATGAGGATGTAGCACTATTGGCAGGACGCAAGAAAGGCAAAGGGAAGAAGCAGGCTTCCACAAGCAATGGTGGGGGCAAGGGCAAAGGTAAAGGTAAACAGGATAACTCACAGAAGGACTATTCCAAAGTGAAGTGTTGGAATTGTCAGAAGATGGGACACTATGCAGTTGTGTGTTCGGAGAAGAAGAAGAAGAAGGGGAAGAACCAGAGCATGGCAGCTTCAGCAGAGGTTGAGGACTTTGCAGATCGTTTTGACCGGGAGTTTGGGTTCACTGCGTGTGAGTCTTCTAGTGCGGGATTATCTGCCATAGAGGTTCAGAGGGAGCATGCATTTCCCTCGATTAGCGGAGCATCTTTGGGTATCTGGTATGTGGACAGTGGGGCTTCACGTCACATGACAGGAGTCCGTGAGTACTTCTCAGAGCTTTCAGAGAGTGGCACTGATGTAGAGGTAGTACTCGGTGATGACAGAGTTGTTAGAGCAGTCGGTGTGGGAACATTGACATTTCAGAGGGAGTCCAAACCTCCCTTGAAGGTGTCGGATGTTCTTTATGTGCCAGGGATGAGGAAGAACCTCATATCCGTCTCAGCTTTGGAGGACAGAGGATATGAGATACTATTCAGGGGAGGACAGGTGTTGATGTATCCCAGGGGCACTCCAGCTGATTCAGCTAGAGTGATAGGTGTACGCCATGCAAAGGTGTACAAATTTGCATTTCAGTCCCTTTTGGCATTGAGCAGCAGTACCGACAGCAGAGCTAGCAGTTCTGAGCAGTGTGAGATTTGGCACCGCAGGATGGGGCACATGCATCATGGAGCCTTGAGGACTTTGCGGGAGATCACTACAGGTGTGCCAGAGTTCAGTACTGATCACTTTGATACTTGCAGAGGATGTGCGATGGGCAAGTTTGCCAAATCCCCTTTCCCCAGCAGTGACAGCAGAGCGACTGGGATACTTGATTTGATTCATTCCGATGTGAGCGGTCGGATGTCTCATGTTTCCTTGAGTGGATATGAGTATTATGTGTTATTCATTGATGATCACTCCAGGAGGACCTGGATTTATTTCTTGAAGACCAAGAGTGAGGTCTTCAAGCGGTTTCAGGAGTTTAGAGCTCTTGTGGAGACACAGACAGGTCGGAAGATCAAGTCCCCGAGGTCGGACAATGGGGGAGAGTACACCCTTGGAGAGTTTGTTGACTATTGTGCGGAGGCAGGCATTAGGAGGGAGCTCACTGTTCCTTACAACCCCCAGCAGAACGGGGTTGCGGAGAGGAAGAACAGATCCATCGCAGGGGCTGCCAAAGCCATGTTACATGATCAGGGGTTTCCATTGTTTTTGTGGGCAGAGGCCTGCAACACAGCTGTTTACTTGCAGAACAGGAGTCCGCATCGTACCTTGGGGCACATGACTCTGGAGGAGGCTTTTTCTGGGAAGAAGCCTGATATGGGTCATCTTCGTATCTTTGGGTGCATGACATACTCCTACATACCCAAGGAGAAGAGGACCAAACTAGAGCCCACCGCAGAGAAGGGTATCTTTGTGGGCTATAGTGAGACCTCCAAGGCCTTTCGGATTTACATTCCTGCACAGAGGAAAGTTGTTGTCAGGCGGGATGTAAAGTTCGAGGAGGACAGGGCCTTTAGGAGGTCACAGGAGTTAGAGTATCTGGATCAGCCAGACCCTCAGCAGCAGTTGAGTCAGTCGCAGGGATCCAGTGGGCAGGGATCAGGAGGATCCGGAGGTACATCTATGGCGATGTCAGGTCCGTCAGTGGGGAGTGGCTCGCAGAGTCAGAGGGGTGGAGCTATGGGCAGCACGCAGAGCAGTCCACAGAGCAGTTCACTGGGGAGTCCACTGATGGATAGTTCACACGGTACCTCAGCATCTACAGGTTCAGGTGCAGGCAGGAGGACAGCAGACAGACAGTCAGGAGTTCAGGCTCCTGATGTTGAGGAGGAGGAGTTTTATTCTCCGGCGGGAGAAGTGCACTCAGGGAAGAAGAAGCCCAAGTGGCTTCAGGACACCTTGAGAGATGCCACATCTGTTGCTGAGCCTAAGAGGCCGGTCAGAGAGAGCAGACCACCTGAGAGGTTTTGTAGCTATATGGCAATAGCTACCAGCATCCTTGACTCTGAGCCTTCTAGCTATGAGGAGGCAGCTAGCCAGCAGGTCTGGAGAGAGGCCATGCAGGAGGAGTATTCTTCTATCATGAAGAATGATGTTTAGGAGGTGGTGCCGAGGCCTAAGGGCAAATCCGTGGTTACTTCCAGATGGCTTTACAAGGTAAAGCATGCTGCAGATGGCAGCATTGAGAAATTCAAAGCGAGGTTTGTGGCTAGAGGGTTCTCCCAGGTAGAGGGAGTTGATTATGAGAAGACCTTCGCTCCCGTGGCTCGATATACTTCGATCCGCTCCATTATATCGATAGCAGCAGAGATGGGTTGGAAGATCCACCGGATGGATGTGAAGACCGCATTTCTCAGTGGCTTCATACAGGAGGAGGTGTACATTGAGCAGCCACAGGGCTTTGAGGTGCATGGGAAGGAGTCCCATGTGTGCAGACTGAAGAAGGCCCTTTGTGGCCTGAAGCAAGCTCCCAGAGCTTGGTACTCCAGGATAGATACTTACTTGCAGAAGATGGGTTTCACAAAGAGTGAGGCAGATCCGAACCTTTACTATATTGTGATAGGTGAGAAGCCTCTCATTCTGGTGCTGTATGTGGATGACTTAGTCATTACAGGTGCAGAGAGACTCATAGAGCACTGCAAGAGAGATCTTGCGGCGGAGTTTGAGATGAAGGACATCGGCTTGATGCATTACTTTTTGGGTTTGGAGGTGTGGCAGGAGGAGGGGCATTTCTTCCTGGGACAGGGGAAGTATATTGTGGACATCCTTGGGAGATTCCACATGGAGGATTGTAGACCCATGTCGACACCGATGATCACCAACTGGAAGAAGCTTCATGCTTCGGATTCCGAGTTGGTGGATCCCACATTGTACAGACAGCTGATTGGTTCCTTGATGTATTTGGTCAACACTAGACCAGATATTTGTTTTGCAGTCAACACGATGAGTCGGTTTATGTGTGAGCCTAGGAAGGTTCACTGGGTGGCTGCAAAACACATTTTGCGATACTTGCAGGGGACAGTGGATTATGGTCTGGACTACAGGCAGGGGGATGGAGTGAGATTGGCAGGTTACACTGATTCTGATTGGGCAGGTTGTGCTTCTGATAGGAAGAGCACTTCAGGGTGCTGTTTTGGGTTGGGTTCGGCGGTTGTGTCATGGTTCAGCCGAAAGCAGCAGTCAGTAGCATTGAGTTCAGCGGAAGCAGAGTATATGGCAGCCAGTCTAGCTAGTTGTGAGGCCATCTGGCTTCGCAAGATGTTGTTTGGCTTATTTGGTCAGCCGTTGAGACCTTCAGTGATTTACTGTGATAATCAAAGTTACATTAAACTCACAAAGAATCCAGTATTTCATGACAGGTCAAAGCATATCGGGATCAAATATCATTTCATCAGAGACTATGTTCAGAAAGGCGTTGTGAAGCTTGAGTATATTCCCACTGATGAGCAGGTTGCAGATATTCTTACCAAAGCCTTACCACGGGGCAAGCATGTCTACTTTAGAGACAAGATGGGTGTGGTGAGGAACACCTTCCTCGGTAAGAGGGAGTGTTGAAATTTGGTACTGGAGGACAGGTGGTTCCCTAAGGCTTTGATCTTTGGCCTAAGGAAAAGTGTCCAAAAGAATTTAATTTTTCTCCTAAAGTAACTTTATAATTTTTTTATAAAGTTAAATCTTATTTAAAAGTGACTTAAGTGATAAAGTTACTAAAGTGACTTTATAAAGTTATAAAGTCAAATCTAATTTTAAAGTGACTTTAAGTGATAAAGTTACTAAAGTTAAAGTGACTTTAAATAAAGTCAATATAAAATTAGAAAGGAAAAAGTGACTTTTGAAATAAAAGACTAAGTGGGTCTTTATTAAAGTGGGGTGAATTAAAAAATGAAAAGTGAGATTTAAATGAGCATTTAATCTCAGCCCTAGATCTCAATCTATCTCAGCCATTGGATTTAGGGATTCCCCAAAAGTCACTTAGGGTTAGGTTAAAGGAGGAAAAGGTAATTCATTCTTTCATGAACAGATTGGGAGAAGGAGAACAAGAGAGCAAGGGAGATTTCTGGGCAGTGAGGAGAAGGAGACAGCAGCTTGGCACACATTCCAAGGCAGCAGTTCAGCAAGTCCGTACATCAGAGTTTGGCACACATTCCAAGGCAGATTTTGGCACGATTTTCTAGAAGGCCGTACAGCAGCTTTTTGGCACGATTTCCAAGAGGCCGTACAGCAGTTTCAGCACAGATTTCGAGGCAGCAAAGGGGCTGTTTTATTTGGCACGAATTTCGAGGCAGGCCGTACAGCAAGTGGCTGTACCGTTGCACGAAAATCGAGGCAGATTCCGTACAGCAAGTTTCTGCTGTCTTTTGGCACAAATTTCGAGGTCCGTACAGCAGCATTTATTGCTGTTTTGGCACAGATTTTGAGGTGGCTGTACCGCTGCATTTATTGCAGATTTTTGGGCACGAAAAACGAGAAAATCCGTACAGCATTTATTGCTGTTCCTGTTTTGCTGTTTGCACATTTTCCGAGGCAGTGGTTAAGCACGGAAAACGAGATAAGTTGTATAAGTTTACTTGCTGATTTTTTTTTGCTGAATATTTCTCTCACTGTAAAAAGCATTTTTCCAGAAATAAGGAGGAGCTTTCGAACTGGTTTTCCCCAAGAGTTGTAGGGGGTTTTTCCAGGGTCACCTTGACAAAAAATTTCTGAGTTATGATGTGTTGAATGACTGTTTGTTACTGCTGTTATTTTATTTCTGCATTTACAGCATTCTGAAAAATTTCCAGAATTTGTGTTTTCAGCAAAATTTATTTTCCAGTTATTAAATGTATGGATATGGGAAAGGGCATTTAATTATTTTGGAGTAATAAGGTGAAAACTGAAAACCGGGGTGGGAAACTAGACTTTTCTA